>VDFB02281492.1:518299109-518899109 GCA_007258455.2 Sequoia sempervirens
TGCAATAGTTGATACAAGAAAATCTCATCAAAATCCCCATTTATGAAAATTATCAAGAGCCTCAAGTTAAACCACCAGGGTATAATGAGAATCACCTTTGTGATTTTCACAAAATAAAGGGACACACAACATAAAATTGCATTCAACTCAAAAATCTCATCCAAGACCTGATTGATCAAAAAATAATAATTATTGGGGACAATGATCAGGATTCAACCACTAGCAATAGCATTGACAATCTCTCCACCACAATTGTTGAAAACAATGATCAAGATCTATCCATCAATGAACACCTTGAAGATGTTTCTACCTCATTAGATGATCAAATCAACATACATCAAGAGTCACTTTTTAGTCATGATCAAAACCCCTCAACAATATTCGACAATGATCTATTTCAAGGAGTGTTAGAATTATTTGATCCTATTGACATAATCCACGACCCATCGACCAATTATCATGTTGAAAATGTCTCTACATCACCTAATGAGTTAGAGAATGTGTCTCAAGAATTTATTCCAAAGCATGATCAACATCTTTCACCAAAGTCTAGAAATGGTCCTTTCTGAGACATATTGACATCCTTTGATCTCATGGTCATAGATACTAAAGGAATCCTCAACTCAACATTTGATCCAATTCCACTCAAATATCAAGAGGATATTGAGCCACTTCCTATGCCTAATGAAGACATCCAAGAACCCTTTGAAATTGACCCATGTCAAGAACTTGATCCAAAGCATGTCGAAAGCAATTTCGAAATTAATCAAGATCAAGAATTCATATCTCCAAGATACTACAATGATCAAATGGACACTCTCCTATATATAAAAGATGTCGTAAATGATGATCACATCCACATAGCACATACTCCTCCATCTACCCATGAGATGCTTTCTTTGGATGGACACGTAGATGATCTTCATTCAGAACATGATTCCTTTACTCCTAACATTATTACACAAAAAGAGCAAGTTATTGATTTCTACAGTCAAACTGAGTTGTCAACATCAGGATTAGATATATCCCAAATTTAGACTAAGGACATCATGTATGAAGATATCCAACATTATCCACTCAAGGAAATAGGTCAGATAGAATAGGATATTCTAGAGTCAGTAGAGCAACAAATTGAAATAACGTCATTTGTAGTGATCATTTATTAGAGAATGCTTACAAAACAAGACATCTCAAAACAAGAAGAATCAAAGAAAAAGGTGCTACTACCACCATACTGGGGGAAACTATGTCTCAAGCAAACATCAACATAGGGAGCATGAAGAATCCTTATGATGAAACCGATGCCAATACTACAACCAGCCATGTCACGAATCTTCATCCACCCATCACCCCATCCAAAAATTGGGACCAACATCAAAGGAAATATTTGAATCAATGCACAAAGAATGTTATAAAAAAGAAGAAGCTGAGAAGCAGAATGGAAAAATCAAATACACTTGGATACCAAAAAATATTAAAAAAGATTATCCCTATCAAACTCCATCGGTCAAAGAAACTATGGGGAAAAATAAAAATGGGAAAAGTATCCATCAAATATTTCCACAAAGGAAAAAGCAGTCTTTCCAAGTGACATACAAAGTATCTCAAGCAGTTGGTCATAATTCCATTCACACTTTTGTATCCACCCATCATTGCTCATCTTCCCAAGTTTGGAGAGTCAAAGGTTCCAAACTATCAACCAAGTCATCTTTTATTCCTAAACACACTTCATCCACACCTCCATGCATGATATCCAATTCTCACATTGATCATGTAGTGGCAACCACCCTTCATCATAAGGATTCAAAAGGCACTCTATCACAATGTGTGCACAAAGACAAAGTTAACTTTGATATCAACAAAGAAGATCAGGAATCTCAAAAGTTATATTCAAGTGCATGTATCTTGACAAAACAACTTCTTCAGGTAGGATATCAATGGCACATTATGATAGAAGCATCTACATCAAGATCACCAGGTGGTTCAACATGAGCTTAAAATCTTTCACAGAAAAATACAAAAAAATAAAAAAATATGAAAATAAAAAATCCAAAAGAAAAAATTAGGGATTGAAAATAGTAAAGAAAAAAATCATCCTCCAGTGAAAACCACAATGGTGGCACTTTGGATAGGTACCATGATGAAAAATTGGCAAACAAGTGTCATGTGTAGAATTGAGCATCTACGTGCGCCACTTTAGGTGGAAGCATCTTATCCCATCCATAATAAATCTAGCATTCCATCCATCTAATCCATAATAAATCCATTCATCCATGAACCATTTATCCAACCCATTTTCATCCATAGTCCACATTATCTTGATCTTGAAAGTTTTTGGTGTACACTTTACACTTGCTTATGGTAAACACCTTGACATGGGTCATTTTCATTGATCCTATCCTATCTAGCATTATCTGAGCCATGAAGCATTATCCAAATGAGCATTCTTTATTAAGAACACCTTATCTTATCACAAGATAATCCATATACATCCATCCATACATCTATCCAAGTACCCATCCATGATATTTCAGACATTGCTAGACACTAGGGAAAAATATTTACATCTTGCTTAAGGAATAAATCTTGATCTATATCCTCCAACTTATGTGGTGTTCCAAACATTGGAAAATGTGAAATTAAATTGGTCAAAAAATTTGTAAGCCAAAATACAAATCACTAGCCCATGGCATATTTTTACAAGAGGATGTTCCTTATCAAGCTTTATCTTTCATCGAACATCAATCCAAAAAAATCAAATATCAGTTGTATCTAATTTTCAATTCAGTGCCACATCAAATCATTCAAACAGATTTTGTTCCAAATCGAGCTTCATCAATCTTGATCAATCAAATCCAATCAATCCACTATCATCCCAGTCCTTGTGTTGCTTAACACTATCCTTGCATTGTTGTGTATCCTCAATAATGTTATCATCATCAATCTATTGGATTCCAATTGTGTTTATGGTTTTTCCTTGATGACAAAATCTCTTTCAGTTCGTTCTCCTTGATGATCAGTCTCAGATATAGTGTGTTGTGTACTGATTCCTTGAGTTCAATGTGAATACAGGTATCTTGTCACATTTATCAGAGGTGGTAATGTGCTTTTGGGCTTCATTCTTAAATATTGAACTTTCAATGGTTCAGGCCTCACAGTATTTAAAAAAATTGACTTTGGTCAAAGTCATCATTTGCCATCATTCTCCTTCAACATATCGGCATGAAATTCTCCTTGTAATGGTGACAGAAAAGGATCATATCGGCAAGACTCCTCTTTTTGTTATGGCGACAGCAGAAAGGTCTTTCGGCATAAGCTTTTCCGTCAGTATGTGGTCACTATGAAATTACCTTGTCTCACCGATTGGAGGTTGAATGGAAGTCTATCGGCAAGAGATTGGCTATATTGGAATAGGTCTCGGCGAAGTGGTTTTGTCTTACCGAGCATCATCTGGGGTTTCGCTTTGGCCAAACATAATGATTTCGGTATATAGTCTCTCTAAAGTTTGCTTGTCTCACCGACCGATGCACTGAATTTCTTATCGGCATAAGGTTACTAATTCAGTGAAATGTTATATCGAATGTGAATTGTCTTGCCAACCGCTGATGAAGAAATACATTTTGGTAAGACTCATATGTTTCGATATAATGTCATAGCAAACCCGTCAAGTCTTGGCGACCAAGTCTTGAGGGGATTTCGATGAGAGTTTGGTAGTGTCTCAGTGACACCGGATGAAAGGATAACTTTCGGTATGACTCATGCATTCTGCGAGAGGTCTCCCCAACATTGTTATGTCTCGCCGATGGAATACAAATGGTCTCTGTCGGTGTGAGAAGTGAATTCTCTTAGCAATCTAGGGTGAGCTCAGGATGTTTTGGCAAAACAAGGGGCAGTCTATATAACGTCTCTCTGACTATGTATTGTCACAGAGACTTGAAAATGACAATGGCCTTTGGCACAGGCTATGTATTGTCACGGCGACAATGTGTATCGAATATCTTTCGATATATCAAAGTTGATCTATATGATGTCTCTCTGATATCAAAAGCTATAGTGATAGTATAATGGTTTCATTTTGGTGAAAGAGCCTTTTTGTCTCATCATCCAGAAGGATGTTGTGAGCTCTCGGTGTGACATTGTGTATTCAGTATGACTTCTCCCGACTCTGGTGGCTCTTGGTGAAAGCGACAACCATAAGGTTTTCTGGCAACGTTAAAGTTGCCTACGGCATAATGTGTCATCGATTGAATTGAAAGGTTGTTACGGAAAACATTTTGAGATTATTCTTCTTGTTGGGTATCGAACGCTAGCTTGGCCGTCATCATGAGAACGCTTCATAAACTGTTCTTTACTATTGTTGCTGGCTATAACAGCAGTGTCAAAATGAAATTCATTCCTTGTTCATAAATGAATGGTATGGCTGCTATGTTTGATGCACCTCTCTGACTGGATGCTCGATAGTGGTTGATGGAGCCATGGGAGTTACAGATTTGTCTAAGTGATGATCTCACAAGTTTTAGAAGCTGGGTGAAACGACTCTTGTTTTGGTTAGTTGTTTTGTCATTACTTCTGAAGACTGTTACTTTTCTGTTTTTTATAAATAGTAGCAGAAAACTATGTTTTCTGTTCGACTGTTGATGTAATTCTGAGATTATCATTCCTTGGCTGTATAAAAAATATATGGATAAAACTCTGCAATAAAATCTGTATAATAAGATGTAGAGATTGTGAGTTTCTTCTCTATGAGGTATTTTAGGGATTTAGTTATTGAATTTTTAAGGTATTTTGTAGATGAGAAAACAGAGAGATATGTGCTTATCTAAAAATAGAGAAACCCTCTAAATCATTATAATTGTTCAAAACATAATTTGAGGGGTTGGTACTCCTTGAGATAGATATCTCTAAATGAGGGGTTGGTGCTCCTTGAGTGGGTGCTCAAAAATCAGCCTATAAGGCATTGTGAATAGTTGATTATAAGATTAAGCCAGGAAGGCATTTTAGGGAGGGGTTTTTATACCCCAGGAGGGTTTTCCACTCAGAAAAATATTGTGCCTCTTTGTTCTTCTGTGTTCTTTTTGTTTTACTATGATGTTGTTGTTTCTGTTGACTGTTGAGTTATTACTTTTCTCAATTCTGTTTATGAATGATTACATTCAACTCATGTATGCATTAATCAGAGAAAATTTGAGAACAAATAAGTGACATGTTTGAAGTTTTTGAAAAATTGGTCAAATCTGTTAAAACACTGATTCACCCCCCCCTCTTAGTGTCATTTTAACTCCAACAATTGGTATCAGAGCATAGGGTCCTCTGATAGGTTTTAAATTACCTTGGATTGATCTTGGTCTTGGAGTTTGTTTTTAATGGCACATTCTCAAGAAGGTGCCTCTGGAAATTTGAATGGCACCATCTAAATTTGAATCTAAGGTTTTAGCCCTAGAAGAAAAGAAACACTTTGATAAGCTTACCTTAGATAGCCTGCAAGGAATTCTTATTGCCTATGAAATGAGAACTAGCAAAAAAAATTCAACAGGAAAAGAAACTTCCTTTAACTCTGAAAAGAAAGAAAAAGTTGATGTCAATGAATTAGAGTTGTCTGATTCTAAAGAATCTCATTTTGTTAGAAGATTTAAAAAGGGATCAGGAAAATATAAGGGAAAAATTGCCTTTAAATGTTTTAACTGTGGAAAAATGGGTCACTTTGCTGCAAAGTGTCCCTATGAGGATCAAATCTATGACAACGAGACAACTGAAATACAACCTAAGAAGAAGGCTTTCAAACCTAAACGAAACTTCAATTTTAAAAAGAAGAAAAGTCTGTTTAGTAAGGATGAATCTGATATTGAGTCTGAAGACTCATCAGTTGATGAAGTTGAAACTTTGTTCATGGCTGAATTTTCTCAGCAAAATGATTCTAACACCATTGACACTGACGAAGGTGAAGTAGATCTTGAAATTGAGCTGAAATGTGCTCTTCAAGATGTTAGAAAACTCAAAAAACAAGTTCTTACTCAAGAACATAAACCAGATCAAGAATTGATCTCTTTGAAAACTCAACTTGAAGAAGTTAAAAGAGCTGAAGTCTATCTTAGAGAGACTGTGAGCTGCAAAGATCGTGAAATTCAAAAACTGGAACAAGAAGTAGTCCTTCTTAGGAAGGAAATTGAAAAATATGAAAGCACTCTAAAACTGAATGAGATGCTCAGCAAGCAAAAAATGTATAAAGATAAATCTGGTGTAGGTTTTCAAAAGGGTGAATGCTCATCTGACAAAGCAAAACAAAACCCCTCTACTGAAGTCAAAAGCTCAGGTTCAAATCACTCAGAATCTAGTAAGGATCATGTTAAGTTTTTTAGAAGCAATAGACCTTCATACAAGGATAATTCTTTTTTATATGGTTATTGTTTTTTCTACAACAAATTTGGTCATAAGGTGAGTACTTGTAGGCTTATGAATTCTAGAATACCCAGGTTTGGTCTTAGGCAACACTATGGTTTTGTTAGACAGATCAGATGTTTTAAATGCAATACTTTAGGACATTCTGTCAAACAGTGCAGAACTGATCTGCAATCTAAATAGTAGAAAATTAAAAAGGTTTGGAAACCTAAGACTGTCAACAACATTGAACAAACTATGTTGGTTCAAACTACTTTTCATTCCAAGAAAAATGACTTATGGGTCCTGGACAGTGGATGTTCTAACCATATGACTAGCGACAAGGACAAGTTTATCAAACTTGATGATTATGTAGGTGGATATGTTAAGTTTGGTGATAACTCTAGTATTCAAATTAAAGGTAGAGGTTCACTTATTCTGAATGAAGACACTCCTATCTATAATGTGTACTATGTGGAAGGTCTCAAGCACAATCTTCTAAGTGTTAGTAAAATCTGTGATAGTGGTTATCATGTTCTTTTTAATTCGCAGGGATGTGAGATTAAGAACAAGCTTGGAAAGGTTGTTGTAGCTGGAAGGAGGACAAAAGGAAATGTGTACAATCTCCTTGAATCATCTTGCCATGACAATATTCAAGGTATGTGTTTAATGGGCCAAATTGAAGAGAGTTGGTTATGGAATAAAATATTAGGACACATAAACTTTGAAAATCTGGTTAGAATCAGTAAGAATCAGAATGTTAGAGGTTTACCAAGTCTTAACAAGCTAGAAAATTCTATGTGCAAAGAATGCTTATGTGGTAAACAAACTAAAATCAGCTTCAAGACAAAAGAACATTCTTCTTCAAAACCTTTACAGCTTGTGCATACTAATTTATGTGGACCAACTAGAACAAGGTCTATTAATGGTGAAAGGTACTTTATGTTGTTTGTAGATGATTATACTAGAATGATATGGGTCACTTTTCTTAAGCACAAATCAGAAGCCTTTGGAAGGTTCAAAATATTTCATAAAATGGTTGAAAAGGAATCTAATCTGAAACTCAAATGCCTTCGATCAGACAAAGGAGATGAGTTCACCTCTCAAGAGTTTATTGATTACTGTGAACAACATGGTATTAAAAGGCAATATGCTGCAACTAAAACACCTCAACAAAATGGGGTAGTTGAACGTAAAATCAGAACTGTAAAAGAAATGGAAAGAACCATGCTAGATGAAGCTAAGTTGTCTGATATGTATTGGAAAGAAGCTATTCATATAGCTATATACATTTTGAATAGAGTGTAGCTTATGGTGAAATCTAAACACACTCCTTATGAACTTTGGTATGGAAAAATTGCTTCTGTCAAACACTTTAAATTTTTTGGAAGTAAGTGGTTTATCAAGAAAGATGATGATAACCTTGGGAGCTTTCAATCAAAGAATGATGAGGGTATTTTCTTGGGATACTCAACTCACAGAAAAGATTATAAATTCCTTAACAAAAGGATTAACAAGATTGTTGAAGTTGTTAATGTAAAATTTGATGAAAGATCACATTTGATTGTTGAAACTTTGCAGGATAATGAGGAAGAAGAAATTGAATTTGAAATAATATCAGAAGGAGCTGAAACAACAAAGTCTGTTGCTAAATCAGCAAGCCCTAAAAATGAAAAAGCAAGTCCTAAAAAGGTTTCATCAAAAGCTCCTTCGAAAACTCTAGCTATATATCACCCCAAAGGTCAGATTATTGGGGATAAATATGCAGGAGTTCAAACTAGAAGAAAGGCTGCAAAATCTGATGAAAAGGCACAAATTGCTTTTTGTTTAGTTACTCAGTTTGAGCCTAAAATTTTTAATGAAGCTCTCAAAGATTCATGTTGGATTAATTATATGCAAGAAGAAATTGATCAGATTGAGAAAAATCATACTTGGGAGTTAGTCCCAAGACTAGATGACAAAAATTTCATTGGAGGCAAATCGATATACAGAAACAAGGTTAATGAAAATGGTAATGTTATTCACAATAAAGCAAGATTTGTCTGCAAAGGCTATGCTCAACAAGAAGGTATTGATTTTGGTGAAACCTTTGCACCTGTTTCTAGACTAGAATCTATCAAAATATTCTTGGCTTATTCTGTTTACAAAAACTTTACTATTTATCAAATGGATTTTAAAACTGCCTTTTTGAATGGCTATTTAGATGAAGAGGTCTATGTTGAACAACTTGGAGGATTTATATGTAAAGATAATCCTAACCATGTCTATAGGTTGAAAAAGGCTCTCGATGGCCTAAAAAAAGCACCTAGAGCTTGGTACTCTAGGCTGGACAATCATTTAATTTCTAATGGCTTTGTTAGAGGAGGTGTAGACAGTAATCTTTATGTTAAAACTGAAGGTTCTGATATTTTAGTTGTTGAAATTTACGTTGATGATACTATCTTTGGCTGCAATAATGTCACTATGAGTAAAAAGTTCTCTTAGTTAATGGAATCTGAGTTTGAAATGTCAATGTTAGGAGAATTAAATTTCTTTTTGGGTCTTCAAATCTCTCAATGTGAGACTGGAATATTTCTTTCTCAATCCAAATATGCTAGAGAGATGCTTAAGAAATTTAAAATGGATGAATCTCATCATATTAGCACTCCAATGGCCACTGGATGCAAACTTACTAAAAATGATTATTCTCCTTATTCAAATCAAACTGAATACAGATCAATGATTGGCAGTCTCTTATATTTAACTACCTCTAGACTTGACATTATGTAGGCGGTTTGCACTGTTGCACATTTTCAGACATCACCTAAACACTCTCATGTTACTGTTGTTAAACAGATCTTTAGATACATTCAGGGCACTCTTGATTATGGTCTTTGGTATCTTAGGAGCAATGATTTCTCTTTGATTTCTTATACTGATGCTGACTGGGCTGGTTGTTTGGATGATAGGAAAAGCACCAGTGGTGTTGCATTCTTTCTTGGTGCTCATTTAGTGGCATGGCACAGCAAGAAACAAGTATTTGTTTCTCTTTCCACTACTGAACCAGAATACATTGCTGCCACTTCATGCTGTACTCAAGTTCTATGGATGAGTCAGACTCTTTCAGATATGGGTATTGATGTTTCTAAACCTATTTCCATTCTTTGTGATAACACTAGTGCGATAAATATTTCAAAAAATCTTGTTATGCACTCTCGCACGAAACATATTGCTATTAAGTTTCATTTTCTTTGAGAAAAGGTTTTGGCTAATGAAGTCTGCTTACAGTTTGTTGGATCTCAATATCAGGTGGCTGACATTTTTACTAAGCCCTTAGAAAAAGATTTATTTGAAAGGCTGAGACTTTGATTGGGAGTTATCTCTCAATCATTACTTCACTGAATCTCCAAGCTACTGCTTAGGGGGAGCAAGTTAAATATTTTCATTCACTTACTGCTCTCCTATAATCTTGGTTGCTGCTCTTCTATTTTGGTTGGCTTCTCAGTTATGTTTCATGGCAATTGCACGATCTTCTCTTCTACTCTTTTTCACTGAGGCAAAAAGGGGGAGTCATTTTTGTTTTTCCATCAAGGACAAAGGGGGAGTTTTTTGGATTCCAGTTGTGTTTATGGTTTGTCCTTGATGACAAAATCTCTTTCAGTTGGTTCTCCTTGATGATCAGTCTCAGATATAGTGTGTTGTGTACTGATTCCTCAAGTTCAATGTGAAGATAGATATCTTGTCACATTTATTAGAGGTGGTAATGCGCTTTTGGCCTTCATTCTTAAATATTGAACTTTCAATGGTTTGGGCCTCACTTCATTTAAAAAAATTGACTTTGGTCAAAGTCATCATCTACCATCATTCTCCTTGAACATATCAGCATGACATTCTCCTTGTTATGGCAACAAAAAAGGATCATATCAGTAAGACTCCTCTTTTTGTTATGGTGACAGCAGAAAGGTCTTTCGGCATAAGCTTTTTCCATCGGTATGTGGTCACTATGAAATTACCTTGTCTCACCGATCAGAGGTTGAATGGAAGTCTATCGGCAAGAGCTTGGTTGTATCAGAATAGGTCTCGGCGAAGTGGTTCTATCTTACCGAACATCATCTGGGGTTTTGCTTTGGCCAAACATAATGATTTCGGTATATAGTCTCTCTAAAGTTTGCTTGTCTCACCGACCGATGCACTGAATGTCTTATCGACATAAGGTTACTGCTTCGGGGAGATGTTATATCGAATGTGCATTGTCTTGCCGACCATTGATGAAGAAATACATTTCGGTAAGACTCATATGTTTCGATATAATGTCATAGCAAACCTGTCAAGTCTTCGTGACTAAGTCTTGAGGGGCTTTCGGTGAGATTTTGGTAGTGTCTCAGTGACACCGGATAAATTTTGGTATGACTCATGCATTCTACGAGAGGTCTCCCCGACATTGTTATGTCTCGCTGATGGAATACAAATGGTCTCTGTCGGTATGAGAAGTGAATTCTCTTGGTGATCTAGGGTGAGCTCGGGATGTTTCGGCAAAACAAGGGGCAGTCTATATAACGTCTCCCCGACTATGTATTGTCATAGAGACTTGAAAATGACAAAGGCCTTTAGCACAGGCTATGTATTTTCACGGCGACAATGTGTATCGAATATCTTTCGGTATATCAAAGTTGATCTATATGATGTCTCTCCGATATCAAAAGCTATAGCAATAGTATAATGGTTTCATTTTGGTGAAAGAGCCTTTTTGTCTCATCGACCAGAAGGATGTTGTGAGCTCTCGGTGTGATATTGTGTATTCGGTATGACTTCTCCTGACTCTGGTGGCTCTTGACGAAAGCGACAACCATAAGGTTGTTTGGAAACGTTAAAGTTGCCTACGACATAACATGTCATCGATTGAATTGAAAGGTTGTTAGGGAAAACATTTTGAGCTTATTCTTCTTGCTGGGTATCGAACCCTAGCCTGGCCACCATCATGAGAAACCTTCATAAACTGTTCTTTACTATTGTTGCTGGCTGTAACTGTAGTGTTAAAATGAAATTCATTCTTGGTTTAGAAATGAATGGTATGGCTGCTATGTTTGATGCACCTCTCTGGCTGGATGCTCGACAGTGGTTGATGGAGCCATGGGAGTTACAAATTTTTCTAAGTAATGATCTCACAAGTTTCAGAAGTTGGGTGAAATGACTCTTGTTTTGGTTGGTTGTTCTGCCGTTACTTCTGAAGACTATTACTTTTCTGGTTTTTATAAATAGTAGCAGAAAACTATGTTTTTTGTTTGACTGTTGATGTAATTCTAAGATTATCATTCCTTGGCTGTATAAAAATATATGGATAAAACTTTGCAATAAAATCTATATAATAAGATGTAGAGATTGTGAGTTTCTTCTCTATGAGGTATTTTAGGTATTCAGTTATTGAATCATTAAGGTATTATGTAGATGAGAAAGCAGAGAGATATGTGCTTATCTGAAAATAGAGAAACCCTCTGAATCATTATAATTGTTCAAAACATAATTTGAGGGGTTGGTACTCCTTGAGATATATATCTCTAAATGATGGGTTGGTTCTGCTTGAGTGGGTGCTCAAAAATTAGCCTATAAGGCATTGTGAATAGTTGATTATAAGATTAAGCCAGGAAGGCATTTTAGGGAGTGGTTTTTATACCCCAGGAGGGTTTTCCACTTGGCAAAATATTGTGCCTCTTTGTTCTTCTGTGTTCTTTCTGTTTTACTATGTTGTTGTTTTTTCTATTGACTATTGAGTTATTACTTTTCTCAATTATGTTTATGAATGATTACATTCAACTCATGAATGCATTAATCAGAGAAAAATTGAGAACAAATCAGTGATATGTTTGAATTTTTTGAAAAATTGGTCAAATCTATTAAAACACTAATTCACCCCCCCTCTCAGTGTCATTTTAACTCCAACACAATCCTGATTAATCAAATCCAATCAATCCCTCATCATCTTGGGATATACATCCTAGTCCTTGTGTTTCTTAACACTATCCTTGCATTGTTGTGTATCCTCAACAATGTTATCATCATCAATCCTGATCAATCAAATCCAATCAATCCCTCATCATCTTGGGATATCCTTCCCAATCCTTGTGTTGCTTAACACTATCCTTGCATTGTTGTGTATCCTCAACAATGTTATCATCATCAATCCATTAATCCGAGAATCAACCTTAGCTTGATTTTCAACAAAATCCCAAAATAGAGCACTGATATCATCACACTTATCCATATCCAAATCATCAAAATCATGCAAAAAATCCAAAAACATTCAAAACACAAAGAAAATCCAAAAATATCCAAAACATATCAAAATCCAAAACAAGTCAAAATGTCAGGAAAAATGTCAAAAAAATGGTATCTGAACTACATTGTCTCTGAGCTTAAAGTAGGCAAGACTAATCTTTGATTAGCTCCCGAGACACAAAAACACAAAAGCATTCAAAAAACACAAAATCCAAAAACATTCCTAAAATCTCAGGAAACCCCAAAACATTGGAAAATTCAAAAATCCAAAACATTTGTAAAACATCTTGAAAAGACCAAAAAAAGCCTCAAAAAATTTCAAAACTTCAAAAACCAAAAAAAAAATCCATTCTCCCCATTTCTCTTTCACCTGCAATAATCAATCATCCATAATAAATCAATTGTCACCTTCATCCTTTGGAAAAACAAACATAAACAATCACAACAATCAGCAAAAGAAAACTTCAAACGTAAAATCAAAATCGAAACAACAAACTTTTAAATGAAAAATCAAACTCTTGATCATTCACAAACATGTCAGTTAGCCTTATATCAACATCCTTTCAAACAACCTAAACAACTTGCCACCATCCACTAACATGTCCTAGGATGCATCCTTCCTACAATGGGAATTATCTATTGGAAAATCACTTTGGACACTTATCCTAAACAAAACACATCCCCTTGGCTAGAGGTATGAAGAACATTAATTTGTTTGTGTACTTGTTTTTTTCTTTTTTATTTATTTGATTGCACTCATTCCAATGACCTCTCGATGATGTCTAATCAAAAAAATTTAGAGAGAAAGGATTAGGGCATTGATCATTATCTTTTGTCTATTGTGCTTGTTGGATGTTCTTGTAATATAACCTTGGTGAATACTTGCTTTATTGGGTATGGATGGAAGGTGTTTTGGACAACTTGTTGATTATTACATTGTTAGGTTTTCCCTTTTCGTGTTTTGGTCTGAGATGTTTGAAATATCTGAAGTACATCCTAGTAAGGTTTTTGTATGTCAGGTGTGAACAGGGATACTCCTTTCCATTTGTTGATTCAAAGTCCATCACACTAGGTGCAACACCATCCTAGTTCTCTATACCTTGATGCATCGTTCCTACGTGTGTTATCAAACATAAGGTAAGTAGACCTTTTAAAATCCAAATTCATGATAAGAAAATCATCATCATCATCACTCATATCTAATAAAGTCTTGATGACCCATGGACTTGTTGGACTTCTACATCTTCTTAGAATCAAGGGATCATCCATCTTATTCTTCTACTTCTATCCATTTATTTTTCTTATTCTTCTATCTTTACTAACATTTCTATCCAAGTATCAAATTTGTGTGTTATATCAAAATATACGTGAGGCTATCCATGGTCGATGACTATCTATACATCATCAAATCTGTCTACATCAAACATTCGAGCTGAACTGATCTTAAACCTCTTTGTTGTGAGATCACTTAAAAATCTAAATTTTTATCTGATCTCTCGAGGGGTCAATATACCAACATAATTCTTTCGCTGGGGCAGTAGTGGGGCATCTGAAAAATAAATAAAAAATTTAATTTTGATCTTGGCAAGGTTATTCTTTGAACCAACACAGTAGGTATATTGCTTCAAAGAGGGGAAAAATGTAGACATGTAAAATGTACAGATTGATCTCGTACACCTGATCCTGATTGCTAACACCAGTTGCTCCTAAATCATCTCCTTTACTAATAATCTAATTGAATAACCATTATTTTATTAAATTCATCACATTTCATCTCTTAATTAAATAAATCAATTTTATCTGATTAAGTCATCATCTCCTACTAATTAAATAAATCACTTTGCTTAATTAATCCTATAGTCCCTCTTTTAATTAAATAATTCATTTTATTTAGTTAATCTCTAAAGTCATCTCATTTAAATTCAATAAATTTATCTTTATTTGATTTAAAACTAACACCATTCTCTTTAATTAAATAAATAAAACTTTATTTAATTAAGTCTAAAATCATTATTCCTCTCATTTTGATTTATTTAAATCCTAAAATCTAAATCAAATTGTCAAATTAGCTAAATCCTATCTAAATTAATCAAATCCTGATTGATCCTAATCCTAATCACTCAAATCCTCTAGATTTTGCAACTTGCACATGAAAATCCATTTAATTAATTGATAAATCTCCTATTTTCATTCAAAAAGGCATCCAAGTGGGAATATTCCTCCAATTTGAAAATCTCCCCCCAAAAGGACTTGTACATCCAACAAGGCATTAAAAGCCTCTTACATCTCCTTTGCCTAGAGCCAAGTGGCATTAACTCCATTTTCTTCTCCCTCCAACATGTCACTTATTCAAATTCAAATTTCAAATGCATGCACATTGATCAAAATGTGCTCAACCTCCTTCCATTAGCATTTTGATAAGTGGCATAATGTCGTTGGTCCATCTTTAATCCCACATTCATCCTATCCTTCAATCCTCCATCCTTCTTTGCTATAAATAGAGAGCATCTCTATTGTATTGATCATCCACAATCCATGTAAGATCACCATGCTCATTTGGGTCCACAATCTTAGGCATTTTCATCCCTTTTCATCCACATTTCATCTTTCATAGCTAGGTTATGGAGGATTTTCATCAAATATCATCAATCTTCATCAAAGATCATCAAAGCTTGCAAGGAATTGGGCAATAGATATTTTCCACATCAAAATAGCACCAATTCCCCCATGGGATTGAGAGTTTGTTTGCATTGAATAGGATTTAATAGCTTTTATTTGTGTTCTTCATTTTATTTCTTGTTCTTTGCATTTCAAATGAATCTTATGGGGAATGTTGTTTCTAACTTGCATATTGGACTAATGATGTGTTTGTTCTTTGTGTTTGTGTAGGTCTAGGATCACCATTCACAATATCATGTAGATTTTATTGTAAAGGACCATGATGCATGCATGAATTTTGGCAGAAATGAATAGAAGATCTTTAATTCTGTGTGACTTCACATTGGTGTCTATTGTTGGTTGATTTGAGCAATTATTTGGTTGTCTCCACATTGTTATTTCTTTGTTATTTGAGCTTGTGTATCCAAGTTGATATTTAGTTTCATCAGACACAATTGTTATTGTTGTGTAATCAAGCTAATTAGTTTCTATCAAAGAATTAAAATCCTTTTAATTGATTACAGTAACTTGGAAGTAACATTTGGATTAGTAAGAAGAGCCATGTAATTGATAAGACTGCCTTATTGTCTCCAACTCGATATTATATTGTTATTCAAATTGAGGATTACTTCATTTGTCAATACACATTTGTTGTCATTGTGTGATTCATTTTAATTGGTTCCTTCAAAGAATAATTAAAATCTTTTTAAATAAGTCATAGTAACCTGATAGGATCGATTGGATCAATAAGTAGAGTTTGTCAGTCACATTCTTGCACGTTTATACAAAGTATAAACAAACATAAGTGCCAAACAATTAGAACTGTAACCAATACTAGTCTCGTCACTTATCATAAAACTTCATTGACTCTGCTTACCCAATTAGGCACTGGTCCACTTCACATATCATTATACCTTACTTATCCACTTTCATATTCTAAATTTCTAATTATCACATTAGGAGTAGGAGTAGTTAACAATCCTTCATCTACTCCACACTTTATGCCATTATGGGTAGATCCTTAATCCAATTATGTCACACAACCCTTAGATTTTCTTCAGATATCAAGGACCACTTGCCTAGGTTTCACAGACCCTGAAGTGTAAGGAGTCATCACCCACATAGGGTAACTCCCTTCATTGGTTCAAAAATGTTGCAAGTATGATCATAAAGCCTAGCATCCTCTTAGGATTTGTAACCTGCATTTTTGAGACCCAACAATATGCATGGTTTGCATATGATGATTAGAGATATTCAAAGGATCTATATCTAGAGTTTTAGGTTTTGGATCATAATATAGTGGAATATGTGTTTGATAGTATGTCGGTCTGGTTAAAAAGGGCACCTATGAGAAATGAGATTGCTCCACATTTCTTTGAAGTGAAGGTTCTTGTCTTATGGATTAGGGAATGTGCTTATATATTATGTATCTAAATTCCCTTGAAGTTTTAGGTGTTATGGTGTTCCAAGAGGCTATTTGGTGTGTTGGATGTCTATGCCAATGTGTTTCATTGCACAAAATAAATGTGTTCTTAAGTTTTAGGTGGTTGCATTAGTAGTGGAAAATATTTTGATGATGTTGAATATTTTGATATTCTTTAGAATGTTGCAATGTGGTCTGCAATTTTTTTTTGGAAATGGAGAGGTGTGTTTGTGGTCTCTTGTTAGTGTAAGTGTAGGTTTGGCCAACCTGGCATGCTAACACTAATTATGGAGGATAATTTTTGTTTGTGAAAGTGTGGAGAAGTGTGTCAATGTAGATTTGGGCCCTAGTTATGTTGTGGTGTGGTCTTCCTTTACTTATTTACACCATGGAAGTGTTTAGTACCGACCTATTTGATGTTGCATGGTTGAGGTGCATACGTTTCCTTAAGGCTAACCTAATTGAGATTGTTTTAGGTCATGAATGATATAAATACAAGGTTAGTTGTTGTGTGGATTAAGAGAGCGTGTGTGATGCAAAATATGTGAAAGTGATCATGTGTGGTGATATGATTGTGAGCTTTAATGCCTATGACTCCTAGATGTAGTGAGAGATGCATTGTTAGTAGTTCATATTGGTACAATGAGCCACCCCTTCTCTCTTATTTCTTTTGGATAGTGAGTCCTTTGATAGTGAGCCCTTCTTTCTTTTGGGCAGTGGCCCTATTGTATTCGATGTTGCTATTACTTTATATTGTGAGCTAATCTGCACCATGGTTTTTCCCTTCTTAGGTTTTCCACATAAATTTGGTATTTTATTGTGTATGGTTTTTTGATGTGTTGTTTCATTTTTTTATTTTCATACTAAATCTAATTTAGGGTTTAAGGGATAATATATATCTAAATGTTAATGAGTGTTTTAGTGTTTTAATGTACAATTGATTCACCCCCTCTTAGTTTTTTTGTGCATCTAACAATTGGTATCAGAGAAAGGTTCCTTGGAAGAAGCTTAACTGCTTGAGGTAGATCTGAATGGTGTAAAGGAAGGAGGCTCCCTTGTTTTATGGGATGAATTATGCATTTTAGAAAACCAAGATGAAAGGTTTCCTTGTTTCCCTAGGGTTTGTAATTTGGAAGTCAATTGAAGATGGATATACCATGCCCACTAACGGTCCAACAACTGATGATGAGATCCATGCATATGAGAACAATGGAAAAGAAAGGAATGCTCTTTTGAGTGGTCTTGCTGATTCAAAACTTGTGAAGGTTATGAGCTACAAATTTACTAAAGAAATCTAGAAGTTGTTGGAAAGTGTTTTATGAAGGAGATGATAAGGTCAAGCAAGCAAAGATGTAGAATTTGAAGACTAATTTTGAAACCCTAAGGATGTCAGAAGATGAAGATATTGCAAGATACATGCATAGAGTGGATGAAGTTGTCATTTCCATCAATGGCCTTGGTGGAAAATTGTAAGAAGATGATGTGATAAAGAAGGTATTAAGAACTCTTCCTAAATCAATTCATAAGGTTTCTACTATTGAGGAAGCTCAATATTTAGATCATTATTCTAGAGATTAGTTGTTTAGTGTTTTAACTACTTTTGAATTAAGAAAGTTTGGTCAAAATGATTCAAGAAAAGAGACTACTTTTAAAGATAGAAAAATAGAGAAGGATGATTGATTAGATCCAAATGATCTTGATGAGATAGAAGAAAATTTTGTCACAATATTGAAAAAGGGGATTGGAAAATACAAAGGTAGTTCCCTTCCAATTTTTTTAACTATGGAAAGAGAGGTAATTATGCTTCAAGATGTACAACCAAAGTTTTAAATAAAAAATATATGATAATAAAGAGAATTTATTATGTTAAAGAAGATACTATAATATATGATGATGAGTCTAACTACCAAGATGATGAAAATGATGAATGATTGTTCATGGCTCTGAATGTTAGAAATAATCATACCAACTCTAAAAGATGTATGAAGGAAACTATCCTAGAAATAGGTCACAACATCAAAGGGACTGTAGTGACTACTTTTCACACTAGAGAGGAGAAAAATCATTGGATAATTGACAACAAATGCTCAAATCACACGATAGGTGATAAGAGTAAGTTTGTTAAACTTGAGAAGTTTGAAGGTGGTTTTGTAAGTTTGGTGATGATACATCTGCTAAAATATGTGGAAAAGGTACAATTAGCTTTGATGGCAAGCATAATACAATTGATGTTCTTTATGTCAAGGGTCTCCAGCATAATCTTTTGAGTGTAGGAAAAATATGTAGATAAGGATATAATCTTGTATTTCAGGATGGTGGTTGTGAAATTAAAAAAAAGAAGATTTGGAACTCTAGTTGTTGTAGGAATAAGGACAGATGAGAATATTTATTATCTCAAACATGCTAATGGTAAGTTCTCTATGACTCAAACCAACAAAAGTTGGCTATGGCATAGAAGAATGTGTCACATCAATTTTGATAGTATAGTGAGGATCGACTTTACTCAAGATGTGAGAGATCTGCCAAGAATTACAAAACCTATCAATGTAGTTCACAAGGAA
Organism: Sequoia sempervirens; assembly: GCA_007258455.2. Taxonomy (NCBI): domain Eukaryota; kingdom Viridiplantae; phylum Streptophyta; class Pinopsida; order Cupressales; family Cupressaceae; genus Sequoia; species Sequoia sempervirens. The sequence continues at coordinate 518,318,379 of VDFB02281492.1, forward strand.
TGTCAGGTTGGGAAGCAAACAAGAAAGAGGTTCAATATCAAAGTGTAATGACAGAAAAAGGGTGTGCCTTTTTCCTACTTAATTTGATAATAATTAATGATAAAGTGGACTTTATATCACCTTGATCTAGTGTTGTGATGTGTTTTACACATCCACATTAGGTTTAGGGCCCTTCTAAGATGAATAAATCAAACTCCACCTTAATCTACTATTGTAAAGTGTATTTATTTACACCTCCACATTAAATTTAGGATTCTTGTAAATTAAGTGGACCGAATCTAGTGTTGTAATATGTTTTACACATTCACATGGTATTTTGGACCCTTTTAAGCTAAATAGACCTAATTTGGCCTTAATTTAATGTTGTAAAGTATATTTATTTACACTTTCACATTGGATTTTTGGACCTATTGCATTTATGAACTTTATATCATCCGTAATAGGCCCCTATGACCCCATATTATGTATCCCAAGGTATATTTCAATCAAAAACCTGACAATATCAACATATAAACTTAATTTACACACTCCCTAACACTATAGTAGTCAAAATAGGCCCTATGGGACCCATTTTCCATAGACGGCGAATGAGTCCCATTTGGCCTATTTTTGAGGTTTTAAGTTGGAAAAATTGGTTTTAAGTTCAAATTTCTTCTATGTCGGCCTTTGGGATCAAATAAATGGTCATTTGAGTGAATTTCCTATATAAACAAGCTTTCAAATCATTATTTCATCAAGTCTACATGATATCAAGTCAAGCAAGCAAGATTTAAGCACTCCAATACTTTACAAAATCATCAAGATAACATTCAAGATCATTTTAAGGCATTCAAGGGCGGAATTCTTCATCAATTGTTGCAGCAATTCAAGATCCATCATGTCAAGATCAAGATCTACATCCTTCATGGCCATTTTATGTTGAGTTGCATATTTACAAAGCATAATTTATAAGTCATCATTCAAGCTAGAATTGTTCATGTTCCATGTCCTTGTTTAATTGTTTCATCATTTGGTTTAATTACCTAAAAGGGGTTTGACCAAGGCAAACCCATATTCCCTAAAAATCAGCACTTTCTCTCTCTTTCTTTGTGTAATTGCAAATATAGGTGCTTTGAAGACTTGAAGGATCATTGAAGACAAGGTTTCAAGTTTGGAGAAAGTTTTTGGAATTGTATCCTCATTTTCAAGGTTGTAATCTTCACTAAAAGGTCACCTACAACCCCGAAATCAGAGTTTCAGATCTAGAAACTTGGAGAAGTAGATTGAGAAGACTGAGAAGAATAAATTCAGACTTTGAATTCCTAAAAAAATGGAATGGGACTGATTCACCACAAGTGGTGAATGAGTCCCACTGTAGGTGTTTTCTGAAGATTATTGTAGATTCAGATACGCTTTTTCTTGAAACTTGTTCCTATGTAGAAATCTAAATCTGGTACTGATTCACATAGAATGGTGAATGAGTCCCACTAGGTCAAAAAGTCAAAATTTCTAGCATTTTAGAGTTCCTTCTAGTCATCTTAAGATTCCCAAGTGCACAAATTTCATTTCATAGCTTGTTATTTTGTTTTATATGCATTTATAGGTCATTTAGTTTAAGTTTGCATCATTTTAGGGTTTTTCATTTCATTTTGCATTTGATTGTTTTTCCAAGCCCTAGCTTGCTAGTGAACCCCCTATTAGCTTACAATTATACCCTAGGACAAACCTATTGCAAGATCTTTCTCCTTTGTATTGAGATCTCATCCTTGAATGTGGAGCATAGAAAGTTTTTTTCCCTAGGTACTAAAACCCTTAGAGCCAACAAAATTCTACCTAACATTTTGGTGAACCTGCATTTAGAACACCTTAATTCTAATTTGGAGATCACTGTCATCCTAGATCTAGCTTGCATTAACTTTGCATTATATTTTGCATTAGGTAATTGGTATCTAGGGATTTCAAATTTTGCATTAGTGAAAGTGCATATAGGTTGCATTTTTGCATCTCAAATCATCTCAAATCATTTGAAAACTGCATTTGCACTTAGTTTACAGATCATACAACATAAAAAGCATAAAAATCAATTGAAATTTTATTAAAAAATTAAAAAAATCCCTACTGGGACTCATTCGCCACCTTCGGTGAATTAGTTCCAGTGCACATTTGAAACTACCTTTTACAGCATTAAAAACCTTGTTTCTACACTTTTGTTTACTACCATTAACTATCTATTTCAGTTGGCTGAGTTTCTGTTACATGCGTTCCATTAGATCTAGCTTAATTTGACTCATTTCATGTATTGTGTAATTTCAAATTTGCATTCTTACATTGCATAATCAGTCAATTATCATGTTCAAAATCTGAAAATTGCATTATCCCTTGCATGTTTGATTTAGAATTATTGCATTTCAAGCTCGTAGAACAATCATTACATCATGTTTTCATTGCAAAAATCTATAGTTATTATACTTCATGTTCTATTTTTAGATCTTATTGGGTGTTGTAAGAAAGTTTTGTTAAGTGCATATGAATATGAGGTCCTTTCCCCTCTCTTTTTATTCATCATTGATCCCTCCCCTAGTATCTTTTCTAAGAGTGAGGCTAGTCTAGTGGAAAAAACCTTGGGTAATCATGACAATCACATTTGTTCTTCTCCTAATATCGCTTCTACTTGGGAAGAATATATTGTAGTGTTAGAAGAACTAATCGATGAGATTTTTAAGAACCTGAGTTGTTTCTCTCCTCTTACCTCTCCTATTAGGCAAGACATTACTAAAAAAGAGGACATAATGATAAGTAATCATGATGATAACATAAGATAAAAGGAGACCATTGAAACCTACACAGATTCATATCCCAACATCTTCTCCTCTTGTGATAATGATGAGAATATGTTGGTGTTAGATAAGCAAACCTTCACGACCTATGATAACCCTCTTTATGTATCTTCCCCTACCTATCCTATTTTGGAAGACATTATGAGACAAAGAAGTAAAAATTTGGATAATCTTGACATTTTTTATTCTCCCAGTACCTCTCCTAGTTGTGAAGAAGCTACTTTGATGTTAGAAAACATAACCAATGAATGTCATGAGAATCTTATGTTGGAAAACATTATAGAACAAGACAATAAAATTATTGATGAATAAGACAATCCAACCATTGATCATTCCCCTACTTGGGATGAAGTCATTTTACAAGAACCAACCTTTGAATATCATGAACATTTAGTTTGTATATCTCCTAAAAACTCTCCTCCTAGGGAGGGTATCATGGTACAAGAAAATCTGAACATCGACACATGTAATGGGGCTTCCTTAGATGAAGATGATGAAGTGGCATTAGACTCCTCTTAACTAAGAGATTATGCAAATAAGCGCAAGCTTGTTGAGGTTATGATGTCAAAAATTGGATCTCCTTTAATTAGTGAGCTCCCTAAGTCACCTCCCATTAGTGAATCATATAAGAAAATAAGAGATTTCTTGAAATCTAGGATGCAATTTAACAATGTTTTGTAGCAACCAAGATATAACATAGTTGCTTAAACATGTAGGGGACCACAAATTACTCTCGTAACATCATCATTGCCTCAAATTATTGTGCCTAGTGTTGAAGATCTAAAAAAGACACCCGCTAATATATCTGTATGGCAACTCATTCAACTATCACCTACATGTAAGTGTCTATTTCAAGAAATATTGTAAATAAAGTAGGAGGAGATACGATATTATATGAAATCAAACAATATAACATCCTCCTTTGATTGTATGCAAGTCACACAGTCAAAAATTACATTCCCTAAACATGAATTTCCCTTAGTTGAGACTCAAAACAAGAATGAAGCCTTGATGATACAAGTGATCATTAATGAAACTATAGTTAGGTGCACTCTCATAGAAAATGGAGTAGAAATTAATTTTTGTAGCATTGACCTCATAGACAAAATTTTCATGGACAAAAGGCTCATTCAACTTAATGATATTCATATTCGTGGCTTTGACAATGTCAATAGGAAACCACTAGGAATGATCATATTTGAATACAACAACAAGATATACACAGTTCAATCAGATGAAAGAAGCTATGATAACAACACTTCCAACTCCCCTAATACTTTCATTCCAAAATAAAAAGTTGATCCTAAACTGTTTAGTGGTAATTTGGGTTTGTTGGATTTTACACCTCATTTCAATAAGGAATCCACAATCTCACCTTCAAATTCCAAAGAGTCATATACTGATGATTTATTTTCAGACACAAATTCTAGTGATGATTGTAGTTCAATAGATTCTATACCCTCCTTTAGGGGAGAGTGCAAAATCTCACAGTCTAAACAACCTTGTGTTTCATATGCTCAACTTGGTTCTATGATAACAACATTGCCCCATGATAGCGATGGGGGCTATCTAACCCCCATCCCTCATGAGGGGGTGATACATAACTTTAAAAAGGATTTGTGTTCTCGTGAAGAATCCAATCCTTCTAAGAAGTATAAACCCCCTTCATCTGACTTGGAAGATTTTTATGGTATTAGATACGATCTCCCTCCTACACATGGATGAAATGAACACATGAAGAAAATTGATATACCATACTCTTTCAAGAAAGATCTAGGTTTTCTACCCTTATCTCCATTTTCATCTAAATCCTTGTCATTTAGTGTGTGTATGACATCTTGCACGAATAAAGGAACATATTCTACTATTGATCAAGAGTGTATCTTGTCGAGACTCCTCCAAGATCGTCTGATATCTCTCCCTCCAAGAACACGAAAGAAATTTTACTACAAGAGTTCATGGTCATTCTACTAATGAATGTAATGCTTTGAGTAATCAAGCTCAACATCTCAAGGAGTGTGGTGCTCTTCCTTGTGTTGAAGCACCTAGTTCCTCTAAATGATACTTACTTTTATCCTATTCAACTCATCCTTGTCTTGTACTAAGTGGGGGCAAGGGGCTAGGTATCCTTTTCATCGTATGTCACTTGTTATCTCTTTTGGCTAGTTGATAAATTTTCATGTACATATAATAGAAAGCTTGGGATGTGGACAACATGCCTTAAGTTGACTTACATTTGACACTTATTCATGATGTAGTTCAATTCAAAAACATATGACTTGGCATAGGGATTTTTGAATAAGCTCTCATGTCTTCTTTTACTTTAAAGTAATTGCTCACATCAATGGTGTTATCAACAACTTTAAAGTGGGGGCATACATCGACACTCATGTTTCATTGTGTGATTTTCTTTTTTCTTGCAATGTGTCCTATTATTGGTGTTGTCATTGGGTTTGATTTCCTCCAGGAGTGTGATATTTCTTTGACTTGATTTCCCTAAGAATATACCTTACATGAACTAAGAAAAACCCCTTTGAACATTCCTTACACTATTTTGCATTTACAACATCGATTATATGGACACCTTTCATAACACACTTTGCATGCCTGTGGAGGCATCTTGTTTGTTCATGAGCTCCAAGCATATGAAGTTTCTCTTGTCTCATGAAGCTCAAAGATCATTTTGCATGGCGCCTTATCAAATTTATTAGGAGGTATAACTTTGGTATGGTTAGATGGGAAGCCGATCCAAGGCATGACTTTCCCTTAGCCACTTGCGTGTGTGTGTGAGCGCATATTGGCCATATGTGTCTCACCTTCTTGGATTACTCACCCAACAGACAACTAAGAGTTTCATTGCCTCAAAGTGAGCATGCATTTTTGGAAAAACAACCTAGATCTCATCCACATCATGTTGGACAAACGATAGAAGCTTGATCCACCTTTTTATTTTTGTATTTCTTTCTTTTACTCATTGGCATTGCATGATCGTATATCTTGATGTTGCATATCTTGTGTGTGTCCTTTTGTGCTTATGTTGGTTTGACTTAGGATCTTGGACCCTGAGAGATTGATCACCTCCTCAATCTTTGTTATCCTAGACCATCCACATTGGTACACTTGGACCCCTCTTGAATGTCTACTTTAGTGTGAGTTTGAAGTAAGTTCATCCTCTCACTAAAGTGGGGGCTAGATGTAATGATGGAAAAAGGGTATGCCTTTTCCCTACTTAATTTGAGAATAATTAATGATAAAGTGGACTTGATGTCATGTTGATCTAGTTTTGTGATGATTTTTACACATCCACATTAGGTTTAGGGCCCTTCTAAGCTGAATAAATCAAACTTTTCCTTAATCTAGTGTTGTAAAGTGTATTTATTTACACCTTCACATTAAATTTAGGAGGCTTGTAAATTAAGTGTACCTAATCTATTGTTGTAATGTGTTTTACACATTCACATGGGATTTTGGACCCTTTTAAGCTAACCCAATTTGGCCTTAATTTAATATTGTAGAGTATATTTATTTACACTTTCACATTGGATTTTGGGACCTATTGCATTTATGACCTTTATATCATACTTAATAGCCCCCTATGACCCCATATTATGCATCCCAAGGCATATTTCAATCAAAAACCTGACAATATCAACATATAAACTTAATTTACACACTCCCTGACACTTTAACAGTCAAAATAGGCCATGTGGGACCCATTTTCCACTTTGGACGAATGATTCCCATCCAGGTGGGAGCCATTCGCCACATATGGAAAATGAGTCCCATTTGGCCTATTTTTTATTTTTTAAGTGGGAAAATTTGGTTGTAAGTTCAAATTTCTTTTGTTTCGGCCTTTTGAATCAAATAAATGGTTGTTTGAGTGCATTGCCTATATAAACAAGCTTTCAAATCATTAATTCATCAAGCCTACATGATATCAAGTCAAGGAAGCAAGAGCTAAGCATTCCAAGAATTTACAAGATCATCAAGATAGCATTCAAGATCATTTTTAAGGAATTCAAGAGAAGAATTCTTCATCAATTATTGTAGCAATTCAAGATCCATCATCATTTCAAGCATGTTATTGAGCTAGTGTTGTGATGTAGCATTGAAGATCCAATATCAAGCATTGTTCTACTCCTATTGTCAAGATCAAGATCTGCATCCTTCATGGAAATTTCATGTTGAGTTGTAGATTTATAAAGCATCATTTACAAGGTATTGTTCAAGGTAGAATTTTTCATGTTTCATTTCCTTGTTTCATTGTTTCGTCATTTGGTTTAATTACCTAAAAGGGGTTTGACCAAGGAAAACCCCTATTCCCTAACAATCAGCACATTCTCTCTCTTTCTTTGTGTAATATCAGATCTAGGCGCTTTGAAGACTTGAAGGATCATTGAAGACTAGTTTACAAGTCTAGAGAAAGTTGTTGGAATTGTCTCCTCATTTGCAAGGTTGTAATCTTCACTAAAAGGTCGCCTACAACCCTAAAATCAAAGTTTCATATCTAGAAACCTAGAGAAGCAGATTGAGCAGAATGAGAAGAGTAGATTTAGAATTTATATTCCTAAAAAAGCAGAATAGGACTAATTCACCACAAGTGGTGAATGAGTCCCATTGTAGGTGTTTTCCAGAGATTTTTGCAGATTCATATACCCTTTTTCCTGAAACCTGTTCCTATGTAGAAATCTAGATTTGGGACTAATTCGCCCATAATGGAAAATGAGTCCCACTATGTTAAAAATTCATAATTTCTAGCATTTCAAAGTTCCTTCCAGTCATCTTTATATTCCCTGGTGCATACATTTCATTTCAAAGTTTTTTGTTCTATTTTATATGCATTTCTAGGTCATTTAGTTCAAGTTTGCATCATATTAGGGTTTTGTATTTCATCTTGCATTTCATTATTTTTCCAAGCCCTAGCTTGGTGGTGAACCCCCTATTAGCTTACAATCAGACCCTAGGACAAACCTATTGCAAGATCTCTTTCCCCTTTGCATTGAGATCTCTAGGGTTATCCTTGAATGTGGAGCATATAAAGTTTGTTGCCCTAGGTCCTAAAACCCTTAGTGGCAAAAAGAATCTAACACAAAGAATATTCTACCATTGGACCTTTGGAATTGGTGCATATAGACCTATGTTGACCTACAAGAACATGAAACTTTCAAGGTGACAGGTATTTCATGTTATTAATTGATGATTACTCTAGAATGACTTGGGTAACTTTTCTCAAAGAAAAATAAAATGCTCTAGACAAGTTTAAAGATTTTAAGGCTATGATTGATAATGAAATGGATATGAAAATCATGTGTTTTAGGTTTGACAGAGATGGAGAGTTCACCTATAATAAGTTTAACAATTTTTGTGAAGATCATGGAATGAATAGGAATTTTTCAACCTAGAACTCCTCAACAAAATAGAGTGGTGGAGAGAAAGAATAAGATAGTTCAGGAAGTAGCAAGGACAATAATGAAGGAAGCAAATCTATTGGATGTCTATTGGACAGAAGCTATTCAAACTACATTATACATACTTAATAGACTACAAGAAAGAGTAAATAGTTTAAAGACTCCTTATGAACTATGGTATGGAAGAACTCCTACTATCAAATATTTTAGAGTGTTTGGAACCAAATGATATATCAAGAGATATAAAGAAAACTTGGGAAATTTTGATGCAAGGTCAAATGAAGGAATATTCCTTAGATATTATAAAAGAAGCAAGGCTTATCGGTGTTGCAAGTATGAGCTAGTCTGGTGGTGTTGTCATTAATGTTTTCATTGATGTCAACAAAGTTCAGTATGTTGCAGATTGCACATGTATAGCTGAGATGCTACTGAGATATTGTGAGTACATGGAGCTATCTTTATGTCATTGTAGATGTGTTGAGTTAATGAGTTTCCAAGTACTTTTGAGAAAATTGATAAAGAAGAGAAGTCAGAATGATGAATGTGTTCTGAATGTGCTCTGGTATGTGCTTCGTATTTCTCCTATGTTGATCCTATGCTTGTGCAAATCTGAATATTTGATAATGGTGATCTTGTGGTGATATATCCCAAGTTTTAACTTCTAGTGTGATGGTATGTGAAAGTTATGTTCACTGATGTGTGAATTGTTATAGTAGAGTTGATCTTCTGTGGACTGAGAGAAATGTTTCTTCTCTGCAGTCCTCCACTATTTTGTTTTAGATCTTGCGGATCTCGGATATGTCTTGAGTTGGTATTCTTTGGGTTTTGGCAAGGAAGGTTGAAGTTTGGTGATCCAGAAGTCATGTTTCTATATTGTTGTGTGTGTTTGTATAGTCTGGATGAGCTAGTGAAAGATGTTTAGTGTTTGAAGCATATTGCATTTGCTGTGAATGTATCTAAAGAAATATGAGATGTACTCTCGTGCATAATGAAGCATGTTTTGGAGTCTGCGTGTCATCTTCTTGTTAGGAAGTGTGTACATCAATGTTCATTTTTGTTTTCATTAGGTTTGGCTGACCTGGTGTTTACACTTCATTTGAACAATAAAATTAAACTGAGGAAGCATGTGGTTGATCTGAGACATTACTTTTGGTCTTGGTTAAATTTTTTAATTGGTCCACTCTTATTCCTTTCCACTGCAGGAATTTTGAGTTGCTGACCTAATTTAAATTTATGAAGTGAGGTATTTATGGCTGACCTTGGAGAATGTTTTTAAGGTTGAGGATGGTATAAAAGAAACTTGAATTGTGAAACATTGTATGACAGTGTGATGCAAAGTGATGAAAGTAAGCCACAAATCATAAGAGATGAAGTGTGTGTGTGAGTAAGTTGAGACAACAGTACTTCATTGGGTTGGATTCCTAAAGGAAGTGTAGCCTCCCTTGCACCTCAGTTGTAGTGAGTTTTTTTAGGCAGTGAGCCTTTGTACTTGGACAGTGAGTCCTCTTTTGAGGCAATGAGCCTTTTTTTTATAATCTTTATATTGTGAGTTAACCCTCACTGTGGTTTTTCCCTCATTGGGTTTTCCATGTAAAAATCTGGTGTTCATTGTGTTGATTTACTTTTTGTTATTTGTGTTTCATGCTCTTACTTAATAAAATAATAGTGTGGTTGTGGAATTGATAAGTATTGAAGTTTTAAGTTTGAATCTTGTGACAACGGATTCACCCCCCTCTCAGTTGTCCTTCACCTATTTGACAATTGGTATTAGAGCATTGGTTCCTTGGTGTAGAGCTTAACTGATTAAGGAAGATTTGATGGTGCATAAGTTGGCAATCCCTATGTTTGATGGAACTAACTACAATGATTGGAAGGGACAGATGAAAGGATTTATCTCTTTTGGTTTCAAGACCTGGAAGGTTGTTGAGGAAAAGTATACATACCCATCTGGTGGTCTTACTACTACAGATGAGATTTCTACTTATGAAGAAAATGAGAAGGAAAAGTATGTCATTTGTAGTGGCTTATCTAAAAATGAGTGAACTAAGTTTCTTTCTTTTGATACTACATATGAGGTCTGGAAGAAGTTGGAAGACATGTATGAAGGAAATGAAAGAGTGAAATTGACAAAGAGCTGGCAGCAAAGCATGGATTTGTAAATATGAAAATGGAAGAAGGTGAGGAATTTACAAGTTTCTTTCAAAGGGTTGAACTGACTACAAATGAAGTTAGAAATCAAGGAGGAAAACTATCAATGAAGATATAATTGAAAAGATCCTGATCACCCTACCAGATTGCTACAGTGATAAGATCTCAGTTATTGAAGAAGTGTATGATCCTAAGAAGTACACTCTAGAACAGTTGTTCGGCACCTTGCAATCATTTGAGATGAGAAAGTTCTAGAAAGAATACAAGATAGAAGAAAAGACAAAAATGACATTTAAGGCAAAATGAATATTGAAGGCGAACTGGATAGTGATGGTGATGATGAGTTGGAAGAAAACTTCACAAGGAAGTTGAAGAAAGGCACCGAAAAGTATAAAGGTATGTTACCCTTTAAATGTTTTGGTTGTGGTAATATTGGTCATTATCCTTCAAGATGTCCAATAGAGCTATGCATAAGAACAAGGATTATAAGGATAAGGATAGAAAGGATAAGAGATATAAGAAGTTGTACTATGTTAAAGAAGAAGTAGGAATTTATGATGATGAATCTAAGAATGAGGCTGATGATAGTGAATGCTTATTCTTAGCTTTGGAAAGTAAATTTGTATCCACTAACCCTAGAAAATGTGTAAGCAAGAAGGCTCCAGAGAATAAGAGGAATAGGATGGAAGGTACTTTGGTTACCACTTTTCATGCAAGACAGGATGAAGACTACTGGGTAATTGATAGTGGATGTTCTAATCACATGACCAGAGATAAGAGTAAGTTCACTAATCTTATGAAATATGATGTGGTTTAGTTATGTTTGGTGATGATTTAGGAGCTAAGATTTGTGGAGAAAGGCTCAATTAGTTTTTATGGAGTGCACAATATTGATGATGTATATTATGTGAAGGGTTTGAGGCATAACCTTTTGAGTGGTTGGTCAATGTGTAGCAATGGTTTTAAACTTTTTGTTTTAGAATAATACCTTTGAAATCATAAAAGGATCCAAAATGGAGATATGGTTGTTGTTGGAAGAACTCATGGAAACATCTATCAGCTTAAGGGAGTTGATGGTCAATTCCTTATATCTCAAAACAGTGAAAGTTGGTTATGGCACCGAGAATGGGACATTTTACCTGAGGAGAATAAGGAGAAAGATGAAGAAGAGAATGAGCCAAAATCTGTTGTTAAGACTCCTAACTATGTATAGAAGAATCATTTGGAGAATAGATAATTGGAGGAAAAGTGAAGGTGTGAAGACAAGAAGAAAAGTTACAGCTAAGGTAAATCTGTGTTTTCTCTCTAAAGCTGAACCCAAGTCTGTGAATGAAGCATGTGAAGATGAGAGTTGGATGAAGGCTATGAAAGAAGAGTTGTAGCAGATAGAGAAGAATCAGACATGGGAACTAGTCCCTAGGCCTGTGAATAAAAATGTGATTGGTTTGAAATGGGTATTCTAGAATAAGCTAAATGAAAGTGGAGAAGTTGTAAGAAATAAGGAAAGACTTGTATGCAAAGGATATTCACAAGTTGAAGGTATAGATTTTGAAGAGACATTTTCCCTATGGCCAGAATGGAAGCTATTAGGATTTTTTTGGCATTTTCTACCCACAAGGACTTCAAAGTGTATCAGATGGATGTTAAGTCAACATTTATGAATGGTGAAGTGGAGGAAGAAGTGTATATGAAAAAACCTGAAGGGTTTCAGTTGTCTGACAAACCGGACATGGCTTGTAAGTTGAAGAAGGTGTTGTATGCACTGAAGCAAGCTCCAAGAGATTGGAAAGATTGGACAGATATCTAAAAAAGCAAGGATTCAACAAAGGTTATGCTGACAGTAATCTTTACTTCAAAGTCCAAGGTAACAAAATGTTGATAGTAGTTGTATATGTTGATGACATTATTTTTGGTGGAAATGAAGGCTTGTGTAAAAGGTTTGTTGTAGAGATGCAGAAAGAATTTGAGATGTCTATGATTGGTGAATTGAATTTCTTCTTTGGTCTAAAAGTGAATCAAACTGATAAAGGGATATTCATTTCACAATCTAAGTATGTAAAAGAGTTGTTGAAGAATTTTGGGATGGATGATTCCAAATTGGTTTGTACTCCTATGGTAACCGGATGTAAACTGAGCAAAGATGATGAATCTGCTAAGACTGATTAGAGAAATATAAATCTATGATTGGCGGTGATATATCTTACTACCTACTAGACCTGCAAATATTATGCGGTATGTTTGGTTGCCAAATTCAAGTGGAGTCCTAAAGGCATGTTATGGCTGAAGAGGATATTTAAGATGTCTTAAGCGTACACGGATTATGGATTATGGTATCCTAAGAGTGATAATTTCATCCTGAGTGCCTATACCGATGTTGATTGGGACAGATGTGTAGATGACCAGAAGAGTACCAGTGGTGGTGCTTTCTTTCTTGGCTGAAGATTGGTTTCATGGTTGAGTAAAAAGCAAGACTCAGTTTCGTTATCCACTGCAGAAGCAAAATATATTGCTGTAACATCACTGCTGCACATAGGTTTTGTGGATGAAACAAACTCTGAAATACATTGGAGTGATAGGTTTGGATGGCAAGTCCTCTACATATGATTAAATTTAATTAATTTAATTATATTGTTCATTCATCTTATTTCTCTTCCATAATTAAATAAATTTATTTTATTTAATTATTTTCATATGTCCACTTAATTATTTAAATAAATACATTCTATTTATTTAAATTAATTATCACTATTTGAATTTAAATTAAATCATTTGATTTAATTAAATTTAAATATTTCTCTTTCTTCTATTTTTAAAATTCTTCATCTAATTAATTAAATGTTTCATTTAATTAATTTCATAAAAGTGATTTAATTAAATAGATCTTATTTAATTTAAAATATCTTATGCTTTCTTTCTAAATCAGAATTAGGTATTTTAACCTAATTGTGCAATCTTCTCATATCATAATTAAATATTTTATTTAATTATGAGATATTCTGCTTTTTTCAATAAAACATGATTAAAGATCTCTTCTTATCACAAGCTTTCTTCTGCTTTTAAAAGCTTAATTAAATATTTTATTTAATTAAGAAAAGTTGAATGTCCTCCACAAATAAATAATTGATTTTTTTTAATTAATTATTTATCAGCTTTAAATCTTTCTTTTATTCTTTTAAAGAAAGATGATTTCTTATCTTCTCTTCTTTTTCCTCTTTCATAATAAAATAGAAAAATCTTATTTTTAGGGTTCTTCTATTTTCTCTTCAATTTCATCTTTCCTCGACCATTCAATCTGCCAGGAATTGTCACAACCGTTAATCGAGAAAGCCAATCAAAATCATTCGAAAAACTCTATAAATACCTGTGTGAATCCAAGCATTGGTAATAGGAAATTAATTAGAGTTTATGCATTTAGTTCATTTAGCATTTTAATATCATAAGCATCATCTTTATTTTAAGTTTATTATTTCAAATTATCATCATAGCTTAATCTTGCATCTACATCATAGCAAAATCTCATTCTTTAGGAAGACAGTTTGTTGAGCCTAGCCTACAATCTGAGAACACAAAAGTTGGAATCTACAAAAACACTAAAGATAGAGGACAATAGGATGACAATGGAAGCAGGATACTGAGTTTGCAATTCTTTACTCTTTGTATTTTGCTTTGATATAATGTTCTATTGGTGTGTTTGAATAGTTATTTTTAATTCATTTACGCACTTAATTTTCATACACACAATATCTATCAAATATCATTTCCTAAGAGAAAAAGTGTTGGAGAATGAAGTCAAATTGGAGTATGTGAACACAAAGGAACAAATTGCAAACATATTTACTAAGGCTCTTCTGAAGGATACTTTTGAGTATCTTAGGGAGATTTTGGGGGTCATTGGCCCTCAGAACAAAGTGCACATGAATGTGCATCAGTCCAATGATTTCATAGATTCTTTATTTATCTATACTAATAAATGGGTCTACTCCACAGGGGGAGTAGGAAAGGTTTTCATTGTTGCAGTATGATTGTGCTCCTAAAGGGGAGTAATTAGAGTTGTTGGTCTTTGTCATTGATTTCAAAGGGGGAGATAAAATAATGTGAAAAATAGTTGTAGAGGAAGAGAAGGTGTTCTCCTGGGATATTGTGAAGGATGTTGTCTTTGATGGTTTTTTACATCATGTGTTTCCATCAATGACAAAGGGGGAGATTGTTGCAAGTATGAGCTAGTCTAGTGGTGTTGTCATTAATGTTGTCATTGATGTCAACACAATTTAGTATGTTGTAGATTGTACATGTATAGCTGAGATGCTACTGATATGTTGTGAGTACATGGAGCTATCTTTATGTCATTGCAGATGTGTTGTGCTGATGAGTTTCCAAGTGATTTTGAGAAAATTAATACAGAAGAGAAGTCAAAGTGATGAATGTGTTCTGAATGTTCTCTGATATGTGCTCCATGTTTCTCTTGTGTTGATCCTATGCTTGTGTGGATCTAAATATTTGATAATGGTGATATTGTGGTGATATATCCTAAGTTTTAGCTTCTGGTGTGATGGTATGTGAAAGTTACATTCACCGGTGTGTGAACTGTTCTTGTAGAGTCGATCTTCTATGGGCTGAGAGAAATGTTTCTGCTTTGTAGTCCTCTACTATTTTTTTTAGATCTTTCAAATCTCAGATATGTCTTGAGTTGGTGTTCTCTTGATTTTGGCAAAGAAGGTTGAATTTTGGTGATCTAGAAATCATGTTTCTATATTGTTGTGTATGTTTGCACATTTTGGATGAACTGGTGAAAGATGTTTAGTGTTTAAAGCATATTGCATTTTCTACGGATGTATCTAAAGAAATATGAGATGTATTCTCATGCATAATGAAGCATGTTCTGGAGTCCGCGTGTCATCTTCTTGTTGGGAAGCGTGTACATCAATGCTCATTTGTGTTTTCATTAGGTTTGGCTGAACTAGTGTTTACACTTCATTTGAATAATTAAATTAAATTAAGGAAGCATGTGGTTGATTTGAGACATTATTTTTGGTCTTGGTTAAATGTTTTAATTTGTCCACTCTTATTCCTTTCCACCATGGGAACTTTGAGTTGCCAACCTAATTTGAATTTATGAAGTGAGGTATTTGTGGCCGACCTTGGAGAAAGTTTCTAAGGTTGAGTATGGTATACAAGCAAGTCAAATTGTGAAGAATTGTATGACAATGTGATGTGAAGTGACAAAAGTAAGCCACAAATCATAAGAGTAGAAGTGTGTGTGCAAGTAAGTTGAGACAACAGTACTTCATTAGGTTGGATTCCTGGAGGCAGTGAGCTAAAGGCTTTTGCAATCCTTATTAAGTTGTGAATGTGTTAATTGTTGTGGTGGACCTTTTTGTTATCTTTTGTATCTATAAGCAATGAGCTTCCCTATAGGACAATGAGTCCTATCTGTAGGCAGTGAGCCTTTGTACTTGGATAGTGAGTCCTCTTCTAGGAAGTGAGCCGTTGGCAGTGAGCCTCTATGATATAATATTTATATTGTGAGTTAACCCTCACTGTGGTTTTTCCCTCATTGGGTTTTCCACGTAAAAATCTGATGTTCATTGTGTTGATTTACCTTTTTTTATGTGTTTCATTCTCTTACTTAATAACAAAATAGTGGGGTTGTGGAATTGATAAGTATTGAAGTTTTAAGTTTAAATCTTGTGACAACTAATTCACCCCCACTCTTAGTTGTCCTGAACCTGTTTAACAATCAATGCTACAACAAGAGGCTGGAGAAGATAGTTGAAAGTATAAGTGTTAAAGTAGATGAAGAACCATATAAAATATGAGTATTGATATAAGGCTATGAATTTGATGAGTCCTCTTGTAAAGAAGAAGAAAAATAAGGAGAAGGAAAAGGAAATGTAGGTTGATGAGGAAGAAGCTTTGGAAAGGATTCCTAAGACTCCTAAGTATGCGTAGAAGAATTATTTTGAAGATAAAATCTATGGTGGTAAGAGAAGAGGTATGTTGATAAGAAGAAAATTTTCTATGACAGAAGAACATGTAAATCCATGTCTACTTTCCAAAGTAGAACCTAAGATAGTGATTGAAACATGTAAGGATGAGAATTGGACCAAATCTATGGAAGAAGAATTGATGCAGATTAAGAAGAATTAGACTTGGGAATCAGTCCCAATACCAACAAACAAGAATGTAATAGGAACTAAATGGGTATTCCAAAACAAGTTGAATGAGAATGGGGAAGTTATCAAAAATAAGGCTAGACTTCTGTGTAAGGGCTACTCACAATTGGAAAGAATATATTTTGAGGATACATTGGCTTCAGTGGCAAGAATGGAGACCATTAGGATGTTTTTGGCCTTTGTAGCACATAAGGAATTCTAGGTTTATTAGATGGATTTGAAGTTTGCATTCTTGAATGGTGAGTTGAAAGAAGAGGTATACATTGAAAAATTAGAAGTTTTCAATTTTCAGACAATCCTTATATGGTTTTGAAATTGAAGAAGGCATTGTATGGTCCAAAGAAAGCTCCCAGAGCTTGGTATGCAAGACTGGATAGGTACTTGTTGCAATAGGGATTCAATAAAGGTATTGTAGACAACAATATGTATTTCAAAGTTGAAGGAGAACAAGTCTTAATTTTGGTAGTATATGTTGATGATATAATGTTTGGATGAAATGAAGATATATGCAAAAAATTTTGCAAAAGAGATGCAAAAAAAGTTTGAGATGTCAATGCATGGAGAGGAATTTATTTTTTTGGCTACAAATCAATTAGATAGAAAAAGAAATACAAATTTCATAGTCAAAGTATGCCAAGGAAATGCTAAAGAAGTTTGGAATGGAAGGCTATAAACCAGTATGTACTCCTATGGTTACTGGTTACAAGTTGAGCAAGAATGATGAATCTCCTAAGACTGATCAAAGAAAGTATATATCAATGATTGGTGGACTACTATATTTAACTGCTACTAAGATATCATACATGAAAGTTATCTTGTGGCCATATTTCTAGAAGATCCTAGAGAATCACATGTGGCAGCATTAAGAGTATTTTTAGATATTTGCAAGGCACTCTGGACTATGGTCTATGGTATCCAAAGGATATTGATTTCTCTTTAAGTGCCTGTACTGATGAAGATTGTGTAGGTTATGTGGATGACATAATTAGTACAAGTGGAGGTGCTTTCTTTCTTGGAAGAAGATTGGTTTCATGGTAGAGTAAGAAGAACAAATCAGTGTCATTATCTATTGTAGAAGTAGAGTATATTGTAATAGCATCTTGCCACACATAGGTATTCTGGATGAAGTTGACATTAAAGAATATTATAATTTGATATGATGGACCTATTTCTATCTTGTGTGATAATACAAGTGCTATAAATATATCAAAGAATCTGGTGATGCATTCAAGAATAAAGCATATCTCAATCATGTATCATTTTCTAAGAGAGAAGGTTTTATACAATGAGGTGAAGATGGAGTATGCGCCTACAAAGGACCAAGTTGCAAATATTTTCACAAAGGCTCTTCCTAAAGATACATTTGAGTATCTCTGATAGAAGTTAGGGGTTATTACACCTCCTTTCAACTAGATGCATAAGAGTGTGCATCAGTTTGATGGAGCAATTCAAGGTTTATTCATTTTGTTTTAGACTGATGAAGTCTACCTCTCAAGAGGACTAGGTAGTAGTATTGTTGGTTGGTGAATTTAGATGAAGCATATTTTGTGCCCCTAAGGGGGAGAGTATAGTAAAGTATAGTGCAGTTGCTTGTTGGTGTTGTAAGTGGTGTCAAAGTGGTGTATGTAGATAATGTGTGAAAGGTGCAGGTGTTTCCCTTTGAATATTGTCAAAGGGAGAGAGACAAAGAGTTGGATGAGTTTATGCACCTTTTACATTGATGTCAAAGGGGGAGAGAATCTGAAAAACATGGAGAGTGTTAATGCAATATATGGAAAAAGTATTGTCTGAAAAAAGGAAGAGAGAGAGCTAGTGTGGCAAGAGAAGAAGTTTTTAAAAAGAGAGTATGAAGAGTAAAGAGTTGTCCTAGTCAGGGAGAGTTCTAATTGTTGCAAAGTTGTCATTGAATTCTTTTGTTATTGATTTTTTTTAGAAAATCAGTGTTTCCATCAATGATAAAAGGGGAGATTGTTGGAAGCTTGAGTTTTTTGTGAGTTGTTTGGGTGTTGTCATTGATGTCAACACAATGTTGGTGTTGTTATTGATGTCTTACTTTAGTATAGTTGCAAATTTTGCACTTGGAGAGATAGTTGGATGTGCAATAGTTGATGAGAGGCATTGTAGATACTATAGATGTTTTGCTGAGATATTAGTGTTGGTGATACAATTGCTTCACTTGATTTCCAAGTGATTTTCAAAATTTTTGAATAAAAGACAGTTCAGTGTGATAGAGTGGTGTTCATTTTTCTTCTCCGCATTTTTTCACAATTGAAGATATTCCTACATGGTTTGGATATGATGATTAGAGGTGTTTATAGGTTCTATATCCATAGTTTTAGGTTCTAGATTATACTACATTGGAAGATGTGTTTGATAGTATGTATGTCTAGTTAAACAAGGTGTTTAGGAGAAATGAGATTCCTCTATATTTCTCCATAGCGAATGTTGTCTTGTGGATCTAGGAACATGCTTATGTATTATGTATCTACCTTCCCTTGAAGTTTCAAGTGTTATGGTGTTCTACAAGGTTGTTTGGTGTGTTGGATGTTTGTGCTAGTATGTATGCTTGCACAAAATAAATGTGTTCTTAAGTTTCAGGTGGTTACAGTAGCAGTGGCGAATATTTTGATGATGTGGAGTATTCTAAGATGTTTTGGAATGTTGCAATGTGGTCTATGAGATGTTTTTGGACTTGGAGAGGTGTGTTTGTTGTTGATTGTTAGTGTTAGTGCAGGTTTGGCTAACCTAGCATACTAATGCTAATTATGGAGGATTATTTTTGTTTGTGGAAATGTTGAGAAGCATGTTAGTGTAGATTTGGATCCCCGTTAAGTTTTGGCATCGTCTTCCTTCACTTCTTTACACCATGGAAGTGTTTGGTGCTGACCTATTTGATGATGCATGGTTGAGATACATATGTTTCCTTAAGGTCGACCTAATTAAGATTGTTTTAGATTATGAATGGTATAAATACAAGATGAGTTGTGTGGATTAAGAGAGTGTGTGTGATGCAAAAGATGCAAAAGTGATTAAGTGTGGTGATCTGAGTGCGAGCTTTAATGCCTATGACTCCTAGATGTAGTGAGAAGGTGTCTACATTTTAGTTTTTGGAATGAGTTTTCATGATTTAGTGGAACTATACCTTCAACATAAGAGAGATGCATTGTTAGTAGTTCAAATTGGTAGTGAGCCAATGCTTCTTCTATCTTCTTTCTTCTGAAAAGTGATTCCTTTGATAGTGAACCCTTTTGTCTTTTGGGTAGCGAGCTTATTATATTTGGTTTTGCTATCACTTAATATTGTGAGCTAACCCTCACTGTGTTTTTTCCCCTCTTATGTTTTCTATGTAAATTTGGTGTTCTATTATTCATGGTGTTTTGATGTGTTGTTGTTTCATTTGTTTACTTTCATGTTAAATCTGATTAAGGTTTTAAGGGATAATATAGATCTAAATGTTAATGATGGTTTTAATGTTTTATTAGAAAAATTATTCATCTGCCCCTCTTAGTTTTCTTATGCATCTAACATGTTGTTACTTGAAGATGAAGCCTATTGCACAGAGACCTAGAGAAGTGGAGATTGAGTAGCCTACTCAAGATGAAGCATTACTAGCTTGATCTTCAATGCACCTTAAAATTATCCATCAAGTGCTAGTTGGTGTGAACAACCACTGGTGGACTATTCATTAAATATTGAGGATGTGGTAGAGAGTAGAGAAGAAGAAGAGGATTTTTTTGAAATCATTCCCAGTGATGAAGACGTAGATGAATATTTCCCCTCTCCCCAAGTTGATCAAGGAAATGAACATGTGCTTAACAATAGAATTGTAGTGGATTTATATGATGAGGAAAATTATTGATGATATCAAAGTCTTGTCTTGTATTTAGTTCTTGAATGATGATAGTTTTGCAGCCTCTAAGGAGTTTAAGGACTTAATTATAAATATCAAGTAGGATGAGTTTAATCAAAGATTGAACAAGGAAAAGGAAGGAGTGAATCCTTCACAATATGAGGAGGTTACTAGAAAAGTCCTCCAAGAAATGGAATTTGATGCCTCAAGGATCACTCATAGGAGTTAGCATGAGAATTATAAATGAAAGTTAGGTGCACCACTTACCCAAATGGGACCTTGCCTCAGTAATTTTCTTGGACACATTTAGAAATCAAGAAAAAGATGCTTCCATATTAGATGGGAAAGCTGAGCAGGTCTATTTTGGATTAGGCTTTATCCTTTCATTAGAGACCCTAGCTATTTGAGCAACAAACCCAACCTCAAATAAGCCTAAATTTATAGACATAGTCCAAGAAATAATTGTCAATATAATCATGAAAAGGACGTTATATACCTCATCTCCTCATGTTGCATCCTTAGTGGTGCATACTACCATGTTCAGTGCAACTACTACAAAAATGCAATAGAATGAGTATGAAAAGTTACATGCATTGCACATAAAATTATAAAATGAATACAATAAATGATGTAGGAGCATCAGGGGTGAAGTGTAATCCTGCACAACCAAAAAGATCTTTTTAATTTATCTTTCCTTTTTCAAATTTTGGCTTGCTTTTATGTTGTAGACATGATTTTAATTTCCTTTCACCTTCCTTCAGCAACCTTTGAAGGTTCTTTCTTTCATATATTTCATTGGCCCGAAATTCAAGTGAATTAGCATAACATTTAGTGTAATTTCACATTAAACAAGTAAACCAAAATCCCACACCCATGTTGGGATATGTATTTTTTATTATTTTTTGTAACTCACAAGAAGAATTAAATGATTTGGAATAAAAAAAATTCCATGATGTTGAGTGCCTAGGGAGTGGAGTTGTCGAAAGAGGAATTGGATGACAATTTTTAACTAAAATATGAATTTTCCCAAAAAAAGGCTGAAGAGGCCTATTGCATGAATTTCCATACCCGGAATGGAGGAGGTGAAATGTTGATTGGAATATTTTGGTCTCAAGAAATCCAATTCCTAGCTTGGAGGAAATAGTTGTAGCAAATGACAAAGGAAAAAGAGAAGGAAAGGCGAGAAAAGGAGTGAAGGAGATGATCTGGGCGACCCAATCTCCATGTCTAGAAGTTAGAGAAGATGGTTTTTCTTCCTGTAGCATGTATTTTTATAGAGTTGTGATTGATTTTTGGTTCTTTTCCTAAAATTTCCTATAGGATTTTTACATTAAAGTGCTTTGAATCTTGCTTTTAGATGGTTGTAGCTACAAATGGAGCTTTCAATATGGATTTAAATGTTGATTTTTTTAGAATTTGTAGACTTCCAATATTTCATTGAATGCAATAAAATATTATGTGCTAGAGATTTTATTTGAAAATCTCTTAAAGTGTTGATTTTGTGAAGGAGGGCTACAACAATTGACAAACATCTTTGGTTTATCAATTGTTCAACTGCATCAAATGGTATCAAAGTGGATTGTCTTAATGTTGAAATCCAGCTATTGAAAGTGAGGAAAAGTGAATTTTTTGGTGATTGTGGCATTAAATAAAATATTTCATTGTTGTTAGAAAATAAAAATGAATGTTTATTCCTATAGATGAGGTGGGAGCATTCATTGCACAAGTTTTTAAAGCAATTGAATGATTTTTACATATTAAGAGTAATTTTTGAAAAGTGTTATGGTAGTAGTTTTCAGTGCATTTCTAGAGTAGGACCTATAGAAATTTGAAAGGGAAATGGTGTTGGAAAAACAAGGACATACAACTGAGAGGGGGGTGAATCAGTTGTCAAAAAATTTAAACTTTTTCTAACTTAACTTATCCTTAATTTTAGATCTGATGAATGAACAATTAACCATAAGAAATTAACACATTATAGAGACAAAGAACAATAAGATTTTTTACATGGAAACACTATTAGGGGAAAAACCATGGTGGATGTTAGTCCACAAGATTATACCCTACTAAAAGTATAATGAAAAACAGTAAGGGGAATGCACATACATTCATGCACACTGCCTAGAGCTCACTGCTCAATTACAAAAGAGGACTCACTGTCCAACAATAGGGTTTGGATTAAAACCATCCAAGATGATGTGAACTAAGAAAATAGCTTCTTCACAAGCCTGATTATAGTTCCAATTAAGCTCAACACTTCTTCACACTCTACTCAGTAATGATATTTATACATACGCACATAGGAGCACATGAAGCATCCTTTCCACCGATCACACAATCACTCTTATATATCCGCTACAGGAGATTTCATCACAACTTAGTTGTCCAAGAAAAAAATACATATTTTCAATGTCGGCCCAAAATAACAATTAGATTTTCAATGTGGATCCACCAAGGTTTGCCACAACACAGTGGAGACCCATAATATCTCCAACACAAAAATATTTTAATTAATTTCACCACAAATATCCACAACACACTACCACCAATATGTCAACCAAGAACATGAAAAACCGAACATGCGCAAGAAAATATCTTCAACCACGAGCTCTCTGAATAATGTGGGCATACCACAAAGATAGAGAATGAACTAGAGACATCTAAGAACAACAAGAAACAATAGAGAAGCATCTACAACAACTGAGATAACCAGAATCACACAATCTTCATTCAGGAACACTGAAAAAGACCAACAAAACACTGTCAGACCATAACTCACACAGAACTTCACACGGACCTCTAAAACTTCTGATAGATGATCTAGACATACTCAACAATAAACCCTTTAATCCACATAAGCTAATATTTAATGTACAGAAAAAAATGCCTTCATGACCTGCATAGATCCATTGGGAACCTAAAACACTTTTTCTTATAATTTTCTCAATATCCTCGACATATACAAAAATAGATACACCAAATACTAATAGTGTTGACATCAATGACAACCACATATCAGCAACACATCCACAACATCCAAAAAAATCCCAAAAATCTCCCCCTTTGGCATTGATGGCAACACATGATGTGAAAAATACTATCAACACAACATGCTAATTTCTTCTACACTTAATTTATGAAAAGATTTTTCATGTTGCTCTTCTCCCCCTTAGATGTTTTTCACATTACTCTTCTCTCCCTTTGACATCAATGGAAAAGGTAACCATGACCTTTCCATATGCTTTGAACCACATATCTACACATCTGACTACTCCCTCTGAGTAGTAGCCACAAAAAAATCAATCTGGATCATAATATAGCAATAAGGCTCACGGATTGATGCAAGTATATGCATCATTTAGTTCTTATTAGGAGGGGATATTACCCCTAGCATTCCTCTAAGATACTCAAAAGTATCTTTTGGCAGTGGCTTAGTAAATATATCTGCAATTTGTTCTTTGGCAGGCACATACTCCAGTTTGACTTCTTTTTCATTTACCTTTTCCCTTAGAAAGTGAAACTTGATTGATATATTTTTTTTCTTAGAGTGCAGTACTGGATTCCTTGATATATTTATTACACTTGAATTGTCAAAGTATATGGCAATAGGCTCTTCATATATTACCCTAATAGCTCTCAACATCTATTTCATCCATATCACTTGAGTACAGTTATTTGCAACAACAATATATTCTGCTTCAGCAGTGGATAGAGAAATAGAATTCTATTTTTTGCTTAACCAGGACACCAGCTTCTTCCCTAGGAAGAAAGCACTACCACTAGTACTTTTCATGTCATCTACATCACCAACCCAATTTGCATCAGTGTATGCACAGAAAGTGAGATCATCATCCTTTGGATAGCAAATTCCAAAGTCAATTGTTCCTTTCAGATATCTAAAGATTCTTTTGACAACAGTTACATGTGATTCTTTAGGATCAATTTGAAATGTAGTGACCATACATACAACATTCATAATATCTGGTCTAGTCTTAGTCAAGTAGAGAAATCCACCAATCATTGATCTATATCTGGTTTGATTTTCCTTAGGAGAGTCATCATTCTAAGTCAGCTTACATCCAGTTACCCTGGGAGTACCAACAAGTTTGGAGTATTCCATTCCAAACTTCTTCAATAGTTCTCTCACATATTTGGACTGAGATATGAAAATCTCCTAGTCCAACTGTGTAATTTGCGATCCTAGAAATAACTTCATTTCACCAATCATGCTCATCTCAAATTCACTCTTCATCTCATCAGCAAACTTCATGCATAGATTATCATCTCCACCAAAAATGATGTCATCAACAAATACTTATATTATTAACTCCTTATCATGATCTAATTTGAAGTATAAGTTACTATCAGCAATACCTTTAGTGAATCCAAGCTTCAGTAGATATTTGTCCAATATGGCATACCAGGCTCTGGGGCCTTGTTTGAGTCCATACAAAGCTTTCTTCAATTTGCAAACCATATCTTCCTTATCTGTTAGCTGAAATCCATCTGGCTGTTCAATGTAAACTTCTTCTTCTAGTTCCCCATTCAAAAATATAGACTTTACATCCATTTGATATAATTTATAGTTCTCATAAGCAGCATAAGCAAGAAATAATTTTATTGCTTTGATTCTAGCAACAGGGGAAAAGGTTTCTTTGAAATCAATACCTTCCATTTGAGAGTACCCTTTACGTACCTGTCTTTCCTTATTCTAGACCACTTCACCTTCCTCATTCAACTTTTTTTTGAATACCCACTTAGGAACAATCACATTCTTGTCTTTGTTCCTAAGTGGGTATTCAAAAAAAAGTTGAATGAGGAAGGTGTAGATCCTGTTGATAGTGTTTTCTACACAACAATAACTCAGACATAATATACTATCCTATCTATCTTGAAAGGTAAATCTCTATCAGCAAGCTTCAAGAGATAACCCCAAGTTCTTTAATGTTAGGTCTTTACAATGCATAAACAACTCAGTGATAATGTGAAAATGTTGGTAATCACAAAGGGACCTTACTACAAGAAAATACTGAATCTTAAAGCTTATCAAGTTTTGCAATATGGTGATACTTTTTAATCCTAAATCTAACCCAAATAACAAAGAAATAGAAAAAGATAAGGGTTTCAAAGAGATTCTTAAATTTAACACTAATCCTAGGATTAACAAAGCAAATGATGAAACACTTGAAATGGACCAATCCCTCAGAAACTGATTCCTGATTGACCCAGATGAATCTGTAATCTTATAGAAATAGTGCAATCTTCTAAGGCATTAAATATTTTAAAATCATGAACATTCATTCAAAACAACCCTATTGCAATTGAAATGAACAAGCATCCACAATTGAACTAAGCACAATGAATTTAAAGTCCAGGCTAACTTTGCAAAGCAACTAACAATCAACTAGCTACAAAACGTATGGACTAGAGATTGTTGCAACACTTCAAGTATCAAATCATAAACACTATTAGTTCCTCTAACATTAAATTTAGCATAAACTTAAGCAATTTCAAAAGATAGAATCATAGGAACCATGCTAGATAAAATTCAACACAAGAAAGGAACCAAATCACAATGTCTTCACTTGCATTAAATTACCCAAAGTAGTAACAATTCCAGTCTTCAGTTACAACACTTGCTTGAAAATGATACTAACTCCTAACTCTAACTCTTTCTATACTGCTTAATTCGCTCCAATATAAAACTATCTATCCTTGACAAATGAGGTAGAATGGCATATTTATAGAAACCCCCAAGATATGTCATCCCAATTAGGTTTTACAACAATAAACGGCCACAACATAAGTCAGCCAAGATGAATTCAAAATAAAGTAAAATATGCATTAAATGCATGTACTCCATCCAGGTCAGCCTAGGATTTCCAACATAGCTTGGTCCAATGCATGTGGAGGAGAAGAGAAATCATGGAGAAGCACAAATTCTAATGAAGCATTGCATTAAATACTTCCCCCTTTGTCCTTAGCACTCTTCATCTTATCCTGCACCATCAAAAATATCCTATCCAAGTCGGCTATAGGTGGCATAGTCAAAACCTTAATTCTCCTTTCAATAGACTTAATATATTCTCTTGACTACTTTACAACTTTATCCCAATCCACCCTCATAGTTTGATATTTATCCATTCCTGCAATATAGGTGGTTGCATCATCTAACTGATGTTTAGTGACTGGGTCCTCATTGATTGGAGAATACACATCTCGCCACCATTTTCTCAACTGTTCCAAGCTCAAATGTTTCGATGCAAACCTTTTTCTTCTTATCATAACCTCAAAGAAGGAAATGCATTTTTTATAGATCTCAGTCAAGTTGTCCTCAATTTGTTTCCTCTACTTATACACCTTCTTTAAAACCTTTTTCCTTATTTGTAAAAATTCAAACCATTCCCAAGGTTCTGCAGCTCTGGAAAAAGAAAGAATACCATCACTTACCAATTTGTCCTTAGTATATTCCATGATGGTTTTGGTATTTTGCAATAGGAGATCTACATCCTCCTTATCCTGAGCTAGCACATTCCTTAACCAATCTATTGATCTCATAGCACCTCCTCCAGTTGAAAGGATGTACTTGATAGCATCATCTCCCTTAGTTTTCACCCCTTGTAACCAGTCAGTTGTAGCATGTGTAGTGGTTTTCATTCTCTCCAACTCAGTTATTGTTTCTTGTGGTAGGAAACTTGCAACAGATGATGAGGAGCTAATATATTGTAAGGGATTCATCAAATATTGTAGATATCTATTGACTTTATCATTTTCCTTCTTCAATTCTTGCTTGGTTTGCACTTCTTTCCTCAATCTTCCCAAGATTACAACACTAGAGCCTTCATACTCTTCAATCTCCTATTCCATGGAAGTAGGCCCTAGGTTGATAGTCTACACACTATAGTCACTACTAGTCACATCATCCCTATTCTTATTAGGAGTAGGAGTAGCAATGTGAACCACCCTATTATTTGCTTCTTATCTCTCAATCTTAGAGATAACCCTGACTTTCTTCTTTCCTTTACCCTTTCCTATATTTTCCAATAATTCATCCCAATTGGGAGGAGTATCATCCACAACAATTTGTTTACTCAATTCTTTGTCCAACCAACCTGGAACAATAGAATTAGATTGTGCATTACTTTTTCCAACTTCATCATATTGACCCCTGGGCATATCTTCATTCAAATCTTGTTTCTCAAGAATCTCCTCAACTTTATCTTCTTTCTCTTTATCATGCTCTTCTTCTTCATGTACTGATGAATGAGTCCTAACTAGAATTTCCTCTCTCTATGGAGGTTTATTTTCTTCACTTCTTATAGGTGAATCCTCATAAGTTACCAGAGAGGACTATAACACCTTCTCTATTTCTTCCTCAACACTGTAGAGCTCACCTTCTTGAAATTCTTCTTCTTCTGGATCTTGGTGACTCTTTGCCTCTTTCAATTCACCTAGTTTACTTGGTGCATTTTGAGCCTTGTGGGAAGGAGGAGTATTATCACATTGTTCTATAGTAGGGGTAACTAAAGAAGCATCCTTCCTTGGCACACTATCCTTAGGAGAATGATTTCCTTATCTTCTTATGTATACTTGTGTCCTTTCTCCTGAACTATCCACATTTATTAGCAGTGGGTCAACTTCATCCCCTGCCTTAGAGGTTTCCTTCTCCTTCTATGACAATCTCACTATTCTTCTTCTCTTTGGCATAGAAGCACTAGCCTCTTTGTCTTCCTTTTGAGCTTCATCCTTTGCTGACTTCTTTGTCCTTGAAATGTGTTTCCTTTTCTTTCCAATAGGCTTTCTTTTCTTTTCTGCCTCTTATACTTCCTCTGCCCAAATATCGTTAATCTTTATTTTGAAAGGAGAGATCACCTTGCCCTTACCCTTAGGATCCTACTCAGTTGACTCCTCATAAGTGGAATGAGACTCCAAGTCTCCCATTAGATCATAGGTGCATTGTACACCTTCAATTTCCAGCTCCCACATCTTATGCTTGAGCCACAACTTAGTATACTTGAACAATGGAGTCATGATTTGTTCTAATTTTGTTTTCTCTTCTTCTAGCCAATCTATTTCTCCAACTGGTTTATCCTTCAGAGCTTTATAGTCATGGCCTTGAATAAAATCTTCATCATCCTCAACCTGGTCTAGAATGGCCTTCACATTATATAGCCAGACTAAGTTCACTGGTACCCTAGAAAAATTCTTCCTTCTATTTTCAAATTCATCACTGCAATTGGACCAATAATCCTCTATATCATCCTTATGACTATATTCCATGTTGGCCCTCTTCTATGCCTCACTAGTCCTATCAAATCTAGATCTCTTAGAATGGAAAGATAAACCTAAAGTACTCATTTCTTCTTTAGAAGCATGGGCCAAATTAATAGAGGGGCATGCCTCACTACTGCTTATCCTCAAAGTAAAATCACCACCAAATCTAGTTTTATGTTTATCCTTCTTTACAATTGCATCAAAATCACATATCTGCCTTTTGACCTCCAGGAGTATAATGTGATCTGTGGGATACCTAGGAAGTTTGTATGGAGCCCTTTCACAACCATCTATCCTTATGTAAGAAAAGGTGGGAAACTGTATAAACCAAGCCCCATACCTTTTGATCAACTCCTTAGCATTGTCAAATATTCTAACATGCTTTGTGCCCTGCAATAGCCTAGTAATGTACATGGAAAATGCATCATTCACCCTCCTATAGCTTGAGTTACCCAGGTGTAGCTATGGATAAACCTCACAGATTACATCCTGCCCAAACACACCCCTTGTACTTAGTCCTTTGTATGGATGGAACCTTGCAAGCGCATAAACCAAGTAGGAGGTCATTGTGAAGGTCTTCGTATGTAGGACATTACACATCTGTTCATGAATCATGGCACTTATAATGCCTGTCTAATGGTAGTCACACATTCTACTCCATCCTTACAATCACATGGAACATCCAATTTTCAAACACTCCTACACTCTTCAATCCTACCACCCTACTGAGAAGGGTGATAACATCATAGTATTCCTTCTTAAATTTAGCTCTAAATAGTTTCTTGAGTAGCTTGGAAAAGTGGGACTTAGGTTTCTCTATCCAGGAATTGATGACCTGTTGGGACTTGATGGTATCTTCATCATAGTACTTTGCCACATCCATATCAAAACCCACCACATGAGACCTATCAGGCATGTCAAAGCTCTGGGCTATAAACATAGGATTAAGATTCACCACAATTCTCCTTGAGGACCAACTATCCTTTGTGTAGCCCTATCATAGTGTTTAGCACATTCGAGCACCAACTCATAACACTGCACTATAGGAGGGAATCCAACTACATGTGCCAACCCTGATTCCAATATTCTTTTGGCCAGCAAAGGGGGGTTTTGTGCTGCCATCCTTGTCTAAACTCTTCATAATCCCACAATCCAACATTTGTATTGGTGACCTTTGACCAGATAGAAGTCAACTTGCTTTATGGGATTTTTCTTTTTATATCCATTTTGATTATTTCTGCTTTGAAAACAACAAACCCTTCAATACTTGGATCCATTACTCTACCCTTGGTCCTGCCAACAACCACTTGACTTGATTCATCCTGCATTCAACAAAGAGACCATAACAAAGGTCACGTGAAACCCAAGCTAATCAATCACAAATGATAAATTCATCTTTAGTATAAGTTCCATGATGAGAAAAAATTTCCAAAACCTCATAAAAATTACTCATTTCAAAGTTCGGGCTTTTAGTCCTCTCGTAGAATTCAAGCCAAAGAGGAATTTTGGAAAATTCCCAACCAAATGGATTTCAGTGAAATAAACACAAAAAGCCTCCAATAATCATTTAATCGACCACCATTAACTAAGAAACAACATGACACACCTTTAAATAACCCAAATCGATCATATAATGTGTAATTACCGGCTTATAAACCATGTTATCTCTCAATTTTTCATTTTCAACAAAGTTTCAGAGAATTTCAATTAGGACGGAAATTAGCAAAAAATAACAATAATCAATGAACTCTGGGAAAATGAATGGACAAAGGAATTTCAGAAAATTCCCGAGGGAACGAAATTTTGTGAAGCTAACATAATTTTCATCTTTAAAGAAATTTTTTAGGGAAACGGTAAAGCAATGGAGAAATCAGGGAAATCCCAAGGTGAAGGAAATCTACAAGGTGCCCGAAATCCCAAAATCTTTGACTTCATCAAGATTTCACTCAGATCAATTAAATGATTAAGGAGTTAGGGATTTAGCCCTAGATTCAACTCATTCAAAGTGCAAGATGAACAATCCATGTTTCCAACCCATCCAAATGAAATCCAATCAAACTAAGGAATGATTTCAACAAGGGAAACCCTAGGAAATCACCATGATGATACAACTTGGATCCTAACTTGCCATGTTCATTTCACTATTCCTCACATGAAATCTCCCACAACCCAACTAAGAGAGGGTGACTATTAGACTTAATAATGGATAGCAAGCTTCATTTCACCCCAGACATGATTTTATCAAAGGTCAGAGATTTCTAGGTCAAACCAGAGCTCAACATGTGGAAGACACAAAATCGAATTAAGAATCAAATAAAGCAATTTCTAACTTCATTGAATCACATGCATGCAAAAGGAAGGGAAATGCGAGCCACTAGAAAAAGCATAGAACTCAGAACCAGAAACCCTAGCCCATTACCAGACTCTTACCATGTCAAAATCCTAACTCAAGGCATATACGCATGGAAAATATGAAGTAAATTGAATTCATTCATTAAAGGGAGGACAACATGTACATAGCATGAAGTCAAAGAAATCGAAATAGCAGCAGTCAAAAAAACCTTGAAGCTCAAGCAAAAGCAAGTGATCACCAGAAAGTTCCACTGCAACGACCGATTATAATCTCAAATGCAAAAATTGTTGGAATTGTGTGCCTCAATCCCACAGGCTGAAACTTCTTGTGAGCAATTTCAGTGAGATTGGTGAGATGTCTGGCTGATCTGCTAGTAGATCCTGAACTATTTCTATGACCTCCTGAATGTCTTGGTGATCGACATCTAAAACCTTCGGTGTAACCTTGGACTATCGAAATGATGTCTTGGTGATGATAGGAAGTCTTACTGATATTGGTGTGACCTTTGGTTTGTCTGGTTGATGTGGTAATCGGTATGACTTTCTCCTATCAATATGAAGTCTTGGTGACTGGGAGATGTCTGGCCAATAGGTTGGTGTCTAGCAGATGTCAAGGAGACCTGTGGTGAAAGAAGTATTCAGGGTAATGAAATGGGTTCGCTATGACCTCTTGGCGATAGTGGTAACTCTAGATGACAAAGCCACATATGATCAGGTACTTTCGGTGAGACTCCTAGCGAATGGAGTCATCAGAGAAACACAAGGACTTTGGTATGAAGTCTCAATGAATGTGGAATGTCTGGCCAATGGTTGGACTCTTCGATATGACTTGAAGGCATCGGTATGATGTCTTGGCGAAGAGTGATTGTCTCGCCGATAGGTATTCACTTGGAGGCATCGGGGTAACACTGAGGGTTCAGCAAGAAGTCTTAATGATGGAGAGAAGTCTTGCCAACTGTTGACTTAAGACTTCAGAGTAACATCTCAGTGAAAGTGATAAGTCTTACCAACTATTGGACATTTCAGAGTGACCTTTGAACTTCGGTATGATGTCTCATCGAATGGTGATTGTCTCACCAATGAGAATGTTGAAGTTGATGTGACTTGGGAAATTTGGTAAGATGTCTTGGTGACAAGTGGAAGTCTGAGTGATAGCTTTCTGGACTCAGTATAATGTCTTGCCGATAGTGAAGACTCTTGGTGATAATGACAATATGGGATCTGTGGCATGGGGGAGACACGGTTAGTGTCTCACCGACATGTGACACAAGTTGATCATTGTTGACCATTTGGATGACTGTCTTCCGTGGTGTGACCTGGACTTATTATCTTCTATGGAAGGAAGTGGAAACATCTATGATGTTGAGCTAGATGATTCGATAGTTGTGATCCAACAGTTGGAAGAAAACTGATTCAAAGAGGTTTTTTGAGAACAAATGCATATATGTATGCATTGGACATTTTGAAGAGAAGTACAGAAGGAACTGGTGAGAACAAGAGGAGAAAGAAGAACCAAGAGAGCTAACAAAGAGGGTCGTGTGGCTGGCTGAAAGGCCAAGGCCTTGAGGCCAAAATAGAGGAAGTGAGAGGCAGGGTTATACTATCGAATTCTCTCTTAATCATGGATCATGGTTGATCTCTTTCATGTTGATCTGCACTGTAGGAGAGTTTGCTACCAGGTTGTATCCAGAATGAACAAGATGTAATATTTGAAAAGGCTATGAGCCTAAAACTGTATTGTAACTTTCTGTTGTTGAATAATACAATGGCTCAAACTTTTGAGAGTGGGGTTTTTATCCGAAAGGGTTTTCCCCACGTAAATCTTTGTGTTCTGGTTTTTTGTCTCATCTTTCATGTCTGTTGATTCTTGTAGTATAATCTATTAATGCATGTTGTTGAATTTACATGTGCTTCTCATAGAAGGATCAATGAAATGAACTGTGTATGTTTCCGCTTTAGGACATAGTTGTACGTGTCTTTGAGGCAATATCAAAATTAAAGGTACCGAAGGCACTACTATTCTTGGAGGTTTCTCTAAGATGCCCTATATTTCCCTAACACAAATCAGCAAGAGCAACTCAAAACCCAGCTCATCAAATATCAATAAGGAAAATGACATGAAATGCTCATCACAAATTATAATTAAATCCAATAAAAGACGCATTACAAGATTGTACTGAAGCCATCAATGCACCGAGAAGATAGCAGGCTCGAGAACCCGTAGGCATGTTGGAATTTTAGAAAAATCCAGACCATACAGAATTCTGCGAAGTCTTAGTATTTTAAAAAATAGTGCAAAATAGCCTTCGTCGAGTTTTCAAAGCATCTAGAGAATTCCGCCCAGATGGAATTTTCCTAAAAATAGAGAAAAACCCGAGATGAGCTCCAAAACACTGGATTTCCAAGTACTTCCTCAAAAGGAGAGATTTGCACGAGTAGAATAATCATTAATGCACATGCCAAGATGACCAAATCCACAAAATCAAAGGGCCAAGACACCAAGAATGAAAGCAAAAGAGGGTCCCTACTCTTAGCGGGGCATGTGTGTGAAAAACTACACAAAAAATCCCTTCATCACTTCTAGCATCAAACTTGCCTATATCATCATCTCTCTTGATATAACATTTGCTTCCAAAGATCTTGAAATACTTAACAGTAGGCTTGTAACCAAACCATAATTCATAAAGGGGTCTTACCAGAATTGTCATTCACATTTACCCAGTTCAAGGTATACACAACAGTACTTACCACTTCACTCCAGTACATCTGAGACACATTCCCTTCCATCATCATTGTTCTGGCAGTGTCCAAAATTGTTCTATTCTTCCTTTCTGTAACTCCATCTGTTGGGGGGTTCAAGGAGCAGATAACTATCTTTTAATTCCATGCTCTTCACAATAAGAATTGAACTCTTTTGAAATGAATTATCCACCTTTGTTAGATCTTAGGCATTTTATTTTCAAACCTTTTTCATTTTTTGCCATGGCCTTGAAACTTTTGAACTTGTCCAATGCTTCACACTTTTATCTTAAAAAGGAAACCCAAATCATTCTAGAGTAATAATCAATGACCAACATAAAATACCTTTCTCCATGAACACTTCTAACTCTAGAGGGACCACAAATATCAGTATGTAGCAATTCCAACACATTATTTGAATGAAATTGTTTGCTCTAAAAGGAGGCTCTAGTTTGTTTACCCATCTAACATTCTTGGAAGATTACATTAGCAGGCTTCACTAACCTAGGCAGATCTCTTACTGCTTGAGTAGTACTTATCTTGATAATGTTGTCAAATTTTACATGACACAACCTCCTATGCCAATGCCAAATTTCATCTATTTGAGAAATTAAGCAACTTCCACTAGCAGTATTCAAGTGAAAAATATTTAGTTTTCACACCAGTAGCAATCATGTTTATGGAACTCCCATGAATCTTGAATTTTCCATTCTTGAATTGTAGATCATATCCCTTGTGTAACATCTATCCAACACTTAACAAGTTATGCTTTAGGCCTTCAACATAGAGAACATCATTAGTTTTTTCCTTACCACCAAGGCTAATAGAACCTCTTCTAGGAATCACACAAGCATTGCTATCTCCAAATATTACAACCCCACTGTCATACTTCTCTATACTCATAAACTTTCTTTTATCACCAATCATATGATGTGAGCATCCACTATCAATGACCCACTCATCTTTCTCCTCAACTCGGGTTGCAAGAGCTTTCTTATCTTCAGTAGATTCAGTAGGCATGAGTTTATTTTCAATGGTAGCAATGAAATCCCATTCATCTTCATTTCCATTATCTTTATCAGACTCATCATCAGCTACTACTTCTTCAACAAAGTAGCATTTCTTTTGGAATCTAGGCTTTCTAGGCTTAGACCTAGGAACTCTTTCAGGATATCTTGATGCAAAATGACCTATATTATTGCATGAAAAACATTTAATAAGAAATACATCTTCATACTTACCTTTTCCTCTTCCTTCTTGCTTTGCAATCAGTGCTTCCAGTTCTTGTACTTCTCTTTCTTGGTCTTCAAGTTGTTTCAGTTCATCATATTTAGATACCTTTCTGGAGCTCTCTCTTGGACTGTATCTTTCCCTGTAACTTCTGGAAATAGTAGCTTTGAATGCATATTCAATTTTTGGTGTAGATTCACTAAATTCACTTATTTCAAAAGCAACAAACTTCCCTATCAGTGTATCTCTTGTCATCTTGTTTACAAACATAAATTCCTCAATAGCATGAACCTTCATTTTGTAAGGAGGCAAGGATTTGAGTATCTTAGCCACATTTTCATCCTCACTCACTGAACCACCGACACATTTAATACCTAGCACTATTTCATTTACTCTCTACATAAAAGAAGTAATATTTTCATCTTCAGATTCTCATACTTGCCTTTTAATCTCTGTATCTTAGCCATCTTCACCTATGCATCTCCCTCATACAAAGTTTCCAACTTTAACTTTGTCCAGATCTCATGAGCTATCTACAAACCTATCACATTAGCCATCTTTGAATCTATTAGAGTGCTCACCAATGCTTCCATAGCTCTAGTATTACTTTCAACATCTTTGATCTCATCAGCAAAGGAGGGACCATTCTGAGGAATAGTATATTGATCTCTTGTAATCTTTCAATAAGCATCACCAATGCACTATAGATGAAATTGCATCCTAAATTTCCACAATGAGTAATTGGTGCCATCAAATCTAGGACTGTCCT
This sequence comes from Sequoia sempervirens, assembly GCA_007258455.2. Classification (NCBI taxonomy): domain Eukaryota; kingdom Viridiplantae; phylum Streptophyta; class Pinopsida; order Cupressales; family Cupressaceae; genus Sequoia; species Sequoia sempervirens. Next base: position 518,354,138 of record VDFB02281492.1, read on the forward strand.
TCTTGAATGTTGCCATCCCAAATCACCTCAAGTTGTTAGACTTCTTCAGAGGAACTAGATCTGAAACCAATTTTTGGCAAAACAAGGACAAAAACCTAAGAGGGGGGTGAATTAGTTGTCATAGAAATTTAAACTTTTTCTAACTTAACTTATCCTTAATCTCAAATCTTATGAATGAACAATTAACCATAAGCAATTAACACATCAGAGAGACAAAGAATACCAAGATTTTTTATGTGGAAACCCTGTTAGGGGAAAAACCATGGTGGATGTTAATCCACAAGATTATACCCTACTAAAAGTATAATAAAAACCAATAAGGGGAATGCACATGAATTCATGCACATTGCCTAGAGCTCACTGCTCAATTACAAAAGAGGACTCACTGTCTAATAATAGGGATTGGATTAAAAGCATCCAAGCTGTGAACTTAGAAAATAGCTTCTTCACAAGCCTTATTACAGTTCTAATTAAGCTCAACACTTCTTCACACTTTGCACAATCTTCTTCACACTCTACTCAGTAATGATATTTGTACATACACACATAGGAGCACAAAAATCATCCTTTTCACCGATCACACAATTGCTCTTATATATCCACTACAGGAGATTTCATCACAACTTAGTCGGCCAGAAAAAAGAAAAAAATATTTTCAATGTCGGCCCAAATTTACAGTTAGATTTTCAATGTGGATCCACCAAGGTTGACCACAACATAGTGGAGACCCAAATTAATATCTCCAACACAAAAATATTTTAATTAATTTCACCACAAAGATCCACAACACGCTACCACCAATATGTCGGCCAAGAACATGAAAAATCGAACATGCGTAAGAAAAGATCTTCAACCACGAGCTCTTTGAATAATGTGGATGTACCAAAAAGATAGAGAATGAACTAGAGACATCTGAGAACACCAAGAAACAATAAAGAAGCATCCACAAAATCTGAGATAACTAGAATCACACAATCTTCATTTAGGAACATTGACAAAGACCAGCAAAACACTGTCAGACCATAACTCACATAAAACTTCACACGGACCTCTCAAACTTTTGATAGATGATCTAGATATACTCAACAATAAACCCTTTAATCCACATTAGCTAATATTTAATGTACAGAAAAAAATCCTTCATGACCTACACAGTTCCACTAGGAACCCGAAACACTTTTTCTTATAATTTTCTCAATATCCTCAACATATAAAACAATAGATACACCAAATGCTAATAGTGTTGACATCAATGACAACCACATATCATCAACACATCCACAACATCCAAAAAACTCCCAACAACTGGAACAAAGAGGACGAGGTAGATGAATAACCCTACGAAGAGAAGAAAATCCAACTCTTATGGAGATGATAAGGGGAATCTTAGCGAGGTTGGAAGACATAGAAAATTCTTAGAGAAGATGGGTTCTTGTTGAAGAAATTAGTGATGTGGAATAAGTTCCAGAGGTTACAACAATGTAGGGAGAGGATGCATGTGAAGAGATATTTTTACAAGCGTTGGCTAAGCTTGGGAGTAAACTAAGGATGGACCCATTGAGTCATAGTGGGAGTATGAATATAGAAGTGCTTATTGATTGGATTGCAAAAGTCAACAATTATTTTGATGTGGAAGTCATTGAAGAAAAGAAGAAGGTGAATATGCTAGCATGAGGTTGAAGGGACATGCATTCCTATGGTGGGATCAAGTGCAAATCAAGAGACAAAGGAAAGGTAAAGAGTGCTGGCAACTCAAGGGAAAACAACTGAGAGGGGTGGTGAATTAGTTGTCACCAAATTTCAAAACTTATTCAACTTATTAACCTTATTCTTAGATCTGATAATTATTCATGAAAGCATAAATGAACAACACTTCAGAATCACACATAACACCAAGATTTTTACATGGAAACCCTGTCAGGGGGAAAACCATGGTGGAGGTCAATCCACAAGATTATACCCTATTAAAAGTATAAGAAAATATGAATGGGGAATGTACATGCATTTAGGCACACTTCCTAGAGCTCATTGCTCAAATACAAATAGGATTATTGCCCAAAGGAAGACACACTACCTTACAAAAAGGTTATGATTAAATTCATCAGACTTTGAACTGAGAAAATAACATATGTTAATGCCTAATTACAGTTCCAATTAAGCTCATGAACACTTCTTCACTCTTTACTCTCTGCTCTATCTTTGAATGATCTGAACATTATTTGCACACAAGAATCATACACTTCACACACTCATGCACTCTCATACACTCTCATACATCCAAAGGATTAAAACAATCACTCTTATATATCTTCAACAATAAATTACATCCCTATAAGTTGACCTCAATGAAATAATAAAATGAATATAAGTAGTCAACCCAAATCAATAAAGATTATTCATGCAAATCAACCAAGGTTAGCCACAACATAGTGAAGATCGAAAACAACATCCTCATACATGAACCACTTCAATTAATTACACCTTGAAGATCCACAACATGCTTCAACACCTAGTTGGCCATGAACATGAAAAACATGAACACACAAGAGAAAATCTTGAATCACAAGCACAACAATCAATGCAGATGTACAACATAGATAGAGCACAAACTAGAAACATCTAAAAACACCATGAAACACTAGAGAAGCATCTGTAACAACTGAACTTACATAAATCACATGATCTTTATTCAGGAACACAAACTGAAGTAACAAGAAAAATGTCAAAATACAAATCTTCATAACTTGATCAAATATTCATGTGGATATCTAAAACTTGACATGGATAAAATAGATATACTCAGGAAGAAACCCTTTAAACCACAACCTCAAATCAACAATGCACTGATCACACAGATAGACTGAACTTCACTTCACCACTGACAACCTGTAGTACTTCTTATTACAATTTTCTCAATATCCTCGACATATACAGCTTCTAATGAGACAATGCTAATAGTGTTGACATCAATGACAAATACATATCAACAACACACCACAACATCCAACAATCTCCCCCTTTGGCATTGATGGAAACACATGATGTGAAAAATAGCATCAACACAACTACACTTACTCCCCCTTAGATTCTAGCTCTTCTCCTCAACTCTTCTCTTACAGAAAGATTTTCACATTGTTCTTCTCCCCCAAAAATCTTTCACATCGCTATTCTCCCCCTTTTACATCAATGGAAAAGATATCTTCTATGCAAGCTCTTGAACCACATACCTAAACACCTAAAAAACTAAACATCTAACTACTCCCCTTGAGTAGTAGGCACCACAACATCAATCTAGATCAAAATATGATCATGAAGTGCACAGATTGATGCAAACCAATGCATCCTTAGTTTTGATTAGGAGGGGTAATCACCCCTAACTTCCCTCTGAGATACTCAAAAGTATCCTTAGGAAACGACTTAGTAAATATGTTTGCAATCTACTCCTCAGTAGCCACATACTCCAATCTGAATTCCTTTTCACTTACCTTCTCTCTCAAAAAGTGAAACTTAATAGATATATGCTTGGTCTTGGAATGCATCACCAGATTCTTAGAAATGTTAATAGAACTTGATTTATCATAGAATATAACAATAGGCTCATCATACACTACTCTGATATCCTTCAACATTTACTTCATCCACAGTACTAGAGTACAATTATTAGCAGCAACAATGTATTTTGCCTCAACAGTAGACAAAGAAATAGCATTTGGCTTTTTGTTTAACCATGAAATCAACTTCTTTCCCAAGAAAAATACTCCACCACTAGTACTTTTCCTACCATTCACATCCCCTGCCCAATCAACATCAGTAAAGGCACTCAAAGTAAGATCATCATCTTTAGGATACCATAGACCAAAATCAGTTGTCCCCTTCAAGTATCTCAAAATCCTCTTCACAATAGTCACATGAGATTCTTTAGGATCAACTTGAAATCTAGCAACAATACATACAACATTCATGATATCAAACTTAGTTTGAGTCAAATAAAGCAATCCACCAATCATTGATCTATATCTAGTCTAATTTTCCTTTGGAGAATCATCATTAGTTGTCAACTTGCATCCGGTCACCATGGATGTACCAATTGGCTTTGAATCTTCCATACCAAATTTCTTCAGCAATTATTTCACATACTTGGACTAAGATATGAAGATCCCTTTATCTTACTGAGTAATTTGCAATCCCAAGAAAAATTTCATCTCTCCAATCATTGACATGTCAAATTCATTATGCATCTCATTAGCAAACTTCATGCACAAGCTATCATCTCCTCCAAATATGATATCATCAACAAAAACTTCCACAATCAAATCTTTATGATCATTCTTGAAATATAGATTACTATCAGCAGTACCTTTGTTAAATCCAATCTTAACCAAGTGCATATCCAATCTGGCATACCAAGCTCTAGGGGCTTGCTTGAGTCCATACAATGCTTTCTTCAACTGAAAAACCATATCTCCCTGATTAGTTAATATTTGAAATCCATCTAGTTGCTCAACATACACCTCTTCTTCCAATTCACCATTTAGAAAAGAAAATTTGGCATCCATCTGATAAATTTTGTAGTCTTTGTAGGCAGCATAAGCAAGAAACAATCTCACAGCTTCTATTCTAGCAACAGGGGAACATGTTTCTTCAAAATCAATACCTTCCATTTTTGAATATCCCTTACATACCAATCTTTCTTTGTTTCTAACCACTTCACCTTTCTCATTAATTTTTTTTCTAAAGACCCATTTAGTTCCAATTACATTCTTATCCTTAGGTCTGGGAACAAGAATCCAAGTATCATTATTTTCAATTTGTTTTATTTCCTCTTTCATTGCTTCAACCCAATGTTCATCTTTGCATGCTTCATTCACATTAGTAGGCTCATTCTTTCAAATCAAGCAATATTCTTCTACAATATTTCTCCTAGTTTGGACACCTTTGTTCTTATTACCTATGATTTGATTCTTTGAATGATTCAATATTACATACCTCAAAGTCTTCTTAGGATGTTCTTCAACTTGGGGCTCTTCTAGTCTCTCTTTTGTTCTTTCACTAGTTTCTCCTACTTCTTGATCTTCTTGATTCACTAGAATAATTTTCACTTGACTTGAAGTCTGACCTTTGTTTGTACTATCACCCTGATCATTAGAATCATATCCGCAGGTTCTTGATAGTGTAACAAAGTCTTCATCAACCTTAAAATTTTCACTTTCAACCATCTTCTTCAATATTTTATTGTACATGTCCTATGATGCATCCTTCCTAAAATGGACATCATCAAAAATCACCTTAGCTATGTTAAATTTACAAGAGATATAGATGAAATTGGTTGTTTTTCTTTGATATTTTCTTATCATTTATCTCCATGACCCATTCTGAGGACCTCCTGATGATGTCTCAATGATTTAGGGAGAAAAGAATGGGGCATCGATCATTATCTTTCATTTTTTGTGCTTGTGGGTATTCTTGTAACATAATCTTGGCACATACTTGCTTAGTTGTGTGTGGGGAAGTCATTTAGAGTAGATTGTTGACTATTGTGTATGCTTTGGTCTGATATATTCTAAACTTCTAAACTACATTCCAACAAGGTTTACGTATGTGAAGGTGTGAACAAGTACTATCCTATCTGTTTGCACAGTCAAAGTACATCACACTAGATACAATGCCATCCCAATTATCAATTCCTTGATGCATCATGTCTATGTGTTCTATCAAACATAAGGAGTGATGGAAAATCCCAATCCCAAGATATGATCAAAATTATCCATCTCATCACCATAATCTAATAAAGTCTCAAAGAATCATAGGCTTGTTGGACTTCTTGAATCAATCTTAAAATCAATGGTTAATCCATCCATCATATTCTTCTTATTATTCTATCTTTACTAACAATTCTATCCAAGTGTCGAATATGTGTGATATATCAAAATATACATGAGGCTACCCATGGTTGGCGACTGTCTAGACATCATCGAATCTGTCTACATCAGACAACATAGTTTTCTAGTCCTCTTTGAGTTGAACCTATATTACATCTTTTTCAATAGATCAACCCAAAATTCAAAATTTTTGCCTAATCTCTCAAGGGGGCAGGGTTCCAACTTATTTCCTTATGCTAAGGCAACAATTGTGCATCCAAAAATTTGATTTTTTTTCTTTTTAATCTGAACAACAATTTTAATCTAAAAAGAATTAGTCTTTAAACAAATGTAATAGGTACATCACTTCAAAGATGGGAAAAATGCAGACACTTAAAAGTGTCTGGAATGACATGCATGCTTGAATACGATATATTAACATCATTTCATCTTAAACCCACCTTCTTTTGGCTTGTTTGATTAAATTAACATAGTTATTTAATCAAATGCCTCATTTTCACCTATTAATCTAATTGGGTTAATTCACCCCATCTCACACTGACATTTCATCTAGTTTAATTAAATAATGCAAATTATTTAATTTTAACCCTAATTCCTCTTCTTTAATTAAATAACCTAAACTATTTAATTAAATATCATATTTTCCTTCCCCTTTCATTAAATAAATCAATAATTTAATGAATATCATAGTATTCTCCATTTTGCACATTCAAATTTAGTTTTAATTAACTAAATTGCTAATTTCCCTCCATCCACTTGCATAGGGAATATTCCAAAGGAATATTCTCCCATTTGGCTCCAAAATTGGAATATTTTTTTCAACAAACTTTGTAAGAAACTTTCAAAGTTGTTACAAAATGTGTTTGTTTGAATCATTCTTATCCCTTGATCTTTTCTTGATCCATGTGATCTTTGATTTTCATCCATTGATGAGAATCCTTGATCCATGTTTCACCCTCCATTTTCATCTTGACCATTGATTGACCAAATCGATTTGATCCCTTGATTTTTCATTTGCCTTCCTATAAATACTTCACTATTTAGAGAGAAATGTATCCATATTTTGATAAAAAACTTATGCTATTGAAACTCATATCCACTTGCATCCATATTTACCATATATTTAGCATTTTTAGTTTCATATCATTTCTTACACATATCTCATCGGTTTCATTGATTCTCTTCAATAGAATCAATTGGAAAAGACTCATATCATCCAAGGGATTGGGAAATGGTCGCCATTCCACATCAATGTGACACCACTCCCCCAATGGGATAAGATTTGAGGCCTTAGAATAGGTTTCTTTCAAGATTTCATGTTTATTTCATGTTTAGTTTAATGGTTTCTTAGTTTTAATGCTTTCAAATACCATCGTATTGGGATCATGGCTTAGTGGATTAGATATGCCTCAAATTCGTATGGATCTGGTGTATTTATCCTATACTATGTCATTGAATCTTTGTCAAGAGATCAACCCAAAATTCAAAATTTCCACTCGATCTCTGGAGGGGGTGAGGAAACTAGCTTAATTCCTTCCATTGGGGCATCTAAAAAGGAAGATTTTTTTTTTAATTTTTGATTTGAGCAACAATTTTAATATGAAAATCGTAAGTCTTTGAACCAACATAACAGGTACCTCACTTCAAAGAGGGGAAAATGTAGACATTTAAAAATTTCCTAAATGATATGCGCACTTCAATCCAATATATTAAAATCATTTCGTCTTAAATCCATCTTATTTTCATTTGTTTGATTAAATTAACCTATTTATTTAATCAAATGCATCATTTTCACCTATTAATCTAAATGACCTAATTGGGTTAATTTACCCCCCCTCACACTGGCATTTCATCTGGTTTAATTAAATAATGAAAATTATTTAATTTTAACCCTAATTCCTCTTCTTTAATTAAATTACCTAAACTATTTAATTAAATATCATATTTTCATTCTCCTTTCATTAAATAAATCAATAATTTAATAAATATCATAGTATTCTCCATCTTGCACATTCAAACTTAGTTTTAATTAACTAAATTGCTAATTTCCCTCCATCCACTTGCATAGGGAATATTCCAAAGGAATATTCTTCTATTTGGCTCCAAAATTGGAATTATTTCTTTCAAACAAACTTTGTAAAAAACTTCCAAAGTTGTTAGAAAGTGTGTTTGTTTAGCGTGATCCCACAATACTAGTTTACAATTTTTGGGAGATCCTGATTTTTGCTGAAATCACATATTTTTAGAAAATATAATGATTTAAGCCTTGAAAAGTTCCATTTAAAGGATTACAATTGAAGAGAGTTTGATCGAACCACCTTAGATCAGACCCCCTTGGATAGAACCCCACTAGTTTTAAACCATACCTATAACAGTCTCCTTTACACCTATCAAAATGTTGATAAAAAAACCACTTTTGATTTTCCTTTTGGGGGATCAAATGAATTCATTTAAAATTTATTTTTTGAAAGTATGTAGTCCTTATTATAAGCTTCCCAAAAGGTATAATTTTAAATAAATTTAATTTAATTATTATATTTATTTTTTATTTCTTGTGAATGTAGGTTTTTCATCGAAAATCAAGCTCTTTGTTTTGCACATGTGGAAAAATAGCAAATTATCAAAAAAAAATTAAAAATATCAGTGCACTAGATATTGAATTCCTTGATCCAACAAAAATAAAATTGAATTTGATACATACAAAAAAGTTATGTTGTATTGTTCCTATTGTCTAAATTGTAATTGGTTTGAATTTGAAACTTGATTAAGGAAAAAATATTCAATAGAACACTATGAAACTAAATGAAAGCATTATATATCATAGTTACAAATCTAAATTCAAAAAATAGAATTTAATCCTTCATGGAAAAAGTTATGTTGTATACGGTAAGCATCACTCCTTAAAAATGTTTACTAAAAAAATAGTTTTCAAAGGAGATGGAAAAAGAAGTGCAATCTGATTCTAAAAATTTTGAAAAAAATATATTTAGAATCTATAGAAAAAATGTCATGAACCACTAGTTTGCATCATCTTCAAATTTCTCACGGTTTAGCCACTATAGGTGCTCGAAAGTGAAGATTTAGTTAGAAAAGATCAGTTCAATGTCCAGTTTGGCCAAAAATTGTAAACCCATATTGTGGGATCACATTTGAATCATTCTTATGCCTTGATATTTTCTTGATCCATGTGATCTTTGATTCTCATCCATTGATGGGAATCTTTGATCCATGTTTTACCCTCCTTTTTCATCTTGACCATTGATTGACCAAATCAATATGAGCCCTTGATTTTTCATTTGCTTTCCTATAAATACTTCACTATTTGGAGAGAAATGGATCCGCCTTTTCAAAGAAAAATTATGTTGTTGAAACTCATAGCCACTTGCATCCATATATAGCATATATTTAGTATTCCTAGTTTAAATCTTGATCATAGTAGCTTAAGCATCCATTAATGGCTTCCACGGTAACTTAGTTTGCATCCATTTAGTATATTTTTGAATCTAGGGCTTGCATATTTGAATCTTGTACGAATTTAGAATAGATTTGCATATATTTACATCAATCATCTTCACTTTTATCATGTTAATCTAGCTTTCAATCATGCTTTTGTTCATATTTTTCATTGGTTTCCATCAATTTTAATCAATAAAATTGATTAGAAAGGCTCATATTATCCAAGGGATTGGGAAAGGGTCACCATTCCACATCAAAGTGACACAACTCCTCCAATGAGATAAGATTCGAGGTCTTAGAATAGGTTTCCTAGTTTTGATGCTTTCGAATACCATCACATTAGGATCATGGCTTAGTGGATTAAATATGACTCAAATATATATGCATCTAGTGTATTTATCCTATACTATGATCATGGTCACACAAAGGTATCTCATGTTGAAACAAATCTTCCCTATATCCCTTCAAGTCATCATAAGACCATGCAAATGCAATGCCTATACTTCCTCAATAGAGCAATCAACATTTTCTTGACTTAAGGTTTCATCTTCTTCTCGATATAGACCTTTTTTGGAGCATTATTTGTTCCAAGATTAACTTCTTCCAAATCCTCTTTGTGTGTGGATGTTTTCTTAGCATTACTTCTATCAGGGCCATCAAAAACCCTTTCTAATGCTACCAGTCCTTATGGAATTTTGTTAGTCTTCAACTAGATAATTTCATTTCCAAATATAGTTTCCTTACCATCCACTTCCTCCACAAACGCTCCAAAATTGATTTCTTGACCTTCATATTCATCAATACACTGCAGGAATCTCAAGATGTCATCATTATCAAGAACTGAAGGTCTAACTTGCACTTCAACCTTTGAAATTCTAGGAAATGTAATATCATTTGGTAAGAGGGCAATGTTAGAAAGTAAATATTCCACTCTATTATTGCCTCTATCAAACCAATCAATGCAAAATGCATCAAATTGTTCAATCGAATCCAAGACAACATTTCTATTTTCCTTAACCTGGTATATTTTGATGCATATTTCCCCCTAACCTAAGAAACTACAAGTTTTGAGTCTCCAATGACTCTTAAATTTTTAATGCCATGTTTCTTAGCTAACCTCAACCCTAGTAGCAAGGCTTCATACTCAGCTACATTGTTTGTGCAAGCAAACCGTAATTGAAATGAGAATTTGAAGGTCTTACCATTGGGAGAAATAAGTATGACCCCTACACCAACTCCTTGATTTGAGCAAGCTCCATCAAAACACATATTCCAGAGGCCATCATTATTATCTTGCTGCAATACTTCCTTTTCTAGAGGTATAGGTTGTTTTTCCTCCTCTTCTTGTAACTCTTCAATCTTGAAGTTGTCCATGCTAGTGCATACAAAATGGATTCTATTTGCTTCTCCCGCAAATTCAATGATATGTGGAGCTCTTGGTTCCCTCACAAGTTTGATATCCTTTCCCTCAATAGGAAAAGTTACAAAGGGCATATCACATTGCATACTACCTCCCATGGAGGCATTCCACTTTCAGGACAACAACATGCCATAATTGGGTGGGATTTCCACCACAACTATACTCATGAAAAACTCCTTGTCAGGGAAGGAAGCTAATCTGTATGGAACATCTTTGATGAATCTAATAACTAGGATTTCTCTTGAATCCATAGCATAAAATTTTCCATTAGAACAATTATTTTAAACCCATTTCCTTCATTATCTCCACTAGCATGATGTTAGATGAAGCTCCTGAAATGATCATGCAATTCTTTAGTAGCTTACCATCAACAATCAGAGTCGCATAGAATGGATCAATATTATCTAGACAAGCTGTGATAATACTACCCAAATAAATCTGAGGGATTTCACCAATGCCACCCTTCATTACCTCTTCACTTACTTGATTTCCACTCACTTGAGGATGAGTAGACACCCTTTCATCTTCACAGACCTTAGTAACACCATTTATAAGGGCTATTTCCTTTTGCTTATGTTCATCAATCATCATCATTTCCATCAAAGGAACACTCACCTTCACTTGAGGCAACAACTAAAACATGTGAAATGGGTTATACTTTGGTAATTCATATGGGACTACACTCTATTCTCCAACTTGGACATTTTGTTGTTCGAGTTTCTTCTCAATGTCTTTCTTATCTTGTTTCTTTTCTAGATCAACTCCTTAATTTTGAGCCTTGAATTTAAAAATTGAGACAACCACCTCATCAGGCTTCTTGGCTGTAGTATCCTTTTTGGCCCAAATCTAAGGTCCCTTAATATTTTTAGTTTTGACATCTCCTTTCTTAAACTTGACCAATTATTCCATTTTACTCCCTTCTTCCTTGTATTTTGTTCCTTCATAAAAATACTACTAGGCTTACCCTGATCATAATTAACAACTCTGCTTCTCAATTTATGAGTATTCCTGGCTTTCTCCAAAAATGATGCTATCATCTACTTATACTCATCATCAGAAGATATTCTTAAAGACACATCCATTTCTTTTGTCTCCATAGCACACATGTTGTCCTCAATTGTCTTCATCTTCATCATGGAAATTTTCTGATGATATGAATCTAACTTTTTCCTCTGGCAGTCAACGTCAAGTTCATGTGATTCTTCCTCTCAAGAACACTCCTCATCGACAAAGTTTGATCTATGGATAAGCACATGTACTTCAACATCATTTTCATCTATTGGCTCATAATCATCTAATTGAGCTTGCTCTTCTTCAAACTATCTTGCTACTGAACATGTTTGAGAAGCATGTGGTAACTAGCGGACAATGCACCATGGTGTTTCATCAGCAAGGTTCACTAAATTCTTCTATAAAGGATTAGGGGGTACTTTGTTTTATGCATTTTTTTGATTTTTTTGAACTAGCTTTCCATTATGCCAATTTATGCTATAGGGATGATCTTGCAGCTGAGGAGGTCTTTCATTCTTTTGAAAATTTGGATTATCATTGGAAAGACCTTTTTCTTGCCTTGCAAGTATGTAATCGATATCCTTCATGGAACTTTCAACATTATCAATCTTGTCTTGAAGTGAAGACCCTTTTGCTACAAAATGTTTATCCTCTTTCTTGGGGTTCTTCAGGATCTTAACATCCTCTTTTCTCCTAACCTTACCAATTTCTCTTCTAATATTTTCAATGTGGATTGCCATCTTAAAATCTTCTCTTAATGTTTGAGGATTCTTATCTAGTAGGAGATAACTCATTTTTGCATCAAATGCATTACAATAATTCACCAAGCATACACTATCATTGAACCTTAGATGATGAGGTAATCTATTCATGGACATCTGAAATCTTACATTGAAATTATAAATTACCTCATTTCAACCTTTAGAGATATTGTTAAATTGATTGAGGAGGAACCTTGAATAAGTCTTATCACCATATTGTTCTCTAAATAACCTCTTGAACTCTTCCCAAGAGCCAATACTTTCAACTAGTAGACCTCTATACCATTCTTTGGAATCCTCAGTAAGTGACTACATGAAAATATTCATAATCACATCTTCAGCCTCCACTTCAAATTCATCCATAGCATTTGCAAATTCCTCCAAATGATCCTCACCACTTATTGCATTGTTTCCAGAGAACTTAACCAAGGTAGGTTTGAAATCTTCAGGGAATTGGTTTGGATAACCAGGAATTACAGTAAAGCACAACTATTGATACCTTTATACTTGCATTGGCCTCCTGCTAATTCAATCCCTATGATTGTTTCAAGGATCATTGTATTCTTGATCACCAGATTGGTTATTACCCTTGCCATTTCCACCCCCACCATTTTCACCACCACCACTTCCTTCTCCATTTTAAAAATAGGTATTCTTATTTTTGTGGCTACATCCACCTCCACCACCACTTCCACTAGGAATTTTTCCATCTAACTTAGTCTTTTGTGGATTAGAATTAGTGTTACCAGAGCTTGAAGCTCTTGGATCAGGAATAGAAGTCTTGAGAAATGATATCTTCCTTGCTATTTCTACATTTGTAGCCTCAATCTCTGTTTTATCCAATTCTCACCACAACTTCTCATTTAACAACTATAATCTCAACATCTCATGATCAGGAGGTGCATTTGATGGAATGGAACTAGTTTTAGCATTTTTGGTGGAGGCATTATTAGATGAAGTGTTTGTATTTGTATTGGTGTTCGTACTATGGATGGTTTTCTTATGCTGATCAATGGGTTTCTTCCCATGATATATAGGATTCTTAATAGCATTAGAAGGATCAATGACTTTAGTTGTTATAAAAAATGTAGTATAAGTGCTTGTAGTAGAGGTTCCCAAGGGAACAATTATCTTAGAGGATTAGGGGTTGCCTTAGCAATAGTTTTATGGGGAGCTTTAGGAATTATCTCTCCCTTTAATTCTTCTTTCATATTTTCAATTATTTTCCTTTGGGAATCTCTTTCTAACACTTTTCCCCTTACTCTCTCCTCTCTTTCCTTCAATTTTTTCTCCTCCAACTCCTTGAGTTTGAGTTCTTCTTCCTCCAAGACTTGTATATCCTTATCTATGTCATCTTCATCCTCCAAGACATCTTCAAACTCTCTAGGTTTAGGAGTATAGAATGTAAGGTTAGTTGATTCTCTTTTAGGGGAATAATGTGAAGCTATACTATTGGATTTACCCCTTGGCTTAAAATTATCACCATTAAAAACTTATTTAAGCTCATGGGCTCCACTTCTGGATGGGAATTTACTATCCTTTTCCCAGAATTCCCACCTCTCTTCTTCCTTTGACATCTCAAAGTGACTATTAGGGATTTAATTAGTGGGAAGGGATCCCTCATTTACATTATATGCTTCATTATTGACATTTTCATTTAAAATAGGCAAATCATTAGGAGGATTCTCGGTAAACTTACTCAATTCAACATTCTTCAATTTTCAAGTTGGTTTCTTTTCTTTTGATGGCTCAGGCTCTAGTTGCTACTTTGGGTGTTTATTTATATAGCTTCTAGTTCTTCTCATGGTGTCAAAATTCTTCTCAGAGCACTCATTCTCACTCTCTCCTTGAGAATTCAACTTTGCACTGGCACAAGAGACTTTATAGTTTCCACCCAATATATTGGGAAATAAAATTTGATTTAACTTTGGAGATGCACTCACAATATCATAGAAGAATTTGAACATAACCTGACATGAAATGGAAAATGGGACTAGAACTTGATGCATAAAATTGGGCTTGATCTATTGATGATAATTTGGAAAAATGATTCTTCAAACAATGAAGGATGATGTAAATACTTGACTCTAACTGAACCAGATTTGACCTAGAGACATTGGACTAGCACTGTCCGCAACAAAGTCACCAATATGTTGGTTTTTTTTTAAGAACCAAACTTAATCTCAATAATTGCCTATGAAATTTCCATAATTAAATGATCAACAATCGTGAGGATTGGCCAATGACTAGGTGAAATCTTTCTAGGCTTTCCCTCTGCACTACAAGCCCTACAAGAGCCAGGAGGGTGATCCTCACAATGTTTTAAATGAAACTCTTGTGCCAAATTACCACAAACATTGTGAACAATAGATAGATTCCCATCATTTGCAAATTACATGAAAATCCTAAAGAATCTAGCTAATTCTTTAAAAAATGACCACCTAAAGCAAGGAATGTGATGGCACTTTCAAATTTTGCTAAATTCTAACGTGCTCATTTTAAAACCCTAAGAAATTTTACCAAAATTATTTGTTACATTCATTTAGGGTTCTTATATGAGGTTTAGGGTTTTGTTAGTTTTTTATTGCTTGGAATTCTATTCTGTCATTTACTAGTATTTCCTATTGTAGGTCACAAATAATCTTTTCATGTATGTTAATTGTCATCATGTGATTGGCCTTCCTCGTGTCTAGGTTTGAAATTCCATACTTTTACATCCTTTGTATTGCATGATTCATAAGTCTTGATCCTACTATTCTCATATCATCCTAGAGAAATCCCCTCTTTTAGAACAACTAATGAACATATTCTTAAAGGTTTCCAATTAGGTCCTGATGGCCCTCATGGTTGTATCACTCATTGCTGATTTATTCATTGGTTCACACCTTGAATTAGTGATAAGTGATAGATTAACATTATCCCTTTGATATCACTCATCGCTAATGACTTTTGAGCCTTCAAGATTGTAATAGTGATGAGTGGTGCTGCTCTTATGTTCTTATCGCTCATCACAAATGGCCATAAAAAGATAAGCTTGGAACAATGATAAGCGATGTAATGTGATTTCATGTATATCGCTTGATCGCTGATATGTTTTGAATGAAAAATATCACATCAGTGATACGTGATGGACCTTACAATGGTTGTAATTTTTCTCATTTCTAATTTCTTTCAAAATATATAAGGATAATTAGCAATGAATAGAGGCTTTATGTTATAACTTCATCGCTCATCGTAGATTTGTTTTATAACTTGAGTTCTGAATTAGTGATAAGCGATGGATGTTCTCTAATGGGTTTTTTTTTCACTGA
Source organism: Sequoia sempervirens (assembly GCA_007258455.2). Lineage (NCBI taxonomy): Eukaryota > Viridiplantae > Streptophyta > Pinopsida > Cupressales > Cupressaceae > Sequoia > Sequoia sempervirens. The sequence goes on from VDFB02281492.1 coordinate 518,369,976, forward strand.
TGTGATGTGATCCGATAAGTGATGGCTTTGTGACATTTGTTTTATGTAGGTTGTACGTGTCTAAATCTGGTGCTATCACAACATCTCTCGTCTCAGATAGAATCCTAAGCACAAGGCTTGAATTAGTGATGTGTGACAGAAGGATAAATGTGACCAGAGGTTAGGCCATAGAACCCAGAGCTAGAGATCATCGTCGGGATGTTTACATCACTGATGGAGCTTTGGGAAGATGAATTAGATCGATGATAAATGATGGCCATAAATGAAGGGGAAATGTGGCATGATCCTGAGGATTTTGCATAGATCAGAAAGGAAAGTGGCGAGAGAATTGGAGAACTATTGATAAAGTTCTAAAGCGAGATGATCTGATGAACTGAAAATCATTACATGAATAACTTAATCACTATATTGCACCCTAAATTTTGGGGAGGATCAGTGGTGAAGCATCTAAAGAAAGTTTCTCTCTAAGAAACTGATCCTATGTATGTTGCCAATATTAATGAAAAGCATGAATTAGGTTGGAAATACATGCTAATTGTCAGATTAGCTATGATTAATCAAGGTTAAAAAGGAACATGGCATCATTTGAGATGGCCTCTCTATTTTCAAGGAGCAAGTTGATAATGGTTGAAAAACAATGCTCATTTCCACCTTAGATGAAGTTTTAATAGCTCTATGATGAATGACTCAAATTCAGAGCCAAGTTGATAAGTTACCAATTCGCTTGCATAGGAAATTTTCAAGTCATTAATTCTGCATGCTCAAATTTTCTATTTAATGTAGGTTGATCATTGTTTATTCACACCATATTTTTAGTCCACTGGAGAAGTAAGGTGTGTGTAATAGAGGAGATTGAGGTTTCCTAAGTAGAGTTTTAGTGTTTTCATTTTGAGAAAATTGGTATGAAAGTAGGTTCTCTGGTCTATTTGGGATTTATGTTGCTAGAGTTGTCTACAATTATTGGGATTGGGGTGCTTCTCTTGTGGGTCCTAAGTCAAGAATATTTTTAACTATCTCTCTGCTATTTCTAGTGAAAATGGGAAAATATGGTGCATCATTTCCACCTGTTAGGAGGTCTAGCCAGCTAAGTGTGTTTGAATGTCATGAGGACATAGCTGAGAATGAAGCCATGGCTTCTCCTGAAGTTTCAAAAGGTAAAAGGATGGCTAGGGGCCATAAGAAGAAGTTAAATGTGTAGAGTACTTACTACTTAAGGAGTAGGACCCTTCCAGGTGAAGTGGTTGAATGCAAAGGCAAGGAACTAGCATTGCCAATGAAAAAGGCCAAGAAGAAAGAAAAGAGCCATAGAGCCCTCAAGGGTAAGAAAAACTATCCTATCATGCTTTCAGACTCTCCTTTGGATGCTAGAGTTGATACTAAATCAGACTATGGCTAGTACCTACATTCCCTGGTGCCATATGGGAGTTATGATGATGACGTGTTGGTAATACCTCTAATTGCATTGAGGACAAGGAGCAGTCGGGCATTTTCAGATGCCGACGACTTTGAATAGGGTCACTTCCTATTTTAATTTATGATGACACCATGGTCTTTGCATAGGAGGTATTTGTTTTCATAGGTCCATGGTTTGTCTTTTGTTTTATCATGCTGATGTGGATGGTTTTCAAGATGATATGGGTGGAATATTTTTGTTCCAAACAATGAATGTTGTGACAACAATGACTAATATCCTGCACATGTTTTTTTCCTTTTGTCCTCCCTTATTCTCAAATGATTATGTATGAAACCACATGGGGAGTCCTTTGAGGAGTTATTTAAAATTAGGTTTTTGAAATGAACTCAAATGAAAGTAAAATTGTAATTCAGCAGGGTGCTTGTTGCTCCCTTGTTTTATATAAAGGGGGATTTCATGGTTGAAAAGGAGAGAGTTCATAATTTTGAGTCTAGACACAGTCACTGTAAATATTATGCTCTAATAGAAAAATAGAATGTAAATAGATTCTCTAGAAGATATATTAGAAGCAAGTTTAAGATGAAAGTTATACTATGTATGAATCTTAAATATGGTTTTACAAAGAAATACCAGAAATGAAGAAAAAATTTTAGTTTCAAAATATTGCTCTCCTATGTATTTTCTTCCAAGTTATGAATGAAGATTGTTAATGACAACTTCATTTGTATTTTTTCATTTGCACAGAATGTATGAATTTGTTTTATGCTTCAATTTAATGAATTGATTAAATGCTAAAATGAGCTCATTGGTTTGTGAGAAAATAATATAGGATTTAGTAAGGAAGTGATATTTTGTAGACATAGTGAGTTAGATGTTACAAAGTGACACTATAATGGTCCATTAATTTATGAGGTTCAATCAAGATTGTATTATCGATTGATTACCAGTTGTAACTCATTTTCTGCCTTAGATAAAGCAATGATTATTTTATTAGTTTATCTTATAGCCAGTTGAGCTAGTATTGAATTGGGCCTAGGATTCAAGATGAAGAATGATTCATAATACTTTAAAATACATTGTCCCAACTCTAAGTATGAAGTCACACTCCTTGAAAATAAGTAACACTTTCATCTGAGGTTTTCCAAGCCTTTGATAAAGGTGATTTTCATGGAATGGTGCATCTATGTGAAGAAATACTCTTGACCAAGCATGAAATATTATAAGTTTGTATGGGATTACCCTCCCTAGGTCTCACAGAGCTCGAAGAGAAAAAGTAAAGTAATAATTATTCTACTTAAGTTTTGTCCAATCCTCAACCTAGCTGATAATTGAGTTGTGGCAATCTCATAGGTTAGGACTGATATTAATTTTGGTTCTAAAAAGATAACCAACATAATGGATCATTCTTCATTGAACTTTAGAACAATTTGAGGTGTACAAAATATTTTCTATAAGGATTTATTCTTTGATAGGAAAGACTGACTCAATTACATCAAAGATTACTAAATTAATAGAATAGTGCTTTATCCATGGGTGATGGATTCAAATTTGTAGTAAATTGTAATACATCAGTAATTAGACAACATTCATAGACTATTGTGATATTGCTTTGCAATAAAAAAACTCAAGATATCCCAAAATAGAAACTACTTATCAATCCTTATACTTAATCACATAAACCTATGATCTCATCAAAGCATTTAATTAATTCTTTGAATTAAAGTAAAGACAAAACCTTACATTCAACCAAAATGATTAAAGACCAATAAAATATCCTTGATCATTTTATTCATAATTCATGTGACAAAATACATAGGAGAAAAGTTCTTCCAAAATTGTAATTTCTCATTTAGATGCCATTACTGTTGTAAAACTATTATGCCCATTACAAACCATAATTCATACCTAGGACTCAAAACTATTATATTCCTTTGTGCTTGATTTACAAAATTATCATACATGAGTTCAAAATTAAACCAACCAAAGACCCATGCAATTGGCCTTGAATTCCCATTTATAGGAACATGGGAGCAACAAGCTTCGGCCGAAATTACAAATTAAGTCACATTTTATGTTTTACATTCATTTGAATTTGAATTTCAAAATATACCCATTCAGTTATATTTGCATTTCATGAGGGGTAAAACATATAAGACAAAATTGTTTCCATTTGTTAAAGAAGATTTTTCCACCGTCCAAAAGGCATCTTCAATCGTTATAGTAGCACCAAAACATCTTCTTCACAAGAAAAATTGTCTTCCACATAAGCACCAAGTCAACAGAGATATAACAAGAAATAAATAAAAGAGGAAAGCATAAACCCCATCCACATCAACATCTTAGTCACCATTCTTCATGACTGAGAGGAGATAACATTTTAGAATACTTCATCTAAGGCTTACTCTGTAAATTTTTCAAGCCATGTGTTATATTCCTCCTTAGTTGGCCATTGTGTATCCAACAATTCCTACACCTTTGTATTATGTTGGTTATATCTAACATCAATCAATATTCTGACCTCCTTCACAAACATATCCATTCTTACTTCAATTAGTTTCATATTAGCAACAATTGGATTTAACATGGTATAATCAGTGAAACTGGCCATATTCTTAAAATGTGGGAGTAAACCTCCCAACTCATCCTTCCATACAAAAAAATCCTTCAGTTCACCTTCGTCAGTTAGTACCCTTGGCATGCTATTCCATTCCATATCTCTAAACATTGTCAACTTATTTTGTAAATACATACCCAACTTACCATGAAAATATGTGATTGAATTTAACAAATATATTTCCTTTAACATATCATAAATGTTGGTTGGAGTTGCAAGGTCCTGTTTCATATGAGGCATCATTTCTTTTAATGCTCTAGCCCTAGTAATCCACTTGCTCCACCTAGTTTGGAATGCATTTTGAACCAGTAAATATTTCTTATTGGCTTCATGAATATTCTTATAAACGTCCCATACATTATAAGCCTTGTTTACTATCTTCATAACCCTATACTTTAAAACATCATCAAAGATATCATCTGCCACCTTGGAAGTTTCCTCTTTGGCTTTCTTTGAGTTGTCCTTCTCTATTTGCACTTCTTGTTTCAAATTCTAAATTCTTAGTGACAAGGTCTCTCTATCTTAGGTAGATAAATCAAAAGAAGAGGTAGTAGGAGAAGGTAAAGCTCTAGCTGAGCTAGCAGTAGTAGCAAGCATTTTTTTATGATCATCCATCAACTTATTGTATCTAGCAAATATCTTGTCATATTTGTCTTGTGTAATTTGGTTTTTATCAACACTTAACTTAGCACCATGCATAGTTAACTATGAAGCTATAGTGGAAGTCATAGTAGTAGCCCTTTTTATCACTACAACACCAATTTCTTGTTGCATAGACTAAACAACTTTAGGTTTCCTAGCATTTGGTGCTATGGACTAAATAGCAAGAGTGTGCAACTTTAGACTAAAACCTAAACCGAACACCTTGTTAGCAAAATTCTCTTCAGAGATAGAAGCATTGGGATCTTTTCTAATTGCATCCAAAGCAATAGTAAATGTAAGCTCCCACCCTAGTAACAATAAAATTCCACTTCCTTTAACTAGGTCCATTTCCTCTTGAGGTGTTATTTCAACTATATCTTTCATAATCTTTTCTTCTTCCTCCTTAGCTTGTTCTTGTAATGAGAGATCAACCTTTTCCTTTGCTTCTTCAATTCTCCTATTGATGTCATAACCTCTCAACTGGATGAAAAAATACCTAAATTCCTTTGTTTGGGAAAAGGTGCCATCGCTCATAAAATCCCTACACATATTTATCCTAACATCATCATCATCATCTTCATTGTATTTCCATTTAATAATCCTACTGGAAGGACCATCAATATTTAATACATCCTTCTTCTCAGTGGAAGGGAACCTTTATTCAACTTCTTGTTCAATTGGAATATGCTTTGTATATTCTTTAGGTGCATAACTTTCACCACCTTGCTCAGTCTCAGAAAAATTCACCAATGGGGTGATTGCGGGTCTCTTCCTTGTCTCTTTTGTTTTCATTTCACTACCTTGAGCCATGGAATGAGGCAGATGGATCCCTTCTCTTGCATCATGTTGCTCCTTCGCAACCTTGGGATTTATTATAACCTGTTTAACCTTATCAAAGAAAATTTTATCCTTGAAGTCCCCAAGCATTAATTTAGCTTGCACATATTTTTCTGGTATCTTTGAGTTAAGACTTGCATAAAATGGATTATCTTTTATCATCCTTTCTTCAATGGCATAAATTTTCCTCCATTCACACTTCCTCTCTACAACCTCAACATTAGAAGATTAATTTCTGATTACATCTTCTTGATATAGGAATTGATGTTGTTTACCTAATAATCCTCTTGCTCTTCTCTCTGCATCAATAACCCCCTCAGGATCACAATATCTTATGATATCCTATTTTATCATGTCGTTATTCAAGAGGGAACCATACCTCCCAATACCTTCCTTGGACATGCACTCAAAGTATGCAAACCCATACTTAGGGTTTACTAATGATGCCTTCTTTGATTTTATAACGTGATCTTTGTCCATGAAATCTAATTGCCACATTATTTCCATAAAATCTCACCTATCAAATACATACTTGGGTAGTCGGTGGGTGGAACTGGGGATCCATAAAATCCTTATTGTAGTATACTCAGTGTGTAAATAACAATCCCCCAATTGAACTTCTGTGTTGTATTCTACTCAAACTCTATAAGAATCAACATCTCCTTCACACCTCTAGATATTTTGTATATAGGCTTTAATGCCAATTGATCCATCACATTAAATTTAAAACCAATTCAAAAGGAAACATAGTTAGAATCTAGACAATGTATATCCCAAATATGGGTCCATATTTTTACTGGCAGCTCATTATCCATATTATCTCCTTCTCTCAACCTCATGAAATTTCTCCACACCTTTCTTCCTTTCCACAACAACATATGCATCAATAAAGAATAGTGCATAAAAGACAATGGAGACTTTGCATCCTTCAATTTTACCAAATCCTCATGCAATTGATTAACAATATAAGAAGCATAATCAAAAGTCCTATTTTGATACTTGTTTTGTATATCAATTTCCATGACCATTAAAGCAACATCAATTTTGATATCAAACTTGTGAAAAACTTGACACAATGCATAGTCAGTATTCTTGAAATAATCTTCAAAATCATCACATTCAAATGGCTCAAACTCATTTGGTGAGAAGGTCACACCTCTTTTGTTCAAATATTGTCTCCTATGTCTTGGGAAAATAATTTTTGCTCATACTCATTGTACAATACATGAAGTTTGATTGACTCAATAGAAGAGGGGTTCAAGTTGGGAATTTCAACTATTTGGATCCTTCTAATTACTAGCATGGGAACAAAGTTTGGAAAAATCTTGATTGTCTAATTAGTAGGGTCATAACACCTAGCCAATTCAAGAATCAAGTCCACATCCACAAATACATTAGGGAAAACCAATTTTAAAATATAACAAGTCCATAGATGATAGGTGGGATGGCTAGCAAACCTCCTTTTGAAAACATATAGAAAAAAATCCCAATCACTCTGTGGTAACACCACATCACCAACCCCAAAATTTGAATCTTGAAAATGACTTGTTAATGCTCCTTCACCAATTTTTCTCTTTTCCACTAGTTTAACTTTTGTAGCTAGGTCCTTTGAAGCTTCTTCCATGAACCTAGAGTAGTCTCTTTTTACCGTTCTCTTCTTTACAAATGCCTCAGTCACCTCTAGTTTGGGCTTGTCCTCTTGAGTTTTAGGTTGTTTAACTCTTTTCTATTTTGGTTTTCTCTCAGTCGAATGGTAGATTCATTGGGCTCACTCATCTTTTCGGTGTAATGGAACTAGGGACTACAACCTAAATTCTAAATTCATAGATTTCAAATTCAATGTCAACAAATTTCACCCTTCTTCCCAAACTCTACATGAAACAATTATAGTTCCTTCACAAAATAAAGAACAACAACCATAAATTGGAAACCCTAGTAATCTACTCAATTTCTAAACAACCGAGTGCTACAAAATTACTCATATCTAGGCATAAAATTTGACTTACCCAAGAAAAGCTATAATTTGTTTGTTAAATTCCCTTCACCTGGAGCTTGCTTTCCATTTTCTTCTAAACTTGACCAATTCTTCTGCTCTTGACAATCACAATTGTGAGAGAAAAGGATCAAGAACCCTCTTTATGGCTCAAGAATGGAGCATTTTCTTTATTAATGTCTAAAAGATAGCTCGTGCGAGCGAACTAAAAGTAGTCATTCAAGTTTGAATTCTTACCATTGATTCATTTGATTTAAAACATCATCTATGACTCTTCTTGAACCTCCCTTTCTGATTTTACGAGTGTTCTTTAAAACAATGATGATACCCTAGGAAGTTTCCATGTACCCACTCCATGTTTCAATAATATTTTTGAGAGCCATCTCTCATCATTGTAACGTTTCAAAGTTAAATTAGCACTTCATGATGTGAAGTATTCTAGTGATGCAAAGAGCTCTCCCTTGTCCATCACTTGTGTCTAAAGTTGATTTGGAATTGGAAAATCTTTTAGTGACAAGCGATATAAATGATGGCACTGAACGCTGATAGGTGGAAAGATCATAGCCCATGTTTATTTTCTTTCCTATCACTCATTGCTAAAGATGAAATGAGCAACAAATATTTTCTACGACGCCAAGACTAAGTGCAATACAAAGGAAAATCTTAGAATTATGCATCATTATATTCGAAAAGGGAAACCTAAAGTATTCACGGATACATGATACAAAAGAAGACAAAGGTCCATTTCTCATCTCTAAAATAGACCTGATGGATAATAAAGATTTTGTGATGAGTGACACAAGAGCTTAAGTGGTAGAATTTAGCACATACATAAAATGTTGTTCTCAAAAGGGGACTACTGAGGAAAAATGAGGACATGGAACACAAAAAGACTTAAGACCAACTTAGCAAAGGATGCAAAGGCCAAATATTTCAAATTTTCAACTTTATAAAATATGAATCCCTAGACTAAAAGAACAAGGAAAATATTATGCAATAGGTAAACAGGGAATCCTAGGCACAAGGGGTCAGTTAGCTGAATGAATTCAAAGACTTAAGTTATAACTACGACAACCTGGAATTAGCCATAGCAAGTAAATGAAGGATTAGACCATAGAACAAGGGTTTAGATAAGGGGAAAATATACTAAGTAAAAACCCACACCTAGCTTAAAACCCTAAACCCTATTTCATTTTAGGCCAAGAGGACACCCAAAAAATGCATTTTAGAATAGTGGAACATGAAAATTTTAAAAGTTCCACCAGATCCTATCCCCATCCCCAGTGACATTCCTTACAAGCTTAAAGTCATGAATCTCAAAACTCAAGATTGTATTGATGGTCTCTTAGCCACTTGGAATGCTAAGCCAAGACCTCAACAAAGAAACTAGATTCGATGGTGGGAAAGAACAATAAATAGATGCACCTTATTCCTTCATGACTATGGTAGGATATTTTTAGATAAATGACACAAACTTGATAAATCCCTCAAAAGGAAGATAGAAAAAAATCATGTGTGTTTAGCATACAACCCTCATGACATCATCACCATTTTGTAATATGTGATTAATGTTGAAAATTAGATGCATAAAATGGTAGTCTACAAATGCAAAGCATCTCAAATCCTTGCTTGGTTACATTGGATTAGATAGGGAGATAGACACTCTTTCCAATATCTTCAACATAAGCATAAAATGAACACATTGTTGTGGTTAAAACAATTGATGGTAATCTACAGACCAATCATGCTAATATAATGCCTATTTTCTATAGCCACTTCAAGAACTTTTTTATTGATGACACTAAAGATGAAATTCTTCTTCCCATTCTTGAAGATAGTGTTGTTGGTTGCATTCCTAAGAAAATAGATGTTGATTATAGCAGATATCTTGATCACCTCCTTTCAATAGAGGAACTCGATGAAGCCTTTCTTTGTATGGCTTTAAAGAAGAGTCTAGGAATGGATGGTTTTCCTATTGAATTTTATAGAGCCCTTTGGCCCCACATTCATGAAGAAATTTTTAATGTTTATCATTAAGGAATTGAGACCAGATCCTTAGGACACGCTATTAATATAGGGCTAATTAAAATCATAACCAAATGTAAGATGTGGATAGAATCAATGGATAGAGACCTATTACTCTCTTTTATACTTCCTACAAGATTATTGCTAAATCCAAAGCACAAAGAATTAAATATATCTCTCAAGAAATTATTTGACTAGAGAAGACTGGGTTCTTAGGGGTAAGATTTATTTCAGAAAACTTGGTCCTTGTATGGGATACTAATGAATTGGCTCAACAAACAATGCAATATGCTATTATCATTAAATTAGACTTTGATAAAGCTTATGATCATATTCACTAGCCCTTTATTCTTAAAATGCTTAATTGGCTTGGTTTTGGCCCCAAAATCTATAATCAAATTAAAATTCCTTCCATGGATGCTAATGTAAGATTTGATGTTAATGGTGTCTTTTCTAAATCCATTCAACAAGGTTGTACACTTTCCCCATTCTTGTATTTCCTTCTTGTTGATGCTCTTACATATCTCTTTCAGTATGCACTTGAAAAAAAAAAATTCATGACATCACTCTCCCTGGAAATGTAACCACTCTCATCTCCCATTTTTTTTATGATAGAATGGTATTCATCCAAAAATTAGTAGAAGAAGTGGCTAACACACTTGATATTTAGACCTTTTTTTCTTTGTTTCAGAGTCCAAACTTGGCCATGCATAAAATATATTTTTCATGACAAGACCCAACCCTCACCCCCTTGGATCCTAACCAAGTGGAGAGAAGTTAAGTGTGGGGTTATTACTAGATAACTTGAGATTTCATTTGGTATTGGAGTCTCACTGAAAGATATGTGGAGTTTTTTCTTGGCTAAAATTAAAAAAAATCTTAAATTGGAAAAAAAGAAAAATCTTTCCAGGGCTAGTAGATTACAAGTATTCAATAAGATCCTTATTGAAAGCCATGTTTTATATTTCCTCTTGTTGGTTTCCTTCCAAGTCCTCCTACAAGAAGTTGACTCAACTAAATAGGAGCTTCCTTTGGACTAATTGGGAAAACAAAAAAGGACAACCTACAACATCATGGATCCACTATATTCAACCAAAAGATAAATGAGGTTTAGGAATCATTGATCCTTACACATAAGCAATTTTTCTTACCACTAAATGGATTGTTAGGGCTTTAGATGTTGATGCCCTTTGGAAACATTTGGTTCAACATTGTATTCAAACAACTACTATTGGTCAATCATGGAATTTGGTGAAATGGACGGATAAGGTTCTACTTGCTCCTTATTTCAAAACTCATGGTTTAGCCTCCTCCAATTCCATTTGGAAAGCCTAGCAAATTGCTTCTAAAAAACTATCATGGTATGCCCAATCCTTGAGCCATGGTTTATGTTTTTCCTCCTCCTCAATATGGTGGAACCATCTCGTTTAGTTGGGTAATGCCCCTCTTGCCATTAATAAACTCCTTAAAGGTAAGCATCTCTTTAAGAAAGGTATTTAGGGTTTTAGAGATCTTTGGGATCTAGTTACATTCAACTAGAAAATATGGCCACAACTTAAGGCACAATTCAATATTTCCTCCAAAGAGAAACCCCCTATTCTTCATGTAGACACTTAAAAATGACCTAGGCCTGCAAGCTCTATTTTTAACACTTTCGTCCTAACATAATTATGACATCTAATTATGTCTTTGGTCCACATTCAACTATTGATTAAATAATTCATAATTATTTAATTAATTCATGTCCTTTTATTTTTCATGATTATTAAATAAATAAATTTTATTTATTTATTAAATACGTCATTAATTATCTAAGTCTTCCCTTAATTAAATAAATTTCTTAATTTATTTAATCACCCTTCTTCAATCATTTCTTCCTGATTATTAAATAAATAAGTTTTATTCATTTATTTAATGTCACTAATTGTCATAATTAAATGAATTGATTAATTTAATTAATTAATTAATCTTATCTTCTAAATTAAATAATTATCTTTAATTATTTAATTGTCAACAATTAATATTCCTCTCATTTTAAATAAATGAAATTATTTAAAATGTCATCACATTCTTAACTGATAGTCCATTTTGGTAAATAATTGAAAAATTGATTATTTATTATTTCACAAGATCCATATTTTGAATTAATTTAATTCAAATTGGTAACTTTCCTCCAAAAATCAAGTAATCGGGCATATTATTGATTTTCCAAATCTAATCTTCAGTTCAACTCTTACCTTCCTGATTTTTGAAAATCTTTATTTTTGAATTAATTATCTCATTTATTCTCCACCGCCGATTCGATTCTCTTAGATGAAATCTCAACTGCTCACTTAAGGATTTTTCCCTAACCCTGATTAGGGATTATTAGATTTAATCTGGGCCTCTGATTTTAGGTCTCTGTCAAAATTCAATCTCGTCCATCCATTCAAAATGGCATTTTCTATAAAATGCTATTTTTCTCTCATTTTTAGATTACGCACTGACATACTTAGATATTTCATAGAGATTGTTGCATTATTGTCATATTTCATTAAGCTTTAATCATATTGTCATAGGCTTAGTCATTTTAGAAGAAAATCCTTCAAAGCTTGTGTAGGACTTCGTCAAGAATTGCTCGCATGTTCGATCTGAGGGCAACACAAATCAACAAGTTAGAAGGTGTAATTGAGATCAGCCATGGAGAATGAAAACATTGGGTGAGATTGTTCTATTTTATATGTTTTCATTTATTGTTCCTTTGCACTTCATTATTTATTTGGGTTTATGCTTTCAATTCATTTGATAATCCTAAACTTAAAAATAACCCATACATACACTTCAAATTCAGAGTCTTGTTACACCTGACCTATACTACCTGGTCTCCCCACCTTGCCATGACAATTTTCTCATAGATTGGAAATGGCCTAATAATCATCACCTTCATGCATTCCTCCTTAAAATTATCTATAGACAAACCCTCCCTATAGTTTTCCCGATTTCCCATGTTAATTGTAAATGGAAATGTAGATTTAGATGACCCAAATGGAATAAGTTGAGTGCTCTTATTTGGAAATCCAAAGTTGAAGCTCAAGCCCAATTGGTTTCTTGGAAAAATTTACATGTTAAAGTACCTATGAGAGATCGCCTTTCCTTCATCTTACCATCATTGTTTTATCCATTTTTTTCTAAAAAAGAGATTTTTAAGCATGCTTTCTAGTTTTGTTCCCATGCCCAACACATATGGAATTATCTTTTTTTCAATCTTCTAGCTCTTTCTCCTCAAGCTTGGTCTTGGAAATATACACTTCTTAGAGTTTCTCCACACCTTAATATCATTTTATAGACCTTTAGACACATTATTTTGAAAAAAATTTGGAAACTTTGATGCCACACCACCTTTTCTCACACCTTTTTATAACATTCAAATGGAATATTTTCTTATCTATGTGAATCTCCTTTTGCAGTTCTCACTCCAATTCAAACCCAACCATCATGCTACTTTGAGAGAGATTCAATTGCAATTTGATGCTTTTATGTCTAAAACTACTAGAATTGGTTACAAGTTTACAAAGAAAGTTTGACTTTCTAGTGTGGTTTGCATGTTTTGAGGTATCTTATTTTAGTTGGGGTGGCTACCAAATAAATTTTAATTCTTCTTAGAAAATGGTGACTATTCTTCAACAAGACAACTCTATTTAGAAGGAACAAAGAAAAATCACTAATGGGGGAAAGGGTTGATGCTGCTACACATACCAATGGTGGTCTCATACAATGGAAATTCAATGGAAATCGTTCACTAGACTTATTTCTCTCTAGTTATATTGTTCTCTTTGTAAATTTGTGCAAGTTTGGCAACAATTTGTTGCTTCTTGTCCCTATTCTATTTTATTGTTGATATATGATAGTTTTGTTGATATATTCAATTGACTCTAATTCTATAATTTTGTTGGGACTGACAACATTTTGTTACTTTTTATTTAAGGTTCTAGGTATCTGGTCTATTATGTAGTTGAAAGTAACAACCTTGTGGTTGTTTTTACTATTATAAAATTATCAAGCCTTTTCTTCCAATAAAAAAAGATGAAAAAAATGATAAAAGGAAACATGTAGATCATGTCTCTAAGAGATGAAAAAATATAACAAGTCATTTGGGATATAATCATCTCATTCCTCTTAGTGATTATGTAGAAAAATAACAAGACAAAAGAGACAGAAGCACCTAAAGAGAGGAAAAAATATAATGCAATAAAAAGAAACTCAAGGATAGAATATAAGAAAAAAATAACAAGATGACACAATGCCTATAAGAGAGTTGCAAGAGAAAAAAATAAGGGCTAATATAAGCAAGCAACATCATAAATCATAACAAAGGTCTAAGGAAAAGGGAAATAAAATGAAAATGGAAAGGACACAATTGAAACCACATACTAAATGGTAATATATATATGGGAACTAAAAATGGGTCATCATTTTCTATGTCATCATAGTGAGATCAAGTTCCATTGAAAGCATAAGATGAAAATATATGTAAAAAGGGGAAAACAATGAAAACCTAGTGAAGAAAAGTGGCAATCATAGGGAAATAGATAGAAAAATGAACTATTAGGAAAGGTGTATCAATATTGCATTATAATGTTAAGAAACAAATATATTATTAGGCTGTAGAATAGAAAACTCAATTTTTGGGCTAGAAAGGTAATATTTTACCCTAAAAATACTTCAATATAAGCTAACATTCATTCATTATTACCCATGAAGTATAGACCTCTTTGAGATCTACAATTGAAGAAAAAAGGTTCAATCAAATTCTCAAATAGAAAGTTATGGCTTCTTAAAGTTGGGACTTCTACACTGAAAATGTAAGCACATCTATAAGCTATAGGAGGGAGTTAAACATTTTGACCAACTTATGATGCATCATAAAGTATGTTTCATTCAAGATAATGGAGAAAAAATAGTGTGCCCAATTTGATCAGTTGATTATAACAAACCTATGACAAGTGGTAGTAATATACTATTTTTAGCTTATCAACTCATCTTGGGATTCTAGTGTGTTAGTTTTTTAAATAGCAATTTGGATGCCACATTTTGGATAGTTTTAACTTATGGTTTTCTAATTACCATTCAATGGTTTTACGCATTACTTTTATTGATTGGGTACTTGAGATAGAGGTTTCCAATATGAGTTTTCTAGATACTATAATGTGGCTAGAAATAGTCAAAATATTTCATTATTGATACTTCTATAAAGGCTTAGGTTTTGTAAGTGTATTGTAACACTAAATTATTGGAACATTAAGTTACTTTGGAGTGTGGGGTTTTTCTCTTCAAAGAGATTTTCCCATGTAAATCACTATGTTATGGTATATTAATTTTATGTTTATATGCTTGTAACTATATGATTAGTTTAATTTTAACATATATATCCTCTCATATATTAGTGCAAGAATTTTATTTAATATATTTGCTTCCCTTCATCTGGTATTAGAGTCTAATCACCTTAAATTATAAGTTTTAAGAATAAGAGGTTTTTTGTACCAAGATTAGCTTGAGCAAGAGCATCACAAAATAAGATCTTATTGTACGGAAAAAGCCAAGAAAATCAAGGATAGAAATGGAGAATATCTCAAGTACACACTTTGATCATGCAAGATCAAGATGTATTATATGCTCATAGATATAGAAATTCACAATTTGTAGTGTCTAGTTCCAAACTTGTTGCCATGCCACAAGAAAATTAGGCCAGGTATATAAAATCAAAGGGTCTTATTAGGAACCATTTAGTATATTTTATATTATTGAATATACATGAAGAATCCAACACTATTGATCCATAGAAATTTTTTTTATAATATTTATTAGGTTGAATCCCTAGCAAATAAAATTTTCCTAAGAAATAAGGTGTATACTCTAAAGAAGGAGAATGGTGGTTTTATGCCCAAGATTTTGAATTCTTTCAACATGATTTTAACCTAGTTACATTATGTTGGTTTGAATATGGTGGAGAAGAATTGTTACATGATATATTATGATCTTTTCTAAGCATCAAGATTACTTCCTCTAAATTTAAAATGGATGAGGTAATTGTATCATTAATTCTAGAGGAGATGTGGAGAAGAACTTCTAAATCAACAAAGGATGCACTAGCTATTGTGAAAGGCTTAAAGAGAAAGGAAAGAAAAGTGACAATATGAAAAAAAGGTCTAGATATAAATCATGTTATAAATTAAATTATTTTGGAAAGAACAAGACCTTAAGTGTTGGAACTATAGCAAGCCTAGAAATTTCAAAAGAGATTGCATGAAAGAGAAACAAATAAAAATGATCAAACAATGAGTCTAAAATGTATTCTTAGGATGATGGTGATGAATTTCTTGTGGTATTAGCTTGATACATGTATCTAAATTATGGTTGATAGACTTTAGAGCTTCCTTCTATATGATCTCACATTGGGGCTAGTTTTCAAAGTATGAAAAGTACAATGGTGGGAAGGTGTACCTTCAAGATAACTCTCACTTTAATATTGTTGGTCATGGAATATTATTGATATGATTATTTGATTTATTTTTTAAGGGGATCAATAGTGTAGTACATATCCTTAGTTTGGCATGAAACCCACTTCCAATTAAAAATTAATAATGTGGGCATGTCAGGTTATTTTCTCTAGTGAAGGGTGTAAGGAGTGAGGAACTATGGTTCTCTCTAAGGGTGTTCATGTGGGTTCACACTTTAATTTAATTAGATGTGTACCTAGTTTATTGCAATAGTTCCTCTATTCCTATATAAGAGGATATTTTTATATTCCATACTCTTGTCTTTAAATTTAACAACACTGAGGATTCTTGCATCTACTTCCAATGGTTACAATTTTGGGATAACTAAGGGTTATCTTTCTTTAGAGACAAATTTTCTTATATTGAAGATAATTTTATGGTACTAGAGAATAGGTCATGTTGGGTCCCAAAATTATTGTACTCTAGAGTAACCAATATGCTTTACAACCTTGGGAATGTTGTCCAAAAGAGGGATTTAATCAAATAATAAAAAATTTACAAATGAATTAAGGGTAATTTCTTAGAGTAGATATTCTCTCCTTTAGTTTAGGCTTAGCTAGAATAGGATGTTATTCCTAGAGGCATCCTTAACATAATTAATCATTTCTAAATATGAACAAACTAAAAAGTGTTATAGTAGTATCCAATATACTTTTGTCTCAAAAGGTTATCACTAACCAAAGACTAAATTACTTCCTATAAACCTCATTTAAGATAATATTGTTAGAGTAATAAGGCATCTCGCTTAATTAATTTAATCATATTGGTTAATTAATTAATTCACTTATTACTTTAGGTTTACTTAAGATAAACTTAGGCACATTAATAATTAATTATATTTATTAATTATTAAGTGTGCACACTAGGCTTTTCCTTTTTAATTTTTCTTTCGGGTTTCTTGATCTCCTTCATAAGGCTTGATCTCATTGTAAAACATTACATTCAATAATCAATATTCTAGTTTTCCTTGCACATATTTTCTCTAAGGTTTACAAAACATCATCTTCATTGTTCTAGATATATGTTGTATGTGATAGGTGATTGCATGCAGGTGATTCTTGGGTACTGTGAAGTTGGATTCCTCAACTTCTACATGGTATCAGAGTCTTTATTTGTAGCCCCTTAGATTTTTGAGAAAATCATTGTAGAGTTTGTTTGGGTTTCCTCGAGGGTTTCATGCCTTGAGTTCATCTATGCAGATTTTGGAGCAGATCGAGCTTCACCATTGGATTCAGAGCACTGGAAAAAGTCAGGATTGGCTTTTATTTTTCTAATTTTGGTCATCTTTGCCAGATCCATGAGGGTTTCAAGCTTGGTGATTTTTTTGAGAGATATAGGGGTCACCTAATTTTTTGGGCTTTTATGGACAAAATAGACCCTTCCATTGAGTTCGCAGCACCCAAAAACCCCTATTTTCATATAAAATTTGTGCATTTTGGACACAGTTGTCTAGAGAGGCAAAAAAAATTTCCCCAAGGCCATACAGCCCTAGGGCACGCTTCACGAGGCTCAGAAATTGAGAAAAATTATTTAAAAAAAACAGAAAAATCATGCATAAGTTTTATGCGGCCAGTTCAAATGGAGACCGCCACCTGCCTGCCACCTGACGGCCTCCCACTGGCCACCTCTGTGCCACCGCCACCAATGGTTTTCACTTGTTCAATGCTTCCCCATCGCTCAACCCCTTGGCGCTTAGGCGCTGGTCACATTAGCGACCAGAGCCTACATTTAGCCTCACCGGTCACCACTAGCACCAGCCCTGGTCACATGGGTGACTAGGGGCTTCACCCTAGGAGCCAGACCACCAACCCCTTGGTCCGCCTAGGTGACCAAGGGCTATTTTTTTTAGCCCCTAAGGGCTATAGAAGGGCATATTGGGCAGTTTTGGAGCACTTTCACAAAAATGGGCATAACTTTTTCCCACGATGTCAAAATTGGGAAAAGAAGATATCGTCGGAAAGCTGGTTCAATGAACTTTGTAATGCTGGAGGTTTTATTTTTTGGTTTTTCTTTTTTGATGCCTTTTTCTGCCTCAAAAGTCAGATGTTACTATTTTAACAACAAAGGGCATATCTTTTGACTCGCTTATCACTTTTTCGCCATTCTAACGGTGTTGGAAAGCTAGTTCAGTCCTCTACACAAATATGAGGTGAATTTTTATTTTCTATTTATGCATATTTAGCATTATATCCTTTTACAATCATTGGGTTATTGTAATAAATGAACTAAGATAAAGCTCCATCAAAGGGTTTCTTGCATAATAATAGAGTGTGCATGCACTTTGATCTCCATCTTGTTAATGATGACAACTCGCATGGGTTGTATCTAGTTTCTTAGTTTCTTTTGGCCATATCTTGCTCTTACCTGACACATATCAGATTCACATCGGATCACACTTCAGATTGAGAGCCTATGGTTAATGATCCACATTAGGTCACATCTTAGCTTGAGGGCCACTAAATTTGTGGTTAATGTTCCAGAGTCTACATGGTACTTGCTCCTATGGATTAGTTTTAGTCACAATTTGGCATTGTTATGCCTTGCATAACCACCCCATTTTGTTCTAGAACAAAATGGGTCCCCCTTTGTCTTTTCCCTTTGGCCTTTGGTTTTCTACCTTAGGCATTTTCTTTCTAAATTTCTGTTGGAGGTGGAACCAGGACCAATACCGGACTTAGAATTTCCTTCCAAGTTCTAGCCTTTTTCCATTCCCAGTTCCAGTTCTGACTGTTCTTTGTCTCCATTCTTTGTTCTTTTGCAGAGTCAGGTCCTGGTTCAATTCAAGGTGTTAAACTTGCTTCGGGTCCCATCCCGGGTCTGACCCTGCCTTTTCTCTCTCTTCATTGGTCTTTGTTGGTTTTTTATCTCTTGTGCCTTGGGTGTTTTCGGCCTTGCTCCTCTTTTTCTTTTTGGGGGGACTCAAAACTGAAACTGACCTTGAAACTTGAAAAAGTTTCTGGTTCAGGTTCCATTCTAATCTCAATTCCGCGTGTTTTTTTCTTTCACTTTCCTTTTCTTCTTTTGTTTCATCATGGGGTTTTCCTTCTTTTTTTTCTTTTCCTTCTCCTTTCTTTCTCTTTTTGGATGATGTCAGAGGCAGGCCTGGAACATAATCCGAACCTGAAACTTCAAAAAAAATTTGGTTCAAGTTTGGTTCCAGTTTCGATTCCGCTTTATCCATTTTCTCTTTCATCCCCATCCCGACTTTTTTCAGCCTCCGCCAGCTTTAAGGAGGGCGGAGTGTTTTCGGTTCAATTTTGGTTTTTCCTTAGTTGGATTTTGAGTTTTCTCCTGAGTTCAGGATTTTTCCCCACATCCGGATTTTCTCAGATCTGGCTCGAACTCCAGCTAAGCGCTGTTGTTTGGGGATTTTTGGTCCTCGCGGAATTCCGCGTGGAACAGATTTTCCCAATTTTTTTCTCTCTTCGCAGAAATCTGCATGGACCAAATTTTTGCGGATTTCTTTGTCCTCCAAATTTTCCCAAAATCCGTTGTCCCTTGTTTGTTCCGGGTTTTCCAGAATGTCTTTTCCTTCACAGAATTTTGTCCTGTGTAGATTTCCCTAGAATTTGGTGAAATGTGAAGAAGTATGGAGTAGTAAGGCTAATTAATAAATGATGATGCATTTTATGAATAATTGATGCTATTTTGAGATCTCACATGTTGTTCCTTGATTAATAATGATCAGATTAAGTTTCTAATGGGTGTTTTCATGCTTATTCCGCTGGAATCCGCCTAGCTCAAAATTCTCCGAAATTCCTCCCTGGCTTGGATTTTGCGGGTCGGCTTGAAATACAAACTGTTTGTATGATCATTTTTTTTGAAGATTTAATGGTACCCTACTGACATAGGATTCATTTTAATGATGATTTGGATTAATTAACTTTTGTTTGTGTGATCTTTACTATGGTTTTCTTTGTTGAATGTAGGATTAAACCCTACACATGATGATATTTTCCAAGGGGGCTCAGCTGGAATGCATTCCCTAGTCCAATTGGTCATGAAAATCAGCTAGGGCAGCCGTCGACAAGACCTCGGAGATGTCACAGCAAGTGGAATTTACATATAGGCATCTATCGGCAGGACCAAGGTTATCATCCTAGTGAAAAGGAGTTTTCTATCGGCATGAGTTTTCCCTTCGGGGGGTGGTCTTGGAAAAATATCAAAGTCTTGCCGACTAGCGTCAAAAGATTCATACATCGGCAAAAGGTTTTCTCTACACTAGGATGTCTCAGGGAATCCGGGAGGTCTCACCAACTAGTGCATATAGGCATACCCTTTGGCGAAAGTTTTTCTCTTCAGTATGTGCTTTCATTGAATGGAAAGAGTCTTGTTGATGGGGAAGGGTCTACATATTGGCAAAGGAAGATAATGTCACTAAGAAGTTCAGCAACTTCTCTATGTCTCACTAACCGATGATAGATAGAAAACATTTTGGTATGAGGGTTTGGGTTCAGGAGGAAGTCTTGGCAACTTCCTAAAGTCTCACTGACTACCGCACAATGAGCAAACACTTTGGCGGGAGTCATCTTCTTCACCAAGAAGTCTCGGTGAAATCTTCAGGTCACATCGACAAAGCACAAGAGGAGGTCTATCGGGGTGAGGTTTGGCATTCTCGTCGATGCATAAAGTCTCACCGACATATTGTTTCATCGGTGAGAGAATTAGGTTGTCATGGCGACAAAAAATGCTTATGGAGATCCCTTGATGAAGCATAATGTATCTATAGGACATCTCCCCAATAGGGGAATGTTATGGTGACACAAGTGGAGAGAAGGAAAGCATATCAGTATGACCATAAGAGAAGTCTTGCCAACACGGAGGGGCCCCAACCAAGATCTAAGGTCAGTAATAATTTTTCCTTCAGCAGGAGATCTAGCCAATTGGCATGGGTCTTGCTGAAGGGAGTTACATTCGGCGAAGGATAAAACCTTCGGCATAATGTTTGGCCGAAGAGGTAATGTCATAGCGACAAAATCAGCATCGGCATAATGATCTAGGCTCGTTATGAGGTCTCAGCGACTGAGCGATGTCTCCCTGAAATGATAAGAGATCGCCAAAATATGTTGCCTTCGGCATAATGTCTTACCGAACAAGGAAGTCACGCCAAAAGGCTCTAACTCGGGGAGAATCAAAATGAATGTAACAGGTTCGGTAGGATGTCCTACTGACCCAAGAAGGTCTCAGTGACACAAAGGAGAGTCGCCATAGGTTTTGCTGATGGAAGAAGATCCCATCAAAGGTCCGAGCCTGACAATAATTTTTCCTTTGGCAGGACATCTAGCCGAAACAAATAGGTCTTACCGAAGGGTTAGTCTTTGGTATGACATGATAGGCTTGATATAAGGTCTCACCGATGCGAGATTGTCTCAGTGAAAGGATAGAAGAAGCTTGTTGAAAGATTTAGACTCTCGCTAGGAAGTCTCGATGACTATGAAAGTCACACCAAAATAGGAGGAGCTTGAGCCTGGAGGATAAGGAGGATGTCAGGGAGACTCCAAAAGAAAATGAAAGCTTCGCCATGTGGTCTTAGTGAAGGAAGGAGGTCACACCGACAAGATGTCCCTTCAAGGAGAGGAAAGGTATGCACCAAGAGGTCTGGCCGACATTCAGGAGTGTTGCCGATAACAAGAATGTGCTCGGTAAGAGAACAAAAATTTGGGGTAATGTCTCCCCGACTCTGATAAGTCCAGAATAGAAAGGAAGCTGAGAAGAAGAAGCTGTGACTCATAGGGATAGTTGTAGTGACCACCTTCAGAGGTTGATTAGAGTTAATGGTAAAGTGCCCTGGAGCATTCAAGGTGACCCTGGCGGAGTTCAAGGTGGACACGAAGACAAAGAATAAATGTTGCAGCTGTAAAAAAAAAAAAAAAAGATCAAGAGGCTTCTCCTGAGCTCAAGCCATGACCGACCCAGACAGCAAGGCTTCACTTTGAATGCAGTTTTGACTTTCCTTACAAAGAGCTGAGAGCTGACTCTCCTGTCCACAGATATTTTGTAAACCCTAGTGCAGGGGTGTCACACATTGCTATTGATACATTCTGTATATAAGGCATTCTTGCCTCTTTATAAAGGAGGGAACTTTTATTGTTAGCACTGCTAGATTAGAACTTCTAGGTTTAGAAAACTTTTAGATAGAGAATTGTTTAAGAATTAGAATTGTTAGGAGTTATTCAATTAATAGAAGGAGATAGAGTTGCATCTTGATTCTTAGTAATAAGAGCTTCTTTATGTCTTCTTGGTTAGCATTAAGGTTTTAGTACAGACTGTAATGTATTTTCTAAGTTCTCTTAGTGTAAATGGAAACAATTTAAAATCATAGATTTTCTATACACTGGTGATTGTGCCAGCTTTGTAGGTATTGCTTATCTATTTTATTTATAGTAGAAGTAATAAGAGTTTAATCTACTTTATGTTGTGTTCCTGAATGATATTTGTCTTAATTGATCATATGATTTGTGAAGTCTTCAAGGAATGAAATGTTATTTGTGTTTTATTTAAATGGTAGTTAAAAATCTATTATGCGAATTAGCACTGTGAATGAAAGAGGTTGTGTGTCAATCACAAGTTTACTTTATTATACAGTTTTGGTTTACAAATTCCTTGAAGTTAACAAGTCTAGTTAAGGTTGGATGAACTATTGTTCTTTTCTGTTTCAAAACTTTGACTTATCTTTTTATATTTCTTTAAAAAAACCTGTTAGAGTAGGTTTTATTTCATGCTTGATCTTAGAACAATCCAGAAGCTCAACACCAGTAGGCCCCTTGAATATTACTATTGCATTGACCACTAAGTAACATTAGCACAGTTGAGACCCAACTACAAAGACCTTGGGAGCTAAGGCATCCATGTGTTGCCTTTCTCTTTCAGGAGAAGCAAAATAGCAATGTTTTTCTTGCATTGTTGTGGTGCCAAAATCACCATCAACAGGCATCAACATCAAGATACACAATTTCTAGATTATGTCATCATTTCATCTACTGTTGCTTCACAAATTCCAGGGTTGTTCCAATTTGTAAGTTTTCTAGTGTTCCATGGCATCGGGTTTGCTATTGCATTATTATGATTCTACCCGAGTCTCTGACTCTCATATGGGTTCTTGTAGACAGAAGTATCTTTCCTTGCTTGCTAGATTGCAGTTCTAGTGTTACTCCATAGTGTTCTTCCAGTGCTTCTTTGCAACAATCATCTCATTGTAGGGGATTTTTGTCCCACTGGGTTTTCCTTCTCTACCTCATTATTGCATTTGTGCATGGGTACTTGATCAAGCCTTGTTGTCAGGACCCATCTTTTCTTTCATGCACCTTTTTCTAGTGGTTTAACTACTCCATAAGTTCATCTTAAGGGGGGGTGTTAGAGTAATAAGGCATCTCACTTAATTAATTTAATCATATTGATTAATTAATTAAGTCACTTATTACTTTAGGTTTACTTAAGCTAAACTTAGGCACATTAATGATTAATTATATCTATTAATTATTAATTGTGCACACTAGGGTTTTCCTTTTTAGGTTTTCTTTAGGGTTTCTTGATCCCCTTGATAAGGATTGATCTCATTGTAAAACATTACATTCAATAACCATTATTCTTGTTTTGCTTGCACATATTTGCTCTAAGGTTTACAAAACATCTTCTTCATTGTTCTCAAAATTTGTTGTACTTGATAGGTGATTGCATGCAGGTTATTCTTGGGGACTATGAAGTTGGATTCCTCAACTTCTACAAATATAAGAATCAATACACATATGCAAGATGAAGTTATGCAAATAACAACCCCTTAAGATTAGAGATATTATATCTTGTATTGCCAAAAAATGTATAGTTGAATTTTTTACGCTCACTTGAGTCTTTCTCATGGACTTTGGTTTGATTTTTCCTATATTTAATGTTGTAATGTGGCCAACACATTCACATTAGGTCTTGGACCCTTGAGAATATTTAAGACTTATAAGTTGTCTTGCAAAGGTGGTGTGAAGTGTTGTAACCCACTTTCACACTTTTGTAGGACCCTTTCATTACAATTCACTTAAATATCTCCTTTTTACCACTTACCAAGTCTTATTTCAAAGTGTTGTAAAGAGTTGCGACAAACTATCATGCTTTTCTAGACTTGTCATCAATAATTTAACCCTTTCTTATGTTTAAATGACCCCTTAATGTACTTTTTGGCCCTACTTAAGTGTATTTTTGAGGATATTCTCATTAAACCTTATTTAATGCACTTTAATTTTTGACACCCAGTGAAATTTCCCTGGTGGGACCAAGTCACCACCTGGGGTGACTTAGTTCCACTAGGCACAAAAATCAAAATAATTTTAATTTCTTGGCAGGACTTTATTCTCTTACCCTTGAGGTCGACCTGTGATGTGTTATTTTTGGGAAATAATAGAAAATAAAGTATAAATAAGGGTTTTTCCTCTCATTTAAACCCCCATTCATTCAAGAATTCATTCATCTAATCATTCAAGCAATTATCAAGTATTCAAGCACTCTAAGCATAATCAAGTCATCCATTTGAGCACTTCATTGCATATCTTCAAATTTACACATCAAGAGTTTGGTAAGTTTATGAAACTGCATGTTGTTTATTTATCATTCTCTTCCCATTTCATTTCATTATCTAGGGTTTGATTACCAATGTGGGGTTTGACCAAGGAAAACCCCTATACTCTAACCCTTAACCATTTTTCCACTCTTTGTATGTGTGTTTGTAGACCTTGTATGCAGATTTGTCAAAGAGGAAAGTATCAAAAAAGTGTTTTCAATCTATCAAAGTCATAAAATTCAAGAAATCCCTAATTGAAGGTTGGAGACCTCTTTCAACCCTTTTTTATGCAAATTTAGATCCAGACAACTGTCAAAAAAGGAAGAGTAGACCGAGAGCTACAAAATCCTATCTTGAAATTCAAGAAATTCCCAGGTGGACTAAGTTTCCATCTGTGGTGAATTAGTCCCATTTCTAGGCCTAAAAATTGATTTTTACATTTTTCGAGTACACATTTGGTAGATTCCTGTTTTGACAGAGTTTTCCCGAAACTAGACTAAGTCGCCTAGCTTGGCATAAGTGTCCTAGTCAAAATTTCTAGTCAACTATGTAGGATTCCAGATCCCATCTACATTAGATTCCATATTTCAGGTGCACCTCTCCAGGTACGTTTAATCCTTTCATCATTTACTTGCATTCTTAGGTGTTTTTGCATACGTCATTGTGTTTTCCAGCACTTTGCATTTCTTAGGTTTTGCATTAATAATCACCTTTCTTTTTCAGTTTATTGCATTTAGGACATCATAATTAGATACATTGCATCCATTTTATATTAATTTGGAGTGTAGACATTAGCATTTTGGGTCCATTTCTCTCCTTTTAGGTGAAAAACCTAGAAGAGTTAGAGAACCATTGGACACCTAAAATTGGTGTCCACATTTTGGTGAACCTAAATTTTGACCATTTCCTTTTAGATTTCAAGTGCATTTGCATCCTAGGCTTAACTTGGATCAACATTGCATTAGGTTTTGAATTGTTTCAATTGCGTTCCAGGGTTTTAAAAATTGTATTAGTGAAAAGCTCATTTAGCTTGCATTTTTGCATCATATTTCATTGAAAAAAGACAAAATTCCACATTTTCATACTATAGTTGCATCTGTGCATTTGTAAAACATCAAATTACATTCAAATTTTTTGAAAAATCACAAAAAAATCCTCACTAGGACTAATTCACCACACTGGGCAACTTAGTCCTTCTACACATTTTGCACTATAATTTTTGGCATTTTCTTCACATTTTCTACATTTTTGTTTTCTGTTATTACATTTCTGTTACAATTTCCAAAAATTTTGTTATTAGAATTTAATTACCCCTAGTTTTCATTTCATTTGCACACACCTCGCCTTTAGTAGCCCTTGTATGAATGTTTGGTGCCCTATTGATAATACTTTAGAGAGAAGAAGTTCACAACTCATGGCATCCCATGATAACACACTCGTTGTGGACCTTCGGTTCTCTCAAGCTACTAGTCCTAGTATTGAAAATAGTGCATTAGGCATGGACACTACCTTTAGCAATCCCATGCCTTCCAATAATATGAAAATTGACAGACAAAGTGATCACATCCCACAAGACAAATTCATTAACATTCATGAGGATTTAGCACACTTGCAATAAAACTTGTGTTTTGAAAACAATTCAACCACTACAATTCTTGCTATAGAAAATATCCATCACCTGATTGAAAGTGACAAAGGATTAAACATTATGAAACAAATTGCTGAGATATACAACAAACATGCTCCTTCCACCTCTAACACATACCAACTAGCACACACTATGGTTAGTCAAGGAGGACTTAACACTCCTCCTTCCATAGTAACATCCATACCTACCTACACCACTCCGCAAGTCACAACCACAATGTAACATGTTACCAATGTGATTCCTTCCTCAACTATTCCTACTAGCAATCCTAATTCTTATGTGGCATCAAATGTTTTCTACTCTTCCACCATACCATAATATGTTAGTATTCCATTCACTTTCCCTTCCACCTCATACCACTTACACTGACCCTCTCATCACACAACTTTTCCAAACCATCTCCTCCATGCAAAAAACAATATCCACCATGAACCAAAACCAGAATGGACCACCCACCTCTTATGTCTAAAGCATCCCAATCTCTATTGAAATCCTAATAACATTGATGCCACAATGAATAGAAATTCCTAGGTTTGAGAAGTATGGCGGAAAGGGAGATCCTACTAATCATGTTAATGCTTACACAACCTTGTGCAGTGACTTTGTCCTTAATGATAAACTATTGGCTAAACTATTTCCTAGGACTTTAAAAGACACTTCCTTAGAGTGGTTTTCATCCTTACCAAAAAATTCAATTTGTTCATTCAATGAGCTAGTTGATGCATTCATAAGTCATTTTCAAGTGCATATGACTCCAAAGAAGACACTAGCTAATTTAATGAGATGCAAACAAAATGTGGATGAAAATGTAATCGATTTCATCTCATGCTATCAGTCACTTTATGCCCAAGTTGATGTTAAGATTCCTAATCTGCATCTCCAAAAGATGTTCATTGAAAATTTAAAAAGTCAAATCCAAGATAGATTGACCATGATGAAATTTCCCTCTTTCATGCACTTGTACAAAGCCCTTTGTGACTATCACAATTCAGTTAGTAGTCATGATGCAAAGTCCACTTCTAACCGAACTGAAAAATTTGAACCTAGCACTTCAAAAAATTGACAACCATTTCGAAAACCAAACAGAGGGTTCTTACAGTTCAATCCCCCTCAACAACCAACTCAACCTATCAACAACCAAGTAGCAGTTGTTAAAGCCATGATACCTTATAGTTATGGAGATCCAAATTGAAATTTTACACCTTTATCGGACACTCTTCATTACACAATGTCCCAACTTATACAACAACAAATGATTTCTTTACCTACTGTTAAACCACTGGATCCTACTAAGCCTTTTCCTCCAACCGTTCAACCCAATGCTTATTGAAATTACCATAGACAAAATGGACATGACACATAATAGTTCAAGTGTCTTAAACACATAGTGCAAGACCTCATTGATTATGGTCATCTATCCGTTTGAAATGTTAATGTTAAAGGCAATTTATCTGTTGCCCCACCAAATCAAAATTTGCAATTTTTTACCAATCTGATGCCTAAACATAATGTGTCATTTGTCAAAGCTAGTGAAACTCAACACAATGATGTCATGAATGTTCATAAAGATGTTGCACATTTTGATCCTATTCTAGATACCACTACTATTGATCCTATAAAGGAAATGGTAAGTGCGATAGACATTATCCATCATAAGGGCCAACCTAAGAAAAATATTAATATTACTTTTTCTTCTAAGGATATTCTTTAGAATCTTCCCAATGGTCCTCTTTACATAGCCAGTTGTATTTATGATAAGCCCACTAATGGGATACTCATAGATCCTGCCTATGGTGAGGATGTGATCATTGAGGAATTTTTGGTATTACATGATCTTTATCAAGATGATTGTGACAAACCAAGAGCTTGGATCAAAACACACAATGGTTTTGTGTGCCCTATGATAGGATTGATCATTCTTCCATTACAGATAGGACCTAAGACAGTGGATGTAACATTCTCTATCTTCCACAATCAGATTAGTTTGGTCTATGGATAGGCCATCCATGGCTTCACTTGATGAAAGTTGTCCCTTCATTCATACACAAATGTTTGAAGTTTCCGCTTGACAATGACATATTCATTGTTAACCATAGTGGCTTTAATCCTTTGTCTTTTAAAGGAAATATCTCCTTAGAAGCCTTTTGGCCCGAGCCCATAGAACCTATCACACCTCGCAAAGATGTGTTTCTCATTGCATACCAAAAGTTTAAAGCAAAGAAAATTGACAAATTGTCCCTCCACAACATGTCCCCATCCACTTCCAACACTCCTATCCTAGATGAAACAATGTTGCTACCTAACCAAGAACCAACCCATAAAACTCCACCAACACCTGAAACCTCCCCCAAATTTTCCAAATGACCACGCGATAATGATAACCCCATCTTGCCTCCTCATATAAAGTAAGTTTATAAAACAAAAGAGAAAGTGATTGACCCACCTCCTATGGTTCCTTTTATTTCTCCTCTTAGGGAACAAAATGATCCTATTCTAGATTAACCCACTCTTACACTGACACAAATTCAAAATAGAATAAAAAAACCAAGGCGCTAGGGAGCATAGACGTCAAAGTTGTCTCCTTGCTCACACATTACAAAATGAAAAAAACAAAGAAAATGAGCATCTGCACATGAAAGAAGCAATGCATGATGATCCACCTCCCCAATCATAACAAAATGATCCAATACAACAACCACAAATCATAATGCACCTATCATTGGACATTGTCATTGTCCTCCAATTGTCATTAATCTAGATGATGATGAAGAGATCACTAATATAGATGAAGAGGTGCATAATGATATGAATACATTATTTTCCTCTTCCATGAGCTTGTATAGGAGTAAATTTGCACCCCATGTGGAAATCCCCTTTTTTCCTTTATCCAACTTAAAGAAACCAAGTTTGGAGGCTTAATTCCACCTAAGCCCACTGCTTGTATCCAACTTGGCACTTATTTTGAGTGTCAATGGAGGTGTTTTTGTCAGGGAATCCCATGTGGCAAATAGACATCCACATGGTGTGCTTACATCCCTGGTAGATTCCTACACCTGAACCTGCAAAGGCATTACACTTCTCATTGGGAATCAAGTTGTAATGCCCCCTTCGATCGACCGACCCGAATATGGTCATTTTTCTCCATCTTCTCTTCATATTCACTCCTTCAACAAGCAATTCATCTTCTAAGAATCTTCTACAATCACTCCACAAGCTTCAACACACTCTTTTGGATTCACTTCAAGCATCCTACTAGCATTATTGCACCTCATTGCAACCAAATCAACACTCCATCACTTCGGTAGAGCAAGTTTGGGACCATACCATTGCAATAGAGGCTCAAGTACTCTCATTTTCTCCCCCAAACAGCCTTGAGTGCTCTTGGTGGAGGTAGTAAGCTTCCTTATCCTCTCCTCTATCCATTGGTTGAGTTAGCACTTTACTATTTTGTAGTGCTTTTGTGCTCTTCATTATAGTATTCTCTTTATCTTGTTCTCTTGGTTGTCTATGGAGGTGGAAACACCTAAACAGGGTTTGACTAATGCAAGCCCCTATATAGCCACCCAACATTTTCCTCTCTTTTTGTGTGTAGGAGTACATGTTTTGAGGATATAAATACCAAATAGACTCTTCTACGAAATCATCTTTGTCACCTTAGCTCTAGTTTATTTAATTTATCACCTTCACATTTACTTTTCATATTTCATAGTGTTTTTTTTCTCTTTTAGAAGTTGCTAGCTAGGCTACTAACTTGTTTTTTGATAGTTCACACTATACTTTTGGTCCTTCGACTGTACGAATGCCAACACACCTATGAGACACTAGCATGCTGTGCTATCTTCCTAGAACTGCACTTTCATCCTCAGACAAAGAGCTTTCCAAGATATTGTGTTCAAGTCAAAAACTAGCTCACCTATCCCCGTCTTATAATTCAGGTCAGTAGAGTGACTGAGAGGCCTCACAGTCCTCGTTACTCCCACCTTGCATTTCCTAAAACTGCACTTAGCTGAGTTAAGTAAGGGCAACCTCTCTCATCTTTACCCTCTATGATTTGGGGTCTTGCATGAGGTGGTCCCCCTCTCTTACATTTTTGGTGAACCTGGCATGAACCAACATTTGTTCATCCATTGGTGTTGAGACCTCTCTCGTGTACCTCATGATTGTTGCATGCCTGAGTGTTGTGAAGTTTTATGAGCATCACAACCCAGTCCACAACTTCTGGGTATATAGTTAGGAGAAGTATATGACACCTCCTAATGGAAAGGATGAAGGTCTCGATTGGTCTCTCTATGGGCCTTTTCTCTAGTCTTGCCGTTAGCGTGGCTATGTAGGAGCAGTTGTTAAGGAACGAGATGGGATTTGCTGACAAAACTGATTATGTTCCCACTGCTCCTATTTCTCCCATGCCATCATTGGTAGATGAGTATGAGGCCATTCAAATCCCTACAAAATATGTTGCCACCCTCACTAAGGGATTAGGCAACTTAGAAAATCACCTAGAAAGAAATCTGAAGATGGCTAGAGCCACTCGGGTCATTGGTGAGTTAAAGCATATGATAAGTAAAGATCGAATAGGCATAGAACTTTTGACTAGCCTCCTTGGTCTTGTTGAAGCATGTGCTCCTTTAAACAACCCTAGCTTTGCATAAGGGGTCACTTTTGAAGAGCGTGAAGGATAGTTAGGAGTATCGATGCCTCCCACATTTGTCTATATGGCTGACACGGTACCTTATATCAGTATCCCTTCCATCTCTGAACAACTTGAAACTATCAAAGTTAACAAGGTCCCCTTGGGATTTGGCTACACCCCTCCTGTCACCTCTAGTGGTGGAGGCTTTGGTAATGGTGGAGGATTTGGTAGAGGAGGCAGTGCTGGTGGAGGTGACATTGGTGGAGGTCATGGTGGTGGTTCCAGTGGAGGCCCTATTGGTGGCGGTGGCTTTGGTAGTGGTCTTGGCGGAAGTCATACCAATAGTGGCTCTAGAGGTGACCTTGGTAGTGGCTCTAGAGGAGGCTCCTCTAGCCCTCTATATTCTAATGACCCTATTCTGAACACTCTTCTTTAGAATATGTGTAAGATGCAGAGCTGTTTGGCGAGTCTTTCCCAAGCCTTTTCCCAGCCTATCTTCTGACATAGCCCATTTTTGGTCGTGATCTTAAACACTCCCTTCACTCAAGGAATGGGATCCCTAAATTTGAGAAGTATGGTGGTAAGGGGGATCCACAGGTACATTGTCTATGTTTAATGCCTTGTGCACATACTTCTTCCATCATGATGCGTTGATGGCTAAACTATTTCCTCTATCTCTCAAGGATATAGCGTTGAGTGGTACTGTTCCTTTCCTAACAACTCTATTTTCTCATTTGATCAACTCATAAACCAATTCCTCAGACAGTTTCAAGCAAACATCGGGTCGAAGATGACCTTTTTAGATCTTGTCTAGTGTAAACAAGGAGATAATGCAAAAATTACTGACTTCATAGTGCACTACCAAGCACTCCTTTCACAAATCTCATATCAGCTACCCAATTCTAACGTGCAGAATGTATTCATAGGGAACTTACAGAGACCTTGGCAAGAGAATTTTTCCCTTATGAAATACCCTTCTTTCACGCACCTATGTGCAGCCTTACGAGAGTACCAACAGATGATTGTTTAGTTCAGGGGAACCTCCTCACACTCTTTTTCTAAGGGAGTCCATTGTATCAATCTCTAGGAAAGGTAAGGCCGTTATGAATGTAGTAGCCGTTGCTGATGACAACGGCCTCAAACATAACCAAAAGTTCACAAAGTTAATAAAATCTTATACTTCCATCTTACAAAAGTTGTTTTGAAGGATAAGATTGTAACTTTACTGACTCCTAATCCTATTAAAGAACCCTACCCTAATTGGTATGATGGGAGCACTTATTGCCAGTGCCATCATATTAATGGACATTATACCGAATGTTGTATGCATCTGTGTCATAAGATATAGGACCACATCAAGGACGGTACCATTCATCTCAATGGGAATAAACAAAATGATAACAAATTAGTGGTGAAATCTAATAGTGAACTATAGATATACATGGACCCATTTCCATTACACTCTGCTAACATGATTATCGATCCCATTAATTTTGTTACCCAACCTGAGGCCTATGTCAATATGGTCACAGTGACTTCCACTGTTCCACCCACACCTGGTTCACTAGACATCACATTCACATCACAAGATTTACCCTTAAACAAAAAACCCTCACCTCTCTACATTCCTGCTCGTAATGGTAACATTGGGATGAGAGGCTTGATAGACCCCGCAAGCCACGTGAATGTTATCACTGAGGAAACATTAGTATTAAATTTATTACAAAAGGAAAAATATGAAGAAATGAAATCTATCATCCATACAAACGATGGTATGTGTCTTAAACCTTATGATTCAATAACTTTGTCCATTTTTGTCAGACTTAGGGCTATTGACATAGTTTTTTATGTTATCCTAGAGTTAGATCTATTCAAGTTGAAGCTAGGCATACCTTGGCTCACCTCCATGAATGGAATCACCTTCGTTATTCACAAATGTTTAAAATTCTCCCATGAATGTGTCATGCATGTAGTGCATGACAATGGATACTAGCCCTTGGTGTCCCATGGTGGATATCCATTGGATCACTTTTGGCCCTCCCTAGTTAGTTTGCTTTCTCCAAGAATGTACATGCTTTACAAGAATTATGTAAAGTATTAAACTGGTGGAAAAGGGGATCCAAAGCTAACCCTTCCCATGACAAAACAATTGGTTTCCTCCTCTTCCCGAGAGGAGAAGGAGAAGCCTGCACCAACTACTCTTTGTTCCTAGAAAGGGAAGGAGAAGTACACACCAGATCCCTCTCCTTCTCATAAAGGAAAAGAGAAGGCTACCCCTTCCTAGTCTGCCTCGTCCTCTCCCCCTTCTTGGGAAGAGCATTGGATTAGCCAGCTTGGCAACTACATGCTAAGTCTGATGATTCCTCCTTGGCATAGGCCCAAGCTTAGGATCGTGGACCTCCCTAATGATTACCCCAGATCATGGTATTATTTATATGGTAGGAAGAAAGGTTCTTGAAGAAAATTTGATCTGCGGCTTCCTACTGCTCCTACTCCCAAGTAAGTGAATAGAAAGAGGCCTGTTGTTGAGGCTCTCGAGTCAACTCCTTTGGTCCCTCCTCAGCCTCTTCCTCCTACTCCCATGCGAGAACTTGTCCTTCCACCAAAAAGAATCATAGTGGACATTCCTATGGTTGAATAGGAGCCTTTTGATCCTTCGCAACCTCTAACCTCTAACTCTAAGAGTTCTAGAAACTACCTTGCACATGAACGAAAGCACCAGTGAAAATATCTCTTGGTCAAGTAGGCCACCTCGCAAAGGAAGGAGGAAAAAATGACCACCCTTCTTCAGGGCCTCCTACAGTGTTTTCTTCCTCCCTTCCTTCTTCCTCACTTCAGTCTGGTCCCGTACTGCTCCTAGCTTCCATTGCGAGCAGGAATACACCTAACCCTAAATGGGTACAGGTGTTCATCGCTTCTTCGATGGAGCAACCTTTGTTGATCTTTGTTTTGGATATCTATTCTTTATTGAAGCTCGTGGATATGATTAACACCTTAGTTGTATACACTATAGTTTGTTCCTCCCCTTCTTCCATGCCTCTAGCCTCATCAGTGGGGAGTTCATCTCCTCTGACGAAACAAGAAGTGGAGTGCGGTTCTTTTGGCAATGAAGGATGTAAGAGGAGCCTTCCTTCTCTGCAAGGTGGCCTTGTATTGACTTGTTCTATCTTGGTGACAGAACCAGTCCCAGCTTACCCTAGGTTTGTCACTAATCCTAAATCATTAAGTGAGCCTAACAGTGAACCTCAGGTGCAGCCTGTCCCTCCATCCACTGAAGATAGATACAGTGCTCCTGTTGGGTGCATGTTTAACTCTATGGATGAAGTTCTAGCCTTGTCAGTGATCTTCATGAAATCACTGACCTTAGCTACACAAGAGCTCAGTGAAGAAGATCTTGTGGGGGCTTCTTCCTTGGCCCTTGTTGCGAGAGGGTTAGATGATCCTCTTCTTAACATCAAACCATTGTAGGCTTGTCCTCCTTCCCATTATGAAGATTTAGATTGGGAAGTAGACAATGTCTTGGCCGATCAATGTTAGCAGGAGGCCCTTTCTTGATCGTGTATGTGTGTGTTTGTGTGTTTTTTGATGTGTTCCCCCATGCTCATGCTATGTGTTCTTGGATGACCCTCATCACCCCTGTTGGTGCTTGGATACAGGTGTGGTTTTTTTGTCATAAAAAGGTTCTTCTATTTGTATCATTATTCTTCCATGTTTGTGTTTGATTTTCAATAAATTAGGGATGATGCAAAGCGTTGGGAGAATTTAGGCTTCCCTTCCATGTTGACCCAATTTTTTATTTTACTTTGTCTTCTTGTGCATTCTTCCTGATCTGGTTGGGGATTGATGATCTTTTTCCTTGCACCACGGTTACCTATTATTTAAATGAGCTTGGACAGATCTGACCCCGCTAAACCATATCCCCCTGTGCCCTTTATTTGCGTTTTTTCTTTTTTCTTTCTCTTATTTCTCTTCTTTGCTTGAGTTTTACCTCTCATGTGTGATAATGCCTTTCCTTAAAATTTCAATTTTTAGAAAATGAATTTGTTTCCAATGAATCTTTTCTCAAAAATTTACATAAACTTTTCTTTAGAATTGCATTCTCAACTTGGAACCCTAACGGAACATGTTTCCATCATTGCAAGTTTGTAAAGAAAGGACTTGGAAACCTTCCTCCAAAGCAAGAACAACTTTAACCTTTCCCTCACATGGGGGCATATCCTTCCTTTCAAATTCCTTGATGAATTGAACATATTTCAAAAGGATTCCTTGATGATGGATCACTCTAAGAAAAACATCTACTTTTGAATTGTGTGTCCCTTGAGTGGACCCCCTTTTTCTTCATAGTGGGTTCCCGAGGGATCCCCTTTGAAAGTATTTATCTCAAATGGATTCTTTCACAGCTAGCTTTGGGGTAGCTCGACTACACCTATTCCATTATCTTTCATGTCTAGCCTAGGGGCAGTCTAACTAGACCTGTTACATTTTCTTCACGCCTAGATCGAGGGTAGCCTAACTTGACCTCGCCTTTCAAACAATGCATTCCTTTAGTGGACCCCCTCTCCTTTTGAGGGTTCCTGAGGGACCCCTTTGAAAGATTTATGTATCATCGACGGTCTGCATGACTATCTACTTACTTTCCTATGTGGCCACTTCTTGACTCTATGGAGTCTACTTCCTTTGGGTTTCCTCCATGCTAGAGTTTTTGGGGGACTCCTTCCTTACAGGTCTATAGGCCTATAAGATGCTTACTTCATGGGGCTTCCTTCATGCGAGAGATCTTGGGGGTTTCCTCCTTGCAAGTTTGCGGGCCTATAAAATGCTTTGTTGTTCCAAATTCATAGTTTTGAGCAGCTATGGAGTCCTTTGCTTTCCATTCACTTTCAGGTTCACCAGATCACGGTCTTCTTTCTCAATGGTTCGGGTATAAATTTCTAAACTTTACCTCTTTCTTGATCTACCTTATCGAGCAATCATTAGTATTTTTGCTCGCTAAAGTGGGGGAAAAATATATAAGAGTAAATTTACACCCCATGTGAAAATCCCCTTTTTTTCTTTATCCACCTTAGAAAACCAAGTTCAGAGGCTTAATTCCACCTAAGGCCATTGCTTGTATCCCACTTGGCACTTGTTTTGAGCATCGGTGGAGGCATTTTTGTTGGGGACGCCCATGCAGTGTGTAGTAATTCACATGAAGTGCTTACGTCCCTAGCAGATTCCTATGGCTAAACTTGTAGATGCATCACACTTCTCATTGGGAGTCAAGTTGTAAGCCCCCCTTCAGCTGACGAACCCAAATATGGTCATTTTTCTCCATATTCTCTTCATATTCACTCCTTCAACAAGCATTTCATCTTCTAAGCATCTTTTACAATTACTCCACAAGCTTCAACACACTCTTTTGCATCCACTTCAAGCATCCTAGAAACATTCTTGAGCCTCATTGCAGCCAAAGCAACACTCCATCACTTAAGTAGAGCATGTTTGGGACCACACCATTGCAGCAGAGGCTTGAGTACTCTCATTTTCTCCCCCAAGCATCCTTGAGTGCTCTTGGTGGAGGTGGTAAGCTTCCCTATCATCTCCTCTATCACTTGGTTGAGTTAGCACTTTATTGTTTTGTAGTGTTTTTGTGCTCTTCATTATAGTATTCTCTTTATCTCATTCTCATGGTTTTCTATGGAGGTGGAAACACCTAAACGGGGTCTAACTGAGGTAGGCCCCTATATAGCCACCCAACATTTTCCTCTCTTTCTGTGTGTAGGAGTATGTGCTTTTGAGGAGCTAATTGCTGAATAGACTCTTCTACTAAATCATCTTCGTCACCTTAGCTTAGGTATATTTACTTTATCACCTTCACTTGTACTTTTCATATTTCATAGTGTTTTTTTGCTCTTTTAGAAGTTGCTAGCTAGGCTACTAGCTTGTTTTCTGATAGTTCACACTATACTTTCAGTCCTTTGGCCGTACAGATGCTAGTGTGACACATTGTCATCCTAGAACTGCACTTTTTCCCTTAGACAGAGAGCTTTCCAAGATATTGTGTTGAGCTTGAAAACCATTTGGACTAGCCCCGTCTTACAATTTGGGTCTTTAAAATGACTGAGAGGCCTAACGGTCCTCATTACTCTTTCCTTGCATTTATCAATACTACACTTAGCTGAGGTAAGTTAGGGCAGCTTCTCGCATCTTGACCCTCCTTGACCTGGGGTCTTGCATGTGGTCGTTCCCCTCTCTTAAAGAGCTTAAATGAAAAATATTCTACAACAAATGTAGAACTTGGCACTTCACCTAGTTTGGCCCTTGCTCTTGTCCTTCTAGCTAGTTGTCCACCTTTTAAACATGATTGGGAGGTGGATGACTTGTTTGATGGTTAACTTGCCTTCTCCTTGCTAGCCTTTTACATTTTTCTTTTTCTTTTGTGTTTTCGTGTGCGTATCATGTGCCCCCGTAATATTCCATTTGATGTCCTCCTCTCTTTGTAACATTCCTCTATTTGTACTTTCATTCTTCTATATGTCATACATTGCTTTTGTTTTGTTTTTTCCTTTTGGGGATGACACAAAGCATTGAGACGCTCTAAGTCTCTTCTATGTTGACCCAAAAGACCTCTTTTTGGCTTGTGTTTTCCTTTTAGGGATGACACAAGGCACTAATACCACAATGTCTCTCTCATGTTGACCCAAAAACATTTTCATTTCCTTTTGCCTTTTTATTTTCATTTTTCTTGTGTTTTCCTTTTGAGGACAATGCAAAGTGTTGAGACATCCTATGTCTCTTCCATGTTGACCCAAAATGGATCTTTCTTTTTCTTTGTTTTCACTCTCTTTGTGTCATTCTTCCAGTTCTATGTATTTAGGGAATGATGACACTTAGGAGCTCTTTAATCAAAACATTGCAGCAATGAACATACTGACCCAAAATCCATAGATCCCTTATGTGTTTGGTGTGTTCCTTTTTGGGGGAAACCCCTCTTTCTTTTGTTCTTTTCCTTTGCATGACACAACCTTACTCAAAAATATATGACTTGACATAGGGGATTTCCAAGTTGGCTCTCATGTCTACTTTATTTTTGCATTTTTTATTTGCTACTTTAAAGTAATTGCTCACAGAACGGTGTCACAATTCCTTTAAAGTGGGGGCATACATTGGAATTATTCATTTTGCATTTTTTTTCTTGGTTCTTAGTGCAGCCTTGTTACTTTATACGATGCATTTGTCACTTTGTGGATGACATTGGGTGTGATGTCTTTCGTGAGCATGATCTATCTTAGCATATTACATTCCTCTTGGTGGCCTAATGCAATGTACTACATCCCCTAAGTTGCAAATATTATATTCTTTGGTCCCTCTCTTGGAGACAAGACACAATGTTCGCTAAGTTATAGACCTCACATGAACTTGGAAAGACTCATTTGAATATTCCTTGCATGTTGCATTTTGCATTTATATGGCCACCTTGCATAACACAGCTTGCATGCTTATGGTGAAATTGCATTTGTTCATGAGTTCTAAGCATTTGAAGCTTTTCTTGTCTCATGAAGCACGAAACAACATTGTCCTTTATGGTGCCTCATTAAAGTTATCAGAAGGTATAACTTTGATATGGTTGAGCAAGAATCCCATTCTGAGGCATGACTTTTCCCCATAGCCACTTGCTTGTGCATGAGTGCATACCAACTGTGAGCGCATGATTCTCATCTTTCAAGATTTCTCACCTTGCAGAAAAATAGAAGTTCCATGGCCCCAGAGTGAGTATACTTCAGCCTTCTCACCCAGTGGAAAACCATGAGTTCTATCACCCCAAAGTGAGTACACATTTCTTGTTCCAAAAAAATAGCCTAGATCTAATCCACAATGGGTTGTACAAATGATCGAATCTTGATTTGACTTTCTTTCCTTTCAACTTCTCTCCTTCATTCCTTTTCATCATTTTGTTGTGTGATCCTTTGTGTTTATGTTTGGTTTGCCATGGTATCATGATCTTGGGGGCTTGATCACCCCTCTTGATTATTTTTGTGTCATATTACTAGCATGAATGCCTTTGTATCCCTCTCGATGTGCATGTTGGGCTACTTTAGTGTAAGTTTGAAGCAAGTTCATCCTCTCACTAAAGTGGGGACTTAATGTGTAGCCAAAAAATGTACAGTTGACATTTTTACACTCACTTGAGTCTTTCTTATGGACTTTAGCTTGTTTTTTTCCTAGATTTAATGTTGTAATGTGGCCAACACATTCACATTAGGTCTTGGACCCTTGAGAATCTTTAAGACTTCTAGGTTGTCTTGCAAAGGTGTTGTGAAGTGTTGTAACCCACTTTCACACTTTTCTAGGACCCTTTCATTATAATTCACTTAAATATCTTTTTCTTACCACTTACCAAGTCTTATTTCAAAGTGTTGTAAAAATTTGTGACAAACTCTCCCGCTTTTCTAGACTTGTCATCAATAATTTAACCGTTTTTAATGTTTAAATGACCCCTTAATGCACTTTCTGGCCCTACTTAAGTGTATTTTTTAGGATATCACGTTAAACCTTATTTCATGCACTTTAATTTTCAAAACCCAATGAAATTTTCCTGGTGGGACCAAGTTGTCACCTGGGGCGACTTAGTCCCACTGGGCACAAAAATCAAAATAATTTTA
This sequence comes from Sequoia sempervirens, assembly GCA_007258455.2. Classification (NCBI taxonomy): domain Eukaryota; kingdom Viridiplantae; phylum Streptophyta; class Pinopsida; order Cupressales; family Cupressaceae; genus Sequoia; species Sequoia sempervirens. The sequence continues at coordinate 518,409,502 of VDFB02281492.1, forward strand.
ATTTCTTGGCAGGACTTTATTCTCTTACCCTTGAGGTCAGCCTGCGATGTGTTATTTTCTAGAAATAATAGAAAATCAAGTATAAATAAGGTTTTTTACTCTCATTTTAACCCCCATTCATTCAAGCATTCATTCATCTAATCATTCAATCAATTATTAAGCATTCAAGCACTCTAAGCATAATCAAGTCATCCATTGGAGCACTTCATTGCATATCTTCAGATTTACACATCAAGGGTTTGGTAAGCTTATGAAATTGCATGTTGTTTATTTATCCTCATCTTCTCATTTCATTTCATTATCTAGGGTTTGATTACCAAAGTGGGGTTTGATCAAGGAAAACCCCAATACTCTAACCCTTAACCCTTTTCTCCCTCTTTGTATGTGTTTGTAGACCTTATATGAAGATTTGTTCAAGAGGAAAGCTTCAAAAAGGTGTTTTCAATCCGTCAAAGTCATCAAAGTCAGCAAAACCCTAATTGAAGCTTCGAGACCTCTTTCAACCCTTTTTTTTGCAGATTCAAATCTGGAAACCTATCAAAAAAGGAAGAGCAGACTGAGAGCTACAAAATCCTATCCTGATATTTCAAAAATTTCCAGGTGGACTAAGTTGCCATCTGTGCTGAATTAGCCTCACTGCTAGGCCTAAAAATTGATTTACATTTTTGAGTACCCATTTGGCAGATTCTTGTTCTGATAGATTTTCCTGAAATTGGACTAAGTCACCCAGCTTGGTGTAAGTGTCCCAATAGCCATTTCTATTTTACTCTATAGGATTCCAGAGCTCATCTGCATCAAATTTCATATTCCAGGTGCACTTCTCTATTTTTGTTTAATCCTTTCATCTTTTACTTGCATTCTTAAGTGTTTTTGCATTTCTTAGGTTTTGCATCAATAATCACCTTTCTTTTTTAGTTTATTGCATTTAGGAAATTATATTTAGGTATATTGCATCCATTTTACATTAATCTTCAGTGTATACATTAGCATTTTGGGTCCATTTCTCTCCTTTTAGGTGAAAAACCTAGAAGAGTTAGAGAACCATTGGACACCCAAAATTGGTGTACACATATCTTAATGAATATGATTACCTAGATGGATTATTGGATCATGAAGTTTATAAAAATTATTACTCCCACTCCTAAACTACAAGTGAAAAATGTATTTATTTTTTGGGTATATTATGGATCATAAATTTCTAGGACAAGTTCATTACTGATTAGGAAATAGAGTCATAGATTACTAGAAGGAATAATGTACTGAGATTAAAATATTAATACAATATAAAGAAACTAAAAATACTTAAAAATCCATCTCCAAACTCAAAAAATCCATTTACAATAAGGAAGAAACAATTACAAATAATTCCTACAATGGTTTAAAGTGTTGTGCCACTTATCAAATTATTATTACAATCATATTAGAAAATGTAGCAAGAGGAAACCCTAAGATAGAAATGTATCATAATTTGACACTTTGGAGTTTTCTTGAAGACATATAAATGGCTAAGGATACATTCAATTTTAGATAATAGTTACAAACTTAATACCTCTTTTTTATTTATAAATATAATCTCGTGTGGGCAACTAGACTTGTAGGAGTTTTAACCCTAGATAATCCTTACCATTTGTAGTCATGTGGAAATCCAAAAATGAATGACCTCTATTCTAGTTTTTTTTGGTAATTATAGCTAGGTTTGTTTGATCATCCATTCACTTGCAAGAATATTTCTAGACATCGTAAATGTGGGATATGAAACAAGCTAGAATCCCATGAATTTTACTAAATAGGTAACTTATAATTATCATAACTTGATTATTTGCATCTAAAACTCAACCATAGAATTAATGGTAGCATCATTGACCTTATCATCCACCATTTATTTTGTAATAAAATAAACACCTTTAGGGAAGAACATGGGTTTATAGGTGGGAAAATCATTGAGTAGTTGCAAATTAAAATCTAGTAACTAATGTCATCATAGGATGATCAAAGGACTGGTTGAGCTGAATAGGAATAAATGCAAAAAATTTAAATAATTCGAGAGGTTATAATGGGAGATGTAGTTTTTTTTTTTTGTAAGAAAGGATGCAAAGACTAGATATGATGAGGAAGTTTGGAAGTCCATGGAAAGTATGCAAAAGGATAAAACCATAAAATAATTTTAATGGAATAAACACTATGAAAATTAAGCAAAATTGGACATTAGGATGAGATTTCCAAGTTGAATATTGGATGTTCGACTATGAAATTGAATTTACCATAAAAATAAATGAATAGTGAAATCATTGTAATGTGGGAAAAGTGATCCAAGGGTTCAATTAGGATCACTACTTTTCACTAGAAAATATTAGAATTGAGATGGCAAGAGAATGAGATTGACTTGCAACTTGAAAGGTGAGTCAATCAACCCTAGATTTGAATTATTTGGGGATTTGAAATGCATTTTTGATGAAGATGTAATGATGTATCTAAATGACTATGAGGATGAAATGTTCTAATGCAATATAGAGAAACTAGAAACTGAAATTCAAATTCTGAGACTAGATTTGAGAAAGCCAGAGTTTTGTGCACCTTTCATACAAATCTAAGCATGATTTTGGAAGACTAAGTCATCTAGGGTGAATACCTCCTAGTTTATAAATTTGAAATATATCTTGATGTAGGAGCATCTGGGTAGGTTGGCAATCAACATCAACCAAAAACAAGATTCAGGTTTGAATTTCAATTTTGGTGTGTTTTGGGGTTCATGTAGCATCTCTCAGCTTTGAAAAAATCTTGGTGTGTTCAAATTTGAATAAAATCATTTTTTATCAAATCATCATTTTAAGGCTCCATGAGCAGTTTTCAAAAAATATTATTGGAAAACTCATAAAGATTGGATTAGAATATGTTGGTAGGGTCATTCATGGAGGTGGCATGTAGAATTTTCAAAAAGAATCAAAGTCATACATTTTCTAGTTTGAGAGATTTTAATGCCAAAAGTTGGTTAAAATAATGTTTGCAGTTTTTAAAAAAAATTAAATTTTAAATTTGTGAAGGTTTGGGTGTAATCCTTTTGTAGGGATCCATTAGATACCATTCCAAGATTGCATACCAATTTTTGTGTGAATCAAATAATTATCATTTTTCTTCCTACCAATACTCAATTGTGGGCTTCCAAAGCACCAATTTAATCAATTTTATTTTGGGAAGGTATTATGGATGTCATGGAAATTAAATATCAGTTTGTGTTCATTCATTAATCATTTATCTATTGTATATATCATATGGGGGGAGTTTGGAGCATAAAAGAGGCTCAAAATCAAGATTTTTAAATTTTTAAAATTCGAGAATAATAGATAAAAATTCCCCTTGAGTAAAGGAAAAATTTGGAGGAGTTTCTAGAATTTTAAATGCCTCATTTAAGTCTAAATAAAATAGCATATGCAGAACTATTCTTGGGGGAGAGTTGGGAGACCATTCTAGGGAAATAATGGATGATTTTCAATGCATTTTTTGGGGGTTTTTGAGGAAAAATGTAGGAAGAAGTTTGTGAGGAATGGGAAGGAGAAAGATGCCTCTATAAAGATATCTTTGTGGGGTTTTGTGTTGTAGGTTTGACCAGCACAGTGAATAAAAGATAAGACACCAGTGAGAAGGATAAGAATTATATGAAGATTTGAAAAACAACAAAGAGAGCTTAGGGCAGTGAGAAGAAGCTATGGGAAGAGCCATGGTTCATTAATATTGTGTGCTGATTTTTGTTTTCTCTATGGTGGAATTTCATTTTTATTTTTAATGTAATTGTCATGAGTTGATTTGATGCAATAAAAAAATTTAGAGTTTGTTTGCATTTTTTTTGTATTGTGAGTGTTCTTTGTTGCAGTAGAGTTTGCATTGCATTGTGGGTTTATATGAGAAGTTGTTTGTTCACATCAATGGTATCAAAGCCAGAGATCCTAAGTGTGTGGAAAGATCACCGAACATGAGGTAGTCCACACCAGAACTTGTGGGTAGAGAAGAGGAGGTGGTTGTGGAAAGCTCAAAAGGATTTTTGTAGGTAGGAGAGAAGCCCTGAGTAATTGAGAGCTAGGAATCTATGAAGGAAATTTCTTTGTAGATTGTAGAGCGTGTGATGTGAGTTGAGAAAAGTGCATCAATTGAGAGGATGGGATGGGCCTTGACGAAGCTCATAAGAATTTTATTCTGGGAACAAGATTGGGAAAAAGTGGAAAATAAGAAGCATTGTGAAGAGTTTGAGAAGCTCCAGGCTAAAGTGAATATATTAGAAAAGAATATTAAAGAGGAAATGAGAATGTGGAAAGAGATATATTGGAAGAAGAATGTTCTCTTAGAAGAGGACAGTGAAAAGAAGAGAAAAAAGAAAGAGTGTTGCAGCCCTTTGGTAGGGGTTGAATATAAGAAAGAATATGTTGGGGTAGCCCACACAAGTGAAGAAGATGACGAGGTGCAAGTTGCAAAGATAACATGTGAATGGAGAGAATTGTGTGAAGTGGATGAAGAGGGTTTGCGATTTAAAATTTTGAACGTGGGTGGTCCTAAGTTTCGCAAGTGGGTTGGTGAGGAAGAGGATGATTTGCTAATGCAATTGGAAGTAATTGAAAGAGAGTGGAATGAGAAAATTTAAGCTAAGAAAAAGGTTGCACCAAAAGGTAATGAGGTAATTTCTAATTTTTATGCTTTTTTATAATGAGAATAAGGATGTAGTTGTAGTAGTAGATGTGTTGGAGATAGGTGAGAGTGATGAGCAAGATGTGAATGTGAAGTTGGAGTTTATTGATGATTCCTTCTTTGAGAATGATGAAGGTGAAGATTCTCTAATAGAAGAACTTGATTACTTGTTGCAGAAGGCGGGTGATGAGTCACAAGATTATTATTCTAACATTGTTTTGGGTGTAGAAAATTAGTTTGCAACAATAGAGTGTCTTTCTAAAGGAACCAATAGAGTGACAAGTTGCATTGAAGACAAGACAAAAGAAGAAGAGGAAGAAGGTATAGTAGCAAAAAAGGATAAGGTAAATTTTGATTTTGAGGTTACTGATGATGATTATTTACCATTTAAAGAAGAGATTGAAATAGTGGAAAATGAAGTTGTTGTGAATGGGTATACAAATGTCGTATGTTTGTGAATAGAGGTTGTAGATGGTGGTGTAGGAGGAACTTGCTGGAGGTGTTCGGTTTGTGGTGGGTTGGATCCCACAAAGAAGGAAAGGAGGAAAAAAGAGATACGGTGAAGGAGGATGGTCTATGGTGAATGTCAGTCCATGAAAAGAAGGATGAATAGAGTGCACACTTGGTGGACGAGAATAAAAAGAATCCCAACTAAGTGTTGGAAGAGGTGAAGGGAGAAATTCCTTTTTTCTAAGTCAATGATGGAGTACACTACAAGTTGTCCACAACCTAAAAGAGTAGTTCTACTACTTCACTCCATTTTGTGAGTTCTACTCACAAAAATTTTCCTACCCGACATGTCTGATGCAGGAGCATCGAAGCAGATTGGCAATCAACATCAACCAAAAACAAGCTTCAAGTTTGAATTTTAGTTTTGGTGTGTTTTGGGGTTCATGTAGCATCTCTCAGCTTTGGAAAACTCTTGGTTTGTTCAAATTTGAATAAAGTCAATTTTTATCAAATTGTTATTTTAAGGCTCCGCGAGTAGTTTTCAAAAAGTATTACTAGAAAAATCAAGTATAATACTTTGGTAGGGGCATTCATGGAGGTAGCACGTAGAATTTTCAAAAAGAATCAAAGTCATACATTTTCTAGTTTGGGAGATTTTAATGCCAAAAGTTGGTTAAAATAATGTCAACAATTTTTTTGAAATTTTGAAATTTTAAAAGTTGTGAAGGTTTGGACAAAATCCTTTTGTAGGGATCCATTAGATACCATTCCAAGATTGCATGCCAATTTTTGTGTGAATCGGGTAACTTTCATTTTTTTGCATACCAACACTCAATTGTGCACTTCCAAAGCACCAATTTGATCAATTTTATTTTGAAAAGGTATTATGGAGATCATGGAAATTAAATATAAGTATTTATTTATTCATTAATCATTTATCTATTGCATAAATCATATGGGGGGAGTTTGGAGCATAAAAGAGGCTAAAAATCAAGATTTTTAAAATTTTAAAATTCCCATAATAGAGAAAAACACCCCTTGAGTAAAGACAACATTTGGAGGAGTTTCTAGAAGTTTAAATGCCTCATTTAAGGCTGAATAAAGATATCATATGCAGAGCTATTCTTGGGCAAGAGTTGGGAGCCCATTTTGGGGTAGTAATGGATGGTTTTCAATGCATTTTTTGGGGTTTTTTGAGGAAAAATGTGGGAAGAAGTTTGTGAGGAATGGGAAGGAGAAAAATGCCTTTGTAGAGGTATCATTTGGGGCTTTTTTGTTGCAGGTTTAAGCAGCACTAGTGAAGAAACAAGAAGAAACCAATGTGTGAGAGGAGAAGAGAAGGATAGGAATTGTATGAAGGTTTGAACAACAACAAAGAGAGCTTGGGGTAGTGAGAAAAAGCTACAGAAAGAGCCATGGTTCATTCATCTTGTTTGCAGATTTTTTTATTCTCTATGGTGGTATTTCATTTTTATTTTTAATGTAATTGTCATGAGTTGATTTGAACCATTAAAAAAATCAAAGTTTGTTTTCATTTTTTTTCATTGTGAGTGTTCTTTGTTGCAACAAAGTTTGCATTGCATTGTGGGTTTTTGTGAGAAGCTATTTGTTCGCATCATATCTTCACATTCCTCTGGAGTCTAATAAGATCCTTATTCCTTTTAGGTCTCATAGTCACATCTTTGTAAGATGCTGAGATAATTGATTTTTTTGTATCTTTCCAAGTTGTAGGGTTTTAATGCTACAATGAACTTGGTAAATGATCTTCAATCTTCCTCCAATCTTCTTTAGATTGGTAACTTGCCCATCCAAAGAGAGAGGAAGGGTTGTTCCATATAGGGGCTTGCCTTAGTCAAACCCCATGTTGGTATTTCCACCTCTAAAATCAAAAATTGATAAAAGAGAGCTCATCCTTTTGAGGGATAGAGGCTAAGTGAAAAATGAATGATGAATAAAAAATGGACTACAACTCATCACTTGAATCTAATTTCCTTGAAGGATTGAAGTCATACACATCTCCTCAAGGCTTGATTGTTGTTTGGATTTGTTTTTTTGAAATACCTACAAGGTATAGTACAAAAAAATGATGGCACAAACATGAAAAAACTTACATAAAACTTGACAATATGCATTAGTATTGAATTGCTGCAATAAATATTCTCTTGACTTGATAATAATTGCTTGATAATGCTCTTTATTCCCAAATATTACTAGATATATTTCAAATGATGCAATGAATAGGTATTTATACGTAATTAATTTAATTTCCTAAAAATTAAATCGTGAAAGATAACATTTGACATTTGAAATTCAAATAATAAAATACCAACTTTGACATATTAAAATTTGGATTGAAAATAGGAGGACCAAGCTTCCTACGAAGACTTTTCTTAGCCCTATTTTATGGGGTGTAAAGTGTCAAGAGAAAAATATTAAATGTTTTCATTGGTTTTGTAAATGAGTTTTCTTGATAAATGTCCAAATGGGACATGAAATGCATAATTTAGGATATTAGATGTACAATTAGGTCCATGCACTTAGGAGGGAGCAAAATATAGTGTGAAATTTTCAAGGGTGACAATTAATGACAAGCCATATTTTTCTATATCAAAAGAAGACTTTTGAAAAGAAAACATCTTGTTATTGTCTTTTCTTAGGGATATTTCTCTGAATTAAGGAAAATTGGTGATGCACAAAAAAATCTAAAAGGTTTAAAACAATAGAATTCAAAAATCAGTACCAGATCTGAATAGAGGACACACACATGGATTTTCACAAAAAATAGCTCAAAATGAATGGACAAGGGCGCCTAGGTTGCCTATGTCTAGTAGGTATTTTTGTAAATTTCAGAATCTAGGAATGATCTACAGTGTCTTGGGGTCCTATGTCTGAGAGGTTTACATCTGAAAGTTGACAATTTTTTGGAAATACATGAAAACCTAATTTTTCTATATGAATCACATGCATGCATGCAATTTTTTAAATTTTGAGGATAATTGAATATGTTCAAATGATAATTTCTAGAAATTATATACTTTAATTAATTGATTCTTCCAAAAAATATAGAAAACTAATGCTTTTTGATGCTTTGGAATGTAAATACTATTCGATTTTGCAACTTTTTAATGTTTTTTAACAAAATATGTATTGCATAAATGATCAAATAATTTTGTAATTAATTTTCTCGATGAAAATAACTCAGATCTAAACCCTAGAAAAGGAAAATGAGATCTAAATTTTTTTGTAAATTTTTTCAAATTATTTTTTAATTTTCATGGTGAAAAACTAATTTGAGAATAAGTTAAACCTTTTAATTGGGGAGAGGATTCCACATTAATTACAAATGTGGAAAATATTTTGGGTATCACCAAAAATTTCATGTACCCTAATAAGCTAGCAATCAACTAGCTTGGGTTTCAAGTTGCATATACCAACTCAAACAACTCTGATTAGGTACCATCAATCATTTTTTATAAAGTCACAAACACAAAGATTTTAACAATTCAAAGGGGAAAGAATTAAGGAATAAAAAATGAGTGGTTTGCAAAATAATTTACCTAAAGAAGGTTGTAAAACTTCAAAATGGTGGGATAAATTGTCAAAGGGAACCATAAATTACTAGAAGACCAAGCATGCTTGCCTATTTTTCAACAAGCTAGATGACTGGATTACTTCCTTCATCTTACACAATTTATTAAGGAAATAAAACAAAAAATTACTAGCACATTACAAAATGTTGAAGCTATAGTAGGAAGTTCAAGAGTGCACACCTCAAAAGGAGTAGTTGCAAAGGTATTTGCACTACCCATGGATGGCGAGTATTTTTTAGTACAAGAAGATATCATTACAACTCAAAATGAACTCATATGACCAAGAGAGGAATTGGATTTCTCATCCCAAGGTACTAAATGAATTTACCTACCCTAATTAAATGGCCATCCATTGTTGTATATATAATTAAATTTTGACCTATGATGGTAGATAATCTCTCTTGTACATAATACATTTTAAACTATTAAGTACCTTCACCATTAGAGGCTTGTGAGTGCCTTAAATTTCTTGTATAATTTGGTTTAAAAGGTTAGTTGAGTATAAGAGAAAGAGAAACCTTAGTGTCCAACTCCTTGATATTTCTTGGGAATATTTTCTAGCATGTAATAATATAAATGATAGACCTTTGAGGCAAAGCTAGATGAAGAAAATATATCTTAGGAGGTGAATGGAAAATAAATATAAAGGGAAGAGGAACATATAAACTCTTCCCCACAAGTTGCATCACCTATGTGTAGTAGTACCACACAATTGGAACCAAAGATGTAAGAAATCTAACCTATAGCCTCTAAGGCATAACTCGCAACACCTACAAAGTTTGAAACCCATGTGATCATAGAAAACCCTTCTATACATAAGAAGCATAAAGGAAAATTTACACCTTTATCTCTTCATCTAAAAAGAAGCATAAAGGGCCAGTGCAACCTAAAATTCGGTCACACCACTTAAAAGAAAATGAAGTTATAGGAGGGAATGACAATAACCAACAAGAAAAGGCATCATGATAGAGTTTGAAATAGACTTAGAAAAAGAGAATTCTTGTATCTAAACACTAGTTCAAATTCTGAATCTGAAGAGGATATTTTGACAACAAAGAAGAAACCCAAACCTCCTAATAGTCTAGCAACCCAAGAGAAATTTGCTTCCCCAACTCAGACTGATGAAGAACTACTTCTAGAAGATGAAAAATAATTAATTTAAAAAGGTAAAGATGAAGTTAATGAGATTCAAGCAACTCTACAAAAAATCAAAGAATTAGAAGAATAACTAAATGGGTATGAACATAAAGAGATAGGGTTGGAGAACAAGGTTAATGGATTGGAAAATTAGTTGCATGCTTATCAGTAAGAAGGAGTAGGTTTGGAAAAACTAGCTTAGTTGGATATCATAGAAATAAATAAGAAAATTCTAAAACTTGATGAACCAAATGATTCCCCAACAACATAATAAACCCTACTTTGATTACCCTTGGAACAAAATTATAGAAAAAAATGGAAGAAATTTCTTAGTCACAATGAGAATGGAATAAGAAAATATTATAAATAATCCAAAAAAATACACTATTTAATGATAGTGAAGAATAATAGAGAAATTGAAAAGAAAACCTTAGAAATTAAAAGTTTAATGGTAAAAATTGAAGAAATGGTTGATAAGATTGTTCATCTCATGAAATTCAAACCACCTGCTAGGGTCTATACCCTATTCCTATAGGAATTTTTTTTGAGTTTCCTATTCAGTAAATTAATTAGAAATCTTCTTATTTCATTATAATCACCAACCTTGTTATAAAAATCTTATCAAGAGGCCACACCAAACATCCAGGATCAACTATGTGAATTTTATTTTCATAATATGGATGTTCGATATGACACTTCTTGGAACCCACTAATTTTTGTGGGAGATTTCTAGATAAAGGAAATAACATCATTCATCCAAAATGAATATTAGAGAGGTTAGTTTTGACAACATTATCATGAGAGGGATATGTCATTTCCCCTACACATTAGAGTAGAAGAAAAATATCCCAATGGGGTAGTGGATGAATGGATTAGCTTGGTGGACAGACCTAGGATGGAAAAGAAAATCTTGGATTGTAGAGAAAAACATTATAAAGAATTTCAAGGACTGGTAGCTGGAATAGGAAGAGAGGAACTCAAGTTCTCCCAAGATATATGGAATGAACTGACTCAAGAATTGAAAATGAAAGAGTCCCATTCTTTTTTTAACTACTTTGCAATAGTCATAAGGGAACATAAGTACATAAAAAAATTATACATCATATTACTTGGTTCCCTCTGACATTTTAGCCTCCCCTTCTCATGAATCATATTTGGAATTGGACAAGAAGGAAGAAAAAGGGGTAGTAGAGCAAACCTGATGTAGGAGCATCCAAAGTGTAAGAGCAATCATGCATCACCAAAAAAATGTTTTTTTCTTTTCAATAAGGGATAAATTTGGCAAGGTTACTATTTTTAGTAAGTTTTCATTTATTCACAGTTGGGAATGGAATCTTACACATACCTCCAAAGTGGTAAATTGAATCCAATGGCGAATAAATCACTTCAATATCATTGTCCATTTGAGAGATTAAAAATTTAATTTTGAAAATCCTGTCAAAATATTCAAAGTCAATTTTGAGGCACTTAGAGGCTTTAGATGGGCCTGAAAATTAGTGGAAAATGAAATTATTCTATGTATGTATACTACTTTCCATGGGTGCACCTTTTCAAGAGATTTTTGAAAAAAGTATTATAATTGAAAATCCGACAATTAGATCAAAAGTTATGACCCTGCGAAGTTTTGCTACAAAAATTAATAAATTTTCAAAATATATTCTTAAGGAAGTTACACTTTCTAGAAGATTCTAGGGTGGTTACACCTTCCAAATAAATATATGAATGGGGGTTATAGAGAGAGGGTAGAGTAGACTAGATTATGGCTCCAATTTGCATATTTATAGATTTATATAATCAAAACACCCATGTGATGGAAATTGTAATGTTGTACTTTCATTTTAATTTCAGTGATAATAGAAAATATTTGCTTCCTTCTTGCATATTGTTTGTGAAATTATTTGTTCTTGTTGTGAGTTTTAGATTGTAAGGGGATTACCCTCATCCATAATTCCAACAATCTCTTGCTTTGGAATTCATGGCAACATGCATGCCAAAAAAAAAATTCAATAAACAACTGAATACTCCCCCTATCAAAATTGTTCTCAAAAATGTTTTTCCTCTACCAACCTCTATCTCTCCCTCTTTGGCATCAATGGAAAAGGATGGGGTCTAGTATATATGTATATATGCATCAAAATAAAACCAAAAAGATATGAACACAAAATTGAATCAACCTGAAGAAGAAATTTTGACTCTCCAAGATGACCTTCCACGAGACTTTTCCTTCTTCCCATGATCCTTTTGCAATTACAAGAGTCTTGTGTAATAGTTCAAGCTTAGTTAAGGACTCTATACCATCTGCTAAAGTATTGAGACTAAGATTAATTTTTGATAATTCACCAATACTATCAAGAGCACTAGATACAAGAATGTGTATGAGTTTAACCATGTCTCTGAGTGTCGTGAACTTCTTAATAACCTTTGTTCTTTGGTTGTGCAAGGAAAATAATTTATCCTAAAGTTGCACAATGTAGGACCACCTATGATTACCAATTTGTATGTATTTACTTGGGTGCCCATCCAGGTTTCACTCTTCCTTATCTAATCTCTTATGTTCAGTGTACTGCCAGACCAATTTAGGAAAAAAGAAAGCAATTCCTGTGCCTCTTCCTCACAAACTTGCACACACTCCAATTCCTTCATCACTTGACTATGTTCATTTGCACATTTTTCCTTGATATCTTCCAGATTTACTTTAGCAGACCTGATTCCAACATGCACTTCCAGACCAGAGATGTAGACCTTCAAATAATTAAACATGTTTTTGAGATTCTCCACAATAGAAATACATGAATCAAAATTAGCACCAGGAATAACCTTTTGCAATTCTTCCAAAGCTCCTTGAATGTTTATTCTTTCATGATCATGTTAATCTCTCTCAAAATCACTTCCTTTTGCAACTTATTGTTCGAAAACACTCCTTTTCTTCCCTATTCCAATTGCACTACCAGAGGTACCTTCTACATTGGGATTATTAGGGCTTTCCAAAAGAATTTTTTCATAATAATCAATTTTAGCCTCTGACACTTCATAATCTAACTCAAGTATCCACACCAATTGTGGTAATGGAAAATGTACACCCTTTTCCTCACATAATTTGGGAATAATTAATGATAAATTGGACTTTATATTGCCTTGATCTATTGTTGCGATGAGTTTTACACATACACATTAGGTTTTGGGCCCTTCTAAGCCAAATAAACTTAACTTTTTCCTAATTTAATGTTGTAAAGTGTATTTATTGACACCTTCACATTAAATTTAGTAGGCATGTAAATTAACTGGACCTAATCTAGTGTTGTAATGGGTTCTACACATTCACATTGGATTTAGGGACCTTTTTAGCTAAATAGACCCAATTTTTCCTTAATTTAATGATGTAAAATGTATTTATTTACATTCACATTGAATTTTGGTCCCTCTTACATTTATGAAATTTATATCATCATTAATAGGCCCCTAAGACCCTATATTATGCATCCCAAGGCATATTTCAATCAAAAACCCAACAAGATCAACAAATAAGCTTAATTTACACTCCCTAACACTTTAGCACTCAAAATAGGACTTGTGGGACCCATTCACCACTTTGGGTGAATGAGTCCCATCCATGTGGGACCGTAAACATCCATAAGTAGGTAGGTAGGTTCATCATGATCTTATTTATGTATGTATTAACATCACTTTCTTCCATTCCTCTCCGGCTTGGGTGGGCATTGGGCCCCTCGGTTCACCATTCATTGATTCGAAACCATCCAATTTCCTCTCCACCCATTATCCCCCGGCATCGAATCGGCTAAAAGTCTCCATTCCACCTAAAGTCCCCCTACTCTCCACCATCCATTTCAAAGAGAAAAGATTGATCAATGAGGTATCTCCCCTGGAATAAAGTCAACATGAACCACTCGAGCTGCCCTATAGATTGTAAGGGCGAACCAACTAGCTAAATTCCCCAACCGATAAACATAGGAATGGGGGGACTCAACTAGGGGTGGGTGGGGGGAAATATATGGGGCCTCCCACCCCAGGCAGACCCCACCACCTGTTCTCAACCCCACCGCCCGTTGGGGCCACCAACCCCACCGCCCACCCTTTGGGACCTAAGGCTTGCCTTCGACAACCCCCCTACTATTCTATGGCCTACCTTCGACAGCCGACCATATTGGAAATATAATGGGGGGTGGGGGGGCTGCCAATGAAAGGCAGGCCTGATGAAAGGTAGGCCTTACCCACCGACCAAAGGCGAGTATACTATACTATAATATACTATACTATACTATACTATATAGTTCTCCCACTTCGGATGGCTCGGCTAGCCTAATCCTTGAGAGCGCTTCGGATGGGTGTAAAGAAGAGGCAGAAAAATAGGCGGATCATCTCTATCGAGATTGATATCTCATTCCAGGGCCTTGATAGGGGTGGGTGGGGGGTAGAGAGCCTGGTTCCAGGTGCATAAGCATCACCTACTCACCCTTTTGTTTGCCAGATTTCTCGTGATAGAATCTGATTCTATAGCCCATTCTGGAGCCACAACTGGTAGTGCCCCCATGTTGTTCCCTACTATTCTAAGGAATCAACCTGCTAGGCTTTCTATAGTGGGGGGAGGAGATGCCCGCGACCCCGTACCAGTTTCTCTTATTGAAGTTCTAATGTCGATCCCATCTCACACTACCGGGAGCAGCGATAGAGGCATAGGTGGGGGTTTCACCTTCTCCCAAAAAAATGGAAGCATCAGGAACAGAGGCAGGGGCAATGCCTTAACCTTGCAAAGCATACCAGGCCCAAGATCCATTCACCTTAGAATAGTAGGGGCATTATTAGAGTAGGATTTGGTTGAAGTGATTCATAACTAGGCTCTCTAGCTACCTTCACCTCGAGAGGCTCTGCCTTTCTCTATCCTGAAAGGAGCCGCAGATGGTGGGAAGTCAACTTTAAGCGCTACTACCTCCCCTACCTTTTATGGTGTTGCTTTTTCCACCACTACTTGCTCAAATGCCTCTACTATCTCTACCTTTGTTATTGGTGCTTCTATGTTTTAGTAAACAAGGTCAAACGGCACTAGATATATACTGGATCTCCAATGAATGGATTTGGATCAAGAGTTTTCATGGTCTATTGGGTAGACTCAATTTCTAGGCTTTGCAACTATAGGTGTCATTGCTCTATCCCCGAGAGGTGCTACCTTAGGCGCTAAATAAGCCTTGACCTATATTGCCGGTGCATTCACTAGTTATGAATCAACTCGGTTAGCTGGCTCGGGATCAATAGAATAGATAGAAGCCAACTACTAAAGCTTTCACTTGGTCAACTAGATCCCTTTAGAATAGTAGGGCTGAATCTGGACCTGGATCCCTTTAGAATAGTAGGGGTGCTAGCTTTGGATCTTCTATATATACGGCCCCTACTATGTGCTGGTGGATATGGAGCCAAGCGAAGGGATGCTACTGCCCTACTATTCTAAGGGATGCTACTATATATGCTGTTGGCTAAGGAGCTGGGACTGACTAAGCAACTGGCTCCACTCTAGCTTACTTTGTTAATGATGTTGTAGGCTATGGCTATGTATTTGGATATTTCTATTGACCTGTAGGATATGAAACAATAGGATATGTTGCTGCTTACTTTGGTGCCACTTCACCGACTGGATATACTCTAAGACAGATATGAATCAACCGCATCAACATTAGCTTAATCGACTAGTTATGATGCCTGTACTTGTGCTTTTGCTATTGGCTATGGCACTAGATATGCTTCTAGCTTTACTACTAGCTAAGATGCTGCTACTGATGCTATCTTTGCTTCTATAGCTGCTCTTCGGTGATTTGATTCAACAGCTTAGGGAAAAATTTGAGGGATAGATGATCTCGATCCCTTGAAATGGAAAGCATGATCCATACCGATCTGAATGCAAGGCCTTATGAACGATCAACCAATCACTAGCCTTGCTTCACTTATGAGTGACCTTTCCAATTCCAAACCAGCCTCCACCCATAGTTCAATATTGGGATATGCACTACAAGGAATGCAGTCTCTATATTGAAAGTTGTAGAACCAATCAAGAGGTGTTCAGACTTGAATCCTGATTCAGACTTCTTGGATAAAGCATGCTAGTATTTATGACATTAGAAATAGATGCCCCTCGCTACGCTCAGCTTTGAGAACCATGGCAGAGAACCTTAATTGGCTACACTTTAGGGAAGGTCTTTTTTCTTTAATCTAGATCATTGCACTTGCTTGTTGCAAAACACTTTAGATCGCTTCGCTTGCCCACCCCCATCAATGTTTCCATGCCTTGCTCGCTATGCCTGGCAGGTGGCAAGAAAACATTGTTGAACCTAATCACCCATAGGGCCCATAGTTCAACTAATTGACCTCTTGGGAGGGGATATGCCAATTATCAGTTTCTCAGCCATCTATGGTGCCAGGAAGTATAGAAACGCACTCTTTTCTTCGCCAAAATGCTATGGGAAGGTCCCCTCTACCTCTAGCCACTATAGAGGTAGGGGTGGCCCTACTATCTAGCTAGTGGATGTTCTGTCTGTCGGCGAAGTCCAATCCCACTCCAAAGGACCACCCCCTCATTCCCCCTGAAGGGGAGTCTTTGTCTGTTGTTTGGCCACTCTGCCCAATCCCAACCTCTGAAGTCAGCATCATTCAAAAGCCCTAGGGGTTTTTAGGTCTGCCATCAAAGTGAACATTCCCTCTGAAGTTGCCCTATTGATTCTATAGGCCATCTGTTGTGTCTCAAAGAAGCGGCGTTCCTAGATCTGTGTGGCCCCCTACTATCTATAGGGCTCAGAATAGTTTTTTGTGAGCTGCCGACCACATAGTATTAAGCTGCCCGTAACATTCCCCCAAAGCATAGTATACGTAACATGAGTTTTTTTTGTTTGTGTTAAAGACCACCCCAGCCAGAGATAAAGGTAGGGGTGCCTGTGGTTACTAAGTCTAAGTAGTATTGCTGCTATTAGTAGGCTTACTATTGCTAGTATTAATACGTAACATGAGTGGCTATATTGGCTAGAGGTAGGTAGGCCGAGGTGGGGGCAGAACCTATAGTTGCTTGACCTATTCATGTTGATGGGGGTCTAGATGGCTAGATTGGGATAGCTATTGGATCGTTCCAGCCCCACTATATAAGGAGGGGGGAGGGGGGGCACTCAACGAATAATGGAATTTGGGAGAAAGAGGCATCCATCCACACCTATCCATCCAATGACAATAGTTAGATCCATCCTCCTCACTTAGAGTTGTGGGAGATGAACTATAGATAGTTGGATCCCCACACCTATCCATCCAGTAGTGGGAGGCATAGTGGGTGGGGGGCCCCTCTCCTAACAGTTGGGGTTGGGGTTGGCCGCACTCGACCAACGGGAGAGCCCCTACTAGATGATATAAAGGGGTGAGGGAGATGGGCATTGATGCCTCAACCGAGAGGTTGAGGGCCTCGTTCGAGTTCTAGTTATGCTCTCATCCGATAGGAGGGAAGACCTAGAATCCAAGCTCTTTGCAATGCACTATATAATGTAAAAACCTAGTAGGTGAGGAGTTGTCTGCTCCACACCATTGCTTTCCCAGAAAATAGATCTTTTTAGCTGCTCAACGCCTTGACTAATCCATAGACAAATTAACCTATACTACAGATAGTTAATTCTGAGTTCCACTCCTACATAGGTGGGTTTTTCCTCCCGCCTATACCTTTTTCCCCGGCGGAATGAAGGGTATCCCCTCCTATTCATCACTATGTTCAATCCGCGAATCACTGAATGAAAGGACTTATCCAACTAGAACTGAATGAAGGAAAGGTTCCCCCTAGTCATCTCTTTAGTTTAGTACGTTTCACCTGGAAATCGCTCCTACCTTACCTCAACTCAGATAACATCTTCTACACTTGAAAGTTAGGCAAGTGAGGGGAGGTTCTCTAGTTCAGGCCTTGAGATGAGTGGGCGAGAATGGTTCATATCTTTCTTTTGATCTACTTTCAATCAATCGGAGGTGATGTCATGAGGGATATGAACTTGTTCGGGGTTGGCCAAACAAATTAGTGGGCGGGGGCTGGCACAGAATGAATGGGAAAAGGAGTGTTCCCCTTCATGCATGACCCACCTTCTTCATGCATAACCTGTTGTTATTCTCATTGCATGCACTAACTACATGTATGCACCTCACTCACTAGGCCTAAATAGATGTGGTTGGAAGAATTTGCTTCACTAGGGAACACAAATAAATGGAATGTGGAGCTTCCTTCTTCTCAACCTCAGTAATGAAGAAGGGCGTTTGGATCTTTCTCTA
This sequence comes from Sequoia sempervirens, assembly GCA_007258455.2. Classification (NCBI taxonomy): domain Eukaryota; kingdom Viridiplantae; phylum Streptophyta; class Pinopsida; order Cupressales; family Cupressaceae; genus Sequoia; species Sequoia sempervirens. Next base: position 518,427,645 of record VDFB02281492.1, read on the forward strand.
TCCCGCTGCTACTAGAGATCTAGCTATTCAACTAGCTTAGACTAGAATCTATTCTAGTCTATTCTCATATAGATAGTGGAGCCCCTGACTATAGTTCTTCTCTCGCTATAACGCTCACTCGTCACCTACCGCCCAGGTGCCAATAGCCGAGGTAGGGGCAGCATGTCTGAGATTGAAGCACTTCAGGCACTTCAAGAAGAAGCGCCTACCTAGCAAAGCATTCATCCAAACAGTCGAGAAGTGGAGTGTCCTCATTCTAGTTCACCCTATCTCCCTGGGAATGGATTCAACTATAGTTCAAGGCAGTCCCATTCAGTTGGTTAGCAGATAGGTGGATAGTTCGAGTAGGAAGAGTAGGGCAAGTGACGAAATGTGGCCACCAAGAAGTAAGTTCATACTCAGAACTGCTCTACGGTAGGTATGGTATATTCCCGTTCAGAGCTATCCAATTTTAGTTCATTCAGCCCAACAAACAAATAGATTAGCTGGGGCAATTGAGTTGTTGATGAAGCCGCCCACCCCTTCCCAACCATAGCAGTGACGAAGGGCTGGGCGGTGACCGAAGCCCTGGTCGGTGGGCCCCTACTATTCTATGGGCCCTTATAATATAGGGGGGTCGGTCCTGCAAGAAGGGTGGGTGGGAGGACATTACGGAGTAGCAGTAAAAGGCTTGGATGGGTGAGCAGATGAACACTCAACTAATGGAGAAGTAGGTGGGGGTAGTTGCAAAGCTACCTCCTTCCCATGCGGCAAAGCTACCATCTACTTCCCATCAGCAAGTAAAGCTCCCTATACCTACTTTCCATTTAGCTCTGATATAGAGTAATTAGAATTCAGCTCCGGTTATACCCCCATCCTAAACCGTTTAATGTAGATTAGCCTACCTCCTTAGCTTAGCATTATGGTTGTGGTTGACTCTGCTTAGCATAATTAGGTTGATGCAATGGCTATCACATCATCACATCTAGACATAATACCCCTATCCCACCCCTACCCCAACCAACAAAAAGGGGCATCCCCAGACACAGGCGAGCGGGAATTTTAGCCTCGTCGTTAGTGGGGGTTTTGGAAAAGGGGCTCCCACCCACAACCTTTGTAGGCATGCATATGCAACTATAGTGTGTTTATCCTATGGCTCTTCTAATGTTCCATATCGCTCAGGGCAATAATAGGCAGCGAGGATGCTTCCTTTGCGAACCTTGGGTATGTGCCCAGAGTGAATACCAACTACTGATGAAGGTATCAATGATCCGCATTGTGCATGAATCGATATATACATCCGGCACTAGCGAATTTTTTTTGCATATTCTCCATCCAATCCCACGTGATATACAAAGGCCCAACTTTCTAAGCCATGCCAATGATGGACACACAAATCCTTCCCCTTGCTTTTGTCTCCATCCCTAGAGGTATAAGTGGTTCACCATTAAGTAGTAGATCCAGGTCTCACAACATAGGTAGTAAGGGCGGGAGAGGTACCAAGGGCATATCATTAATTATGGGTGGAGCAACTATAGTTTCCCACCCACCCGCCCCTACTATTCTAAGGGCATGAGGCCCTTTCTTTCATCCATTCCAGATGCATGGGTGAGGCTTAGGCACGTTGAATAGAGTATGGTAGGGTGACCCATTCGTTACAATTGGAACAGCAGTGATGGAGGATAGGACACAAGCAGGTTCGGCTCTGGGCTTTCTCAGTTATTCCATCTTCTTGGTACCCACCACTTATCAATGTAGAGATTCCAGACCACCGGATTGAAGGGCACTACCTCTTTTTGTATAGGAGACTCAGCTATAGCCGCATTGGTCAAAGAAACATTCACTTATTCATTAGTGGCCTTATCCCATCCCAGTCATTCTGCCCATCTATCTCCTCCCACCCCAAACGAATTCCATCCAATGCAAGCCCATCCCACCTACCCTCACCCCCCTCTCTACTGATGCCCACCGTCACGACCGATGAGTACTTCCTACTACTGGCCAGACGAATAAAATGAATACTCTTATGCGGTTGCCCTACTATTCTAATGGGCCTTGAAGCAAGCGATTAAAGAAACAAAAGGGCTGCGAGCTTGGCCCATAGGGAAGAATGCAAGAGAGAGGAATGTGAATCAAGAATGTTGTGCTCCCTTGACTACTGTAGATGGAGGAATTCTTAGAATATGAGAATGCTGTTACAAGACTCCTTGCCCTATCTAGAGTAGGGGGTTCGATAACAGGCACCCGCCAATGATTGATAGGGGTTCATCTGTAGGGCGCCCGAAGCTTCACTCTCAAGCCCTCTCTCCAACGATGCTATGCTCTCGAAGCCCATACACCTAAGGAACTAGCAAATGAGGTGCAACCAGCCATAATGAATTTCTTATCCCCGAGAATAGCAGGTTGAGTGCAATCAATGCTATCTCCCAGGTTAATTTCTCGCCCTCGACCGGCAATAGTTCCCCACCCAACTATAGGGGTAGGTGGGAGGCTAGCCAATTGGGAAGCAAGGTGGGCCCCCCAAGGGGGTGGGAGGATATAGAGTACGCCAGGCCCTACAATAATGTATCGACTACCATAGAATAGTAGGGGCCCTATGCACCACCTAGCAAGGGGAATCTTAGTTCGAACCCTCTATCTCTATGGATGTAATATCGATGCATCCATATCACATATAGAAGAAATCTCAGTCAAGCCCCACCTTTATCGAGTAGGGCTATATATAGTAGAGGGCCCCTACTATTGGTTGTGATCGTATAAATGATTTCATAGAAATATCTGTAACTAGCCCTACTATTCTATGGGGTCAGCTTATTCCAAATTATATGCGAGTATGGTCGGTCCTGACCCCACCAACCCATTCGCCTTAGGGCATGGTCAAACCTACTATTCTATGGAGCGTGGGAGGCCCCTACAATTCTATGTGGGTTTCGGGGGGGTGGGAGGCCAACCCTATTGCCACCCACCCCTGGGCAAGTATGGTCGGTGGGTAAGACACATATGGTCGAGTGCCTGCAATTTCATCGGTCGAGTGCCTACAAAATGTTTGTATTGGCAGATGATACCAAATGCAACCGCCTATTATTGTTCCCTATGAACACTCCTCCCCCCTACTATTTTAAGGCGGGTGGGGGGCCCCTAGAATTCTATGGCTAGTTTCCTATGCCCCCTACTATTTGAAGGGCTAGCAGGCTGATTAATCTAGTGGGTGGTATAGTTGTATGAGCACCTACCATTTTTCTGTTGTGGTCGATCAGTCGTTGGAGTGTCACCCAGGTGTGTGACTGACTTCGTTCGCTTCGGTGGATGTGGATTTCCACTCCAGTGGATGAAGCCAGTAGTTCATGTGAGTGGGAGGCCCCTACTATCTCCCACCCCCTCGGGGCCATTGTATTAGGACTTATTAGCAAGCAATATTCAGTTGGATTTTGATTGTTCATAGGGTGGGCCCCTACTATTCTATGGCTAGCAACTATAATTAGGAGGGGCTAGTAGGCTTATTAATTTACTGATTAATTAACTGCTGGCATCACTTCTCCACCATAGAATAATAGGGGCCCACTCGGGATCTCCGTGTCGAGCCCTATAGATAGTAGGGCTTTGCCTCGTAGTCGCATGCATGTTCCTGCAGATTGAGTGGTTCCCCACGGGTCCCCTTGGTCCTCCCAATCTGATGGTTGAGTTCCACTTCCCTGTACACATCCTGGAGTGACACAATTTAGTATGGGCACATACTTTGTATGGACCAAACTCCCTCTCGATCCAGTCAATGAACAATGAACAAGTAGGAATAGTATTGTAACTATTTTCTAGCTACAAGTCATCATCCCTGGAATGCACGCACTATAGTTCCCACCCAACAACAACAACTATATATTGACTAGAATTCCCGCTAGGTTGGGGGGGATCAATGTTTCGGGTTGGGTGGGGTTCATCCAGGGGCTAAAGCTACAGGTGTGTTACGGGAATTATAGTTGGGTGGGGGGCCCGCCCCCCCAATATAGTAGTTTAGTTGCTGCAGGAATAGTATTGTAACTGCCAACTAGCCACAAGTCCTCAGCCCTACCTATATAAGGGCCACATATACAAGTTCGGTCCCCCAAGGCCTGCTCTTGGCTAGATTAACTAGGGGTGCCCAACAACTATAATGGGTGGGGGGGCAGGGCACGGCAATAACTTTGAGGTAGGGGCTGATTCTCGTTCTTCTCTATCATTATCAGTCCCGATCGGCCCAGTCGGGTAGGATTATTGGATAGGGAGGGATATGGCCCCAACTAGATAGTAGGGTGGTAGTGGGCCCCACTATAGATGCGGGGAACATAGAAGGAATGGGCTATCAGAACCATAGGAGAGAAGAAGAGAGAATGACCGGTCCTCTCTTCACTTCAATGCTTGCATTGGACTTATTCAACAACTATTATTATTCTTTTTATTATTGGGGTGGCAAGAGCCATCCCGAAGTGAGCGTGATAGATCAACATGGATGGGTCGAGCAAGTATGCAGTGGCCATTAGTACACTAGACCCAATAGGTGGTGGTATCACACCCGGGCACCACACTATTCCGCCATTTATCACCCGACACATCTTCATAATGGCAGAACTACTATTATTCCCAACCCAACCCTATAATTCTCGGGGGCCCTACTATTCTAAGGGGCAATCTTACCCCCAGAAAATATAATGAACCCTCCCGGCCCCCTGGGAAGGTATGTATATTGCGGGAGGGTAGATTAATTGGATTAACCCCCCAATGCAGGGTAGCAGGGTGGGAGGCTATAGATTTTTCGGCGAACTAGAATTCCCACCCCCCATTCACCACAAATGGAGAATGAGTCCCATTTGGCCTATCTTCAAGGTTTTGAGCAAGAAAAATTGGGTTTTAAGTTCAAATTTGATGTATTTCAACCTTTGGGATCTAATACATGGGATATTAGATGGATTGCCTATATAAGTGAGCTTTCAAATCATTATTTCATTAAGCATTCATGATATCAAGTCAAGCATTCAAGGGTTAAGCATTCCAAGACTTCACAAGATCATTTAGGGAGCATTCAAGATCATTTTTAAGGAATTTAATGGAAGAATTATTCATCAATTGTTGTAGCAATTCAAGATCCATAATCATGTCAAGTACATCAAGCATCAAGCATGTTATTCAGTAGCGTTGTGATGTAGCATTGAAGATCCAAGATCAAGCATTTTTCTATACCTATTTTCAAAGATCAAGATCTACATCCTTCATGGCCATTTCATGTTGAGTTGTAGATTTATAAGATACCATTCACAAGACATCATTCAAGGTATCATTTTCCATGATTCATTTTCCTTGTTTCATTTTCCATGCCTTCATTTCATTGTCTCATCATTTGGTTTAATTACCTACAAGGGGTTTGACCAAGTAAAACCCCTATTCCCTAACTATCAACACTTTTTCTCTCCCTCTCTCTTTTTGTGTGATTGCAAACCTAGGTGCTTTGAAGACTTGAAGATTATTTAAGATTACCTTGGAGAAATTTTTTGGAGTTGTCTCCCCATTTGCAAGGTTGTAGTCTTCACCAAAAAGACACCTACAACCCTGAAATCAGGGTTTTAGATATGGAAACAAAGAGGAATAGAAAGAGGAGACATTGAAGATCAGATTTATATTTTAAAGCTCCATAAATCCCTAACTAGAATCATTCACCACTTCAGGTGAATGAGTCCTAGTTTAGGTCAATTTTGAGATTTTTTGCAGTTTTGGTGACCCTTTTTTGAGAAATGTGTTCTTGTACAGAAACCCAGATCTGGGACTGATTCACCCAAATTGGAGAATTAGTCCCAATAGGCCAAAATTTTAGGATTTCTAGCATTTCCAGTCTTCATTCAAGCCTCTACAAGTTTTCAGGTGCACACTTATGATTTTATAGCTTTCTATTCTGATTTGTATGCATTCCTAGGTCATTCACTAAAGTTTCATGCATCACTAGTTTTTGTCATTAGATCTTGCATTTGATTTATTTCTTCAAGCCCTATCTTGGTGGTGAACCCCTCATTTAGCCTTAGTTAATCTCTAAACTAACCCTAGGACAGTTCCTTAGCAAATCTCTTTCTCCTATTATGAGCATTTGACTAAAATCTCTAGGGCTACCCTCAAATGTAGTAGGTGGAAAGTGGGTATACTATATGCCCTAAGTCATATGATAACATTCAAACCCCATTTTTCCTATACCACATTTTGGTGAACTTGCATTTAGAACATCATAATTCTGATTTGGAGTGCATTAGCATCCTAGATCTTGCTTGCATTAACATTGCATTAGGGCTTGCATTAGTTAATTAGCATTCTAGAGTTTCTAATTTTGCATTAGTGAAAGTTCATATAGCTTATATATTTGCATTTGCACTTAGGATTCAAAACATAAAAAGCATAAAAATCAATTGAAATTTTTTTAATTTTTGAAAAAAATCCCCATTGGGACTCATTCACCACCTTGGGGGAATTAGTCCTAGTGCACATCTGGATTTTCATATTACAACATTAAAATCCTTGTTTCTGCACTTATGTTTGCTGCCATTGGTTATTTGTTTCAGTGGGTTGACTTTATGTTACATGCATTTCAATAAATCTAGCTTAAATTGGTCCATTTCATGCATTTCTCAATTCCAAATTTGCATTTACAATATTTCATCTTTCAATTTGTTGCATAGTGTAATTAGAAAATTACCTTGTTTCAAATCTAAAAATTGCATTTAAACATTTCACTTTAGGTCATTGCATTGAACTTTATTTACTTTTCCATAATAGTGTGTTTTCATTCAAGAGATGTAGCTTTGACATGGTTAAAAATGGATTGCATAAGTACAAAATCCCCTCTTATGAGTTCAATTTGGAGTACACCAATGAGGTCATTAAGAAACATGTTAGTCATCCTTCTACTATCTTTCATAATTATGAGAACATCATAGAGAAAGTGATTCAAACCATTGATACAATCCTTAATATGACACTGCCTATTGGTGAGGATGGTATGATACAAGAGAATGCAAGTGTAGACAATCATAACAATCATACTTGTTCTTCTCTCGATACCTCTCCTATTAGTGATGAAGGTATCTTGGTGAAAGAAGATATAAGCATTGAGAGTCTTGATTGTCCCTCTCCTCTTCCTCCTTTGAAATATATTAGAAAACAAGAAGACAAGATCATTTCCAATACTTTACTTAGTCTAAATTCACCTCTCATCACCTCCCCTAATTGTACACTAGTAGACTTGGGAAAATAAATGACTAATTTGGTCATTTATAAGTGACTAATTTGGTCATCGGGTAAAGTCACAACTAAATGACTAAATAAATGACTGAATAAATGACTAAATAAATAACTAAATAAATGTGCTCATTATTAAAATCTTGACCATAATTTTCATTTTAATAAACATACTCCAAAACCTTCGTCAAGACCTTATTTTCAATCATAGCCCGCCATAATTAATAATAAAATATTACAAATAAAATTACTAATAATTTTTTTGCGGAATAAATATTTTGTTTTATGGTGTCATCATATGAACACCAAATTTTCTTCTAAATTGAATTCCCAACTCCTCAAAGGGCCCAACTATGTAGTGTGGAAGATAAATATGCGTACAATTCTCAAATATATACTAAGCTACTTATAAGTTTGCATACTCTACATTTACTAGAGGAAAATAATGATATTGCAAATAGTTTACAAGTATGATATATAAATTAGTTAAATTATAATAGAAGAGATAAAGATGGAGATAAAAAAAAAAAGAGATAGAGACAAAGAAATATAGAGGTACAAAGATAAACATGAATAGAGATATAGATGGAGAGAAAGATTGAAACAAAAAGGAATAGAAAAAAGAGAGATAAAACAAGAGAGAGAAAAGAAAAACTAACTTTTGATTACTTGTTTCATGCCAAAAATCCAAGAATGGTATGTGTCCTTGGGGAGTTATGCTCAAGGTAGCATGATGCTTGATATAGACATACAAACTTATGGAGAGAGAAAGACATAAAAGAGAGAGAGAGAGAGAGATATAAGATATGGAGAGAGAAACACATAAAATGGAGAGGGAGATATAGATAAGATATAGAGATAATCTTGTCTAATGAAAAATTATATTTAAAATATATATTTATTGAGTGAATGCTAATTGAGACCTTTGTTACATAAACAACATTATTTGCTAAATGACCTACCAATGACCTCATGTACTACACATATGTCTAAAAAAATACACTAAAATTTTCTCTAATTGACCTTTCATACCTCTTTAGCGTACCTATTGCACACCAAGATGCAATTTCTAGTAATAATTTTATATATGTATTTAACATGTCAAAATGTGCTCATTATTAAAATCTTGGCCATAATTTTCACTTTAATAAACATACTCTAAAACCTTCGTCAAGACAGCCATAGCCAACTACAATGAACAAGTGAAAGTCAAAACCTTATTTTCAAGGCAGCTCGCCAAAATGGAGAAGTGAAATCGTGATGCTTGATTTAGGGTTGCAACCTCTGCTCATTTTTCCGCATCGGACAAAATTTGTGTAGAGTCTTGTGGTAAGTCACATTCCATGGTTTCAATTAATTTTACTTTTCAAATCTGTATGCAGTCAAGCCATTTTTTATTATGTTAAGAATGATTTCTCTATAAACTATGACATATTAGATAATACTTTTGATTTCATGTAGGTTGCATGAATGATTGGGTAACATGCCAAATTGTTGAGAAGCTTGTCAAATCTCGATCAGACATAGTATTTTTATCTTTTTTTGTTTTTATCTACATAATCCAAAGAATGGAATAGTGATGAAAATGTTTTAAAAATTCTTTCTTACCACCAGATATTTCAATTCAAACACTAAACTTTGGGCATTGGTCTTTACAATTATGGGTATGTTGACATCCAATTTGTTAGTTTCTAAATGTGGTTGTTCTTGTGAAATAGCTAGAGTTGTAGTTTTGATGTAGGCTTTTATTCAAAACTGCAATAGTCTAGAATCATATACTGGTAGTAGACTGAGTTGTTTGGTAGTGATAAGTCCTAGTTGTTTCTCCTCAAACACCAAATTGTCCCATTATTTTTTCCATTCACATTGTCACACATGATTCAAAATTTTATGTATGTGGTTTTTCTCTAGTTGTGACTTTATTCAAGCACACAAGCAACACATTGAGTTGTTTCTTGTCCTAAGCATTTGGGATTGTTTGAACACTAAAATGTACATTTGTGAATTAAAGCTTATTTGGATCCCATCATAAATGATCTTCTTTTGTTTTCTAGTTGGAAGGAGTGTAGTGTCCATGAGACACTCATTTTTGGGTGTATTATGATGGTACATATGAGGAAGAAGACCAAAATAATATCAAAGGTAACATATGGGGCAAGGTGCACCTTTTATTTTTGGAAAAAAAATATTTGAGCTTTGTTTTGGTTGTGTAATGTGTTCATGCTTTCATTTCCTCAAGCTCTTTACATTGTTATTGTTAAAATTTTATGGCTTTGGTTGTGAGTTTGAAGCATTTGGTTTATGATCTTTGCTAGGCAGGCATTAACAAGGTTGATATGCTCTTTTCTCTCATTACCCACTCCTCATGGGAGTTTCAATGGCTCAAGAGAATATGTGAATAACCACTCAAGTAGATCTGTCCCAGATTACTTGGAACAAAAAAATATTCAAAAGCTCCTATTACTTGGATTTCAAGGCTTTGGTACCAATACCATTTTTAAGTAGGTAAATACCTAGTACTTGAAGAATTTGATTTCCATGACACTTTGATTCATTGATCTCAATTGCTTTTGTAACTATTGGGGACATTTTTTTGAATGATAATCTTGAAACACTACAAAATGAAAGTTGAATTGCAATGGGTAATCTTTATATTAGTTATATTTATTTACTTGGAAAATCTTAATGGAAATCAAGCTTTGCTTCTAACTTTAAATTTTATCTTCCTCATCAGATTTAAAGTTGTGTGTACTTTAAGAAATGGAGGACTTTGGAGACACAACTTGAAAATTGAATTTATGATAAAGAAATGTCAAAGCAAAAGAAAAATATAAGACTAGACTCAAACATATATTTCAACACCAAAGTTATAGAATTTGGTGAAATTAGCAGATTTAAAAGCTAAATGATCATAAGTATCGTATAGATTGGTTTTGCGACATGATTCCATTGTGTGGCAAGTTGAACATTCATTAGTCTTGTGGCTTTTAATTCCTATTGGAAAAAGAGGACATATTGTTAGGATTTTAAACACTATTTATAAATTATGTTATTCGGTAAAAGTAAATTGGTTGATTTATGTTATCTTTCAACCTATTACATATGGTGATACTTAGTATGTTTGAATTTTGGCCCCCTTTTTGTCACCATTACTCACTGAGACTCCTGCTCCTAGTTCCAACTTGCCTTCTAAGGTACCTAAGATTTGAATTGACACTATGCCAATTCCCACTTTCCATTCTAATTACTATCTAGAACGATGTTTATTTTTTGAAAGCAGTATAGGTTTAGCATGAAGTATAGCAGATCCTGAAGTATAGGCTTATCCTAAAGTATAGAAAATCCCAACATTAGTTGATACTTGATTCCAACCATTACATCTACTCACTGAAGTATAGTATATATGGATTGTTTGCAATGGAATGTGGTATGCATAGCTGATCAGTTTTCCATTGCTAGATAATTATGTGATTTAGGCCTGACCTCTTTTGCTAAACAATTTACACCATGTAGTGAAGATGAAAATAACTCTTTCCTTTTTTGTGTTCTTGCATGCAATGTGGTGATTCTATTTGCAGTGTATTTCATGGGTCTTCATTTTCCATATCATATGTATTTCATTGTGTTCAGTATAGTATTCTTTCTATATGAGATCTCTAATGTCCCTTGTGAAGCTAGCTAATTGATGCAGTGCAAAGGAAGAGAACAAACTCACTTAAAACAAATCTCAACCACTATGAGTTTCAATCCCACAACCTCACCTATCTTCATAGGAATTCTTCATAAAAAAATGGCACAAAATTGAGTTTCTCACAACTCTGACCCAAACAAAGTTTCACTAGACCTTCAATCTCCTTAGAAACTTCAACTCAAGCAAAATAAATGTTTACATAGACTGCCCATTCATATTTTCACCATTTCTTCATGACTTCCCTTAATGTGCTACCATGGAACTCAAACACAAACTTTATTTTCCAAGGCACAACCAACCAACTCAATGCTTAAGACATCTTCATTTGAGTTAAAATAGAAAAATAAAACTCTTCACAAGGTCTTCCCTTACACACAATTCCCATTTCCTTCATTGGTTATTCAAATTCCTAGTAGCCATTAAAATCAAGACTATCAAACATATCTTTTAATATAGATCCCTCCTTCATAATGTGATTATCTTTTTGGGATACCCTTTTAAGGGGTTTAAATCATATCTAAAATTTAGTATATGTTGTTTTGGAAAGACATGATCAAATCAGGACTATACCACTACCAAAATAGGCCTAATTAGGTTTTATATAAGTAGGTATTATTGATTCTCCATGTTCCAGTTTCAAATACTCTTAGCCAACACATCAAACAGACCTTATTAGACTTTCCCTCACTTATAAATCCATTAAAAGTCCCCTTTATGAAATTTGTATTCAAACCCTAGATCATAATCTTCCTAATTGCTCTATTTCTGGACTAAGACACAATTTATAGACATAAATTGCAATCTTATTCACTTTACCCTTAACCTTTTGCTCCAAATCCTTTAGAACATGAAATTATACTTACCAAGGAATGACCTTACCAAAAATCAAGAAATTTCAATGGTGAAAATGATAGAAACATAATTTTTCTCAACTCTACTTACCCTAGTTAGGGTTTTCAAAAGTTTCCTGAAGAACTCAAATAACTCACTCAAAATTTGATCAATTTTCATAAAACAAAAGGTAAATGGAAGGAGATTGACCACTTTAACACCTCAAACATTTAACCAAGCACTCATGCCTGTACAAATCCATACAAGGGCCTAAAAACACTAAATTTCTAAAGAAGATGTATGAAAACAAAAAATTTCATTGATCTAATTCATTTATTCAATCACCCACACCCAATACAAATGTACATAGGCATTTTAAAGGAATTACATCATGACTCCTCATATTTCAACTAATTTCTAACTACTTCCCAACGTTATAGACACACTTGACCTTTCACCTTCCTAATATTTCTTTTTTGCAACTTTACAATTTTTGCATATTTGTGACAACTTTTGAATACATTGACATCATTTTGAAAAATGTGGCACAATGACCTCCTAATAATTCTAGTACATGCAAAAATGACTTGAATGACCCTTGAACAATGTGAAACAACAAAATTGTAATCAACCTTCAAGATTTGCTTCCTAGAATCATGACATTATCAAGATGCTCTTCCATCATTCTCACCAAATGATTTTCAAGTCCACTTGAATTTGAAATTGTCAAAAAATTTGCATTCTTTGTATGCTTTGCCTTGAAACTACTCCTAATCATCTTCATTTTTTACCTTTGGATTGAACTTGTCCATGCAAATCAGTCCTTTACTTTGTTTTCCAACTAAAATTAGATTCACTATGCTTTGATGCATCTCAGTATCTTGTTTATCCCTATTCACTTTATACCTTGGATTATATCCCATCAAAACTATCATCATAACAATGAAATGACATATTACCTCTCTAACCTTTTTCCTTTTCCATGAAACAAAGAATGCAACATTCCCAATCTCCATGTTCTTTATCTGGTTCTCTACTCCCTCAAGGATTTCATTCTTCATCTACCTCATCATCAACTTGATCTATATTTCTTCTTCCTCTTGTTTATCAACTGCTAACTTGTCTTGTTTTCTCCTTTTGACAATCTTCCTAATGGGCCATATAAATATTTTCTTAATCTTCAAGTGCCAATTTTTCATTTGCTTAATCACTTGCTCCATATTCATCATGGACTCTTGGAACTCTTTTTCCAACCTTCTCATCTCTTGCTTTATTGTTGCTATCTCTCTGTCAATATTCTCTTGTCTCTTTCTCTTTTTCCTTTCTTCCGATGTCTACAAATTTCTTCTCAATATCTCCATCATTTCTCTTCAAGAAAGTTTCTTCTTTCTTCCACTTTCTCTCAACTTTCTCTGCCTCACCTAGGTCCTTTCCTCTTTTCCTTAACCTAGTCTCTTGGCAGCAACCAGGTTCTTGTTAACCTACACAAAACCAACTTTCTACCTAGACCTTTTCTAGGCTCTGATACCAAAATGATGCAGTGCAAAGGAAGAGAACAAACTCACTGAAAAAAAATCTCAACCACTATGGGTTTCAATCCCAAAAACTCACCTATCTTCACAAAAACTCTTCATAAAACAATGGCACAAAATTGAGTTTCTCACAACTCTAACCCAAACAAAGTTTCACAAGACCTTCAATCTCCCTAGAAACTTAAACTCAAGCAAAATAAACCTTTACATAGACTACCCATTCATATTTTCACCATTTCTTCATCACTTCCCTTAATGTGATACCATGGCACTCAAACACAAAATTTATTTTCCAAGGCACAACCAACCAACTCAATGCTTAAGACATCTTCATTTGAGTTAAAATAGCAAAATAAAACTCTTCACAAGGTCTGCCCTTACACACAATTCCCATTTCCTTCATTGGCTATTCAAACTCCTAGTAGCCATTAAAATCAAGACTATCAAACATATATTTTAATATAGATCCCTCCTTCAAACTGTTATTATCTTTTTGGGATACCCTTTTAAGGGGTTTAAATCATATCTAAAATTTAGTATATGTTGTTTTGGAAAGACATGATCAAATCAGGACTGTACCGCTGCCAAAATAGGCCTAATTAGGTCTTATACAAGTAGGGATTATTGATTATCCATGTTCCAGGTTTAGATACTCTTATCCAACACATCAAATAGACCTTATTAGACTTTCCTTCACTTATAAATCCATTAAAAGTCCCCTTTAGGCAATTTTTATTCAAACCCTAGATCATAATCTTCCTAACTGCTCTATTTCTGGACTGAGACACAGTTTATAGATAGATATTGCAATCTTACTAACTTTACCCTTAACCTTTTGCTCCAAAGCCTTTATAACATGAAATTATACTTACCAACAAATGAACTTACCAAAAATCAAGAAATTTCAATGGTGAAAATGAGAGAAACATAATTTTTCTGAACTTTGCTTACCCTAGTCAGGGTTTTCAATAGTTTCCTGAAGAACTCAAACAACTCCCTCAAAATTTGATCAATTTGGATGAAACAAAAGGTAAATGGAAGGTGATTGACCATTTTAACACTTACAACATTTAACCAAGCACTCATGCTTGTACAAATCTATACAAGGGCCTGAAAACACTAAATTTCTGAAGATGTATGAAAACAAAAAATTTCATTGACCTAATTCATTTATTCAATCACCCACACCCAATACAAATGTACATAGGCATTTCAAAGGCATTACATCATGACTCCTTACATTCCAATTTATTTCTAACTACTTCCCAATGTTTTAGACCCACTTGACCTTTCACCTTCCTAATGTTGCTTTTTTGCAACTTTACAATTTTTGCATATTTGTGACAACTTTTGAATACATTGACATCATTTTGAAAAATGTGGCACAATGAGCTCCTAATGATTCTAATACATAGAAAAATGACTTGAACTACCCTTGAACAATGTAAAACAACAAAATCTTAATCAACCTTCAAGATTTTCTTCCTAGAATCATGACATTGTCAAGATGCTCCTGCATCACTAATTGTTCATTCATTGGTGCTCTTTTCTTTGTATTTGCTAAGCGGGACCAAAGGATTTTGGATTTGGTCTCAACACGAAGGAATTCAATTCCTTTTGTCCAAAAATATTTGATCATCTCTATTTTTATGCTCATGGCCTCAACCATTTGTTTTTGTAGAGTTATTTGGCCTTGTGGCAAACCAAAGCTTCATCATCCCTTTACTATCTCTCTAGAAAGTTGTTACTTCAAGACCAGGATCACCTTCAAAGCACCATCTGAAGTGAATTTTTAGAAACCTCTAGGGTGTTGGATTCACATTGTTAGGGAATTCCAAATTTATTATCTTATCATTGTGAACTTCTTATGCTTTTCTTACTAAATATTTGGCGTATTTTGATTCATTATCCTCATTCTGAATTAGCTTTGGCTACCTTGATGTTGTATAATCATATGTTTGTTGTTTCTATATTAGATAGTTGAAACTGATCTTCATGGTCATCTATGTAGCATCTCATGAATCACTTGGCTATATTTTTTAGTTATTGAATATCTATAATTCATTGAAGTGAATGAAATTGTAACAAATAGGTGAGTGAAGTTTTAGCTTATCTATATATTGGATATTGATAGGAAAAATTCCTCTACAAAGATGACAAATTTTCTTAGGAGGAGTTGCAAAGTATCAAGCTAATGATACAAAGAAACTTATACAAGTACCTTAGTATATTACTTGAGGGGCGTGAGCATTTTGAGGAGGAAACCCTGATGAATTTGAAAGGTCATGAAGTACATGAACAAATCTCTCCTATAGATATTCTTGTTGGAAATAAATGATTGGAGATTCTCACATAATGGAGGGGATTTACTTAGTTTTTTGCACAATATAAATTGATACAAAACATATTTGTAATTTACTATACTATATGTTTTTCCCTAGTGGATTCACTATAGGTTATATTCAATTCAAATTTTTTTGCACTCTTTTTCATTGGCGAAATCCTTTCCTTTTCAAATTTAGAACATGAAATTTTATTTTCTTGCATTTAATAGGTAGAAGGTAAATATAGTTGAATTGAGAGCTATCTACTATTCATATAATATAAGTATGCATGTCATAGTCTTTTATACCATAACCTTCATTATCACTTTTGGAATCTTAGGTTCAGACAATGTTAAAATTGAGAATAATTGGATTTGTAAATAACATCTACAATGTAACACTGATCATTGAATGATAGGTTGGTTTATGTGATTGGAAACATTCTACTACCATGATGCACTTCTATCCTCCTACTATAGTCTTTAGCGAATTATTTGATAGTTTGATACACTTCCATGGCTTAATATTTTTCTTTGTGTTTATTTCAATTAATCAACATGTTCTATAGGGTTCCAGATCCATTAGTTGTTGTAGATACAGAAATAGGCTTTCTTCTCAAATATTCCTTTAATAAGACATCCTTGGTGCAAGTTCTCTTATGTCATTTTTTCTCTCTGAAGCATTGCAATAAATGAGCATGTTGTGTAGCCAATTGCCTTTACTCGTCTTCTTTTAGGATAATCTTTATGAGCATGAGAAGATTTCCAAATAAAAAGTATCCTTATATTCTTAATGTTCTATAATTCTATTTGACCAGCTAGAATTGTTGCATTTTCAACTTGGCTTAACTATTCAACTTGTATTTGGAATTGTATAGTTACCATTCTGCTTTCATAATATAGTCTCAACACCCAATTGGGTGAGAATATTCTCACATTTATTCTTTTGAATAGCGTACTTTTTGACTTAAACCTATATTGTGGCCCAACAAAATCCTCTTCTTCCCTATATGCATACTGGTGACGGACTGCATGGTGTGATAAAAAATGTTGACTTTTTCTGGAATCTCCTTATTTTTCATTTCTTGATAAAGAGCTTCTGAAAGATGTGAAAGATGTTCTTCAATCTCAAAAATCAATGTTGAGATAAAATGGAAGCATTGCTCTTGCAAATAAGGTGCTAAATCATTTATCCTTGAAGGATATTTATGTGCATGAAGAAAACTTAGGAGGTCTTCCTGAATATTCTTGGACCCCTCATCTATGGTATCTTTTATTTGACTAACCGTAGTTCCAAAATAAGCATTAAGGTGACCAAACCGGTCTTCATCATTTGTCATAATAAATCTAAAACTCAACCTAGGTAAATTAACACTTTTTAGGTCCCCTTTCTTGACAAGCCAACCCTCACTAGTAGTTGATTTGTGCAAATGGGTTTCAACATATTTGTAACTTTTCATAGATGTAACTATGGCTTCAAGGAATTTACCAACCTTAACTCTCTCACGTAGATCTATAAATCCATCAACTATTATTTGTTTCATCCTACTAAAAAATAGGCTTTCAAAAATTTCATCCCATAGACTCTTTGAGTGCTTGAAAACAATCATAGCTATGCTTACCAAGTCTACCCTTCTCTCTTCTAAGGTATTGTCTTTCTATAAAGCATCAATAGATAGACCATATAGAACTAGGTTTTGTAGCATGTGGATGTAAAGATAAGTGTATCCCAACCATGTACATGCCTCCCTTGCATTTTGAACTGTACCTAGGACAATTTTTGCATTTAAATGATCTACTAATTTTGAGATAAATTGGCTCTCAATTGGTAATTGTTGATTCATAAGGGAAAGATAATATTGCAGCTCACTATGACCTGTTAATATTATTCCTTCTCCATTCAAATCATACTATGGCCTTCCATATTGATCTTCAAAAAAGGTCTCTATTGTTAGCTTGGGAATCTCCAACATGGAGCCTTTTTCAAAGGGATGCTGAGGTGTATGATCCTTATTGGGATAGAGGTGCAACAAGTCTATGTTAGGGTCCTTGTTTGGCAATGGAAATTGTGGCTACTTGGCACAATCTAGTGTATTGTAGCATATTAGTAAATTGAGCTACCAATCTCCCCAACCATCTATTGAAGGTATCAATCTTGAGAGGAGTAAATTGTGGCCATTGATGGAAAGTAGGAGGCTAGGTGCATATGATATGTCCATGTGGCATGAACTAGTGGATTTTAGAAATGTTTGCACTTTGGTGAATAAAACCACTCAACACTTTAGCCATCCACCAATCGGCTGTAATCACTTATCTTTGGGGAAAGGTGATCTTCACTTTAAATGTTGATTGATGTTTAAATAGAGCCTATAGATATCAAGTAGTTTTATCAAACGGTTTTGGTGAAACCATGTGGTGTGATCTAATGAACTTTGGTGGATGTAGGTACTTTGATAAATCATACCATTCAACACTTTAGTAGTCTATTGATCTATTGAATTTGTTGATCAGCAAGGTGAATCAAAGGGTATATAGTCAAGTGCAAAAACATAAGTTTATGTTGCATGTCTTGGTTGGATTTTGAATTCAAAGATGTTCTAGTAGTTTTGGGTTGAAGAGAAGATCTCCCTTGACCATTAATATTGACGTAAAATTGATCTAGACCATTAATTGAGTGGGATTAGAGTGCATTATAAGGGATGATCAATTAGCTTTTGTAGAACCATGTGGTGTCATCTGGTAGATTTTGGTAGATTGGTACACCTTCCACCTTGGTAGTTCAGTTATCCATTGATATCATTGATCATCAAATCCAAAGCATCTCAATTGTTAATCTTGTCTTGTGTTTAGGAAATTAAGGTGGTGGATCCAAGTAATGAATAGGAAACATTTGAAGGACACTTGGCATAGTAAGATTAACTCTTATTGATGAGGGAGTTTTCTTGTAAGGGTATAGTTTCAGAGGCAGACCATGATTTGGATGCCAAGTTTCTACTTGGGAAGATGGTGGTTGAGAGTTGATTTTTTCCCATAGTGTTCATGGAAACTAAGGAGATTGACTTCCTAAGTTATGGGTTGTATTCCAGCCATTTAATTGGCATTAGAAATCAAAAAATTTAGGTCTCTCTAGGCACTGTGTGTTTGCATTTGAGGAATGTTTTTCCCTATTCTACAAAAAATATGATCCAAAGGAATGTCCTGTAGTGCATGAGGTGTGGGCTTCATGATAATTGAGTCCTCCAAGTATTGAATTTCTCCTTTGAGATGTAGTGTGTCAATCAAAACATACTTGAAGGTTCTTAACAACTCTAATAGCTGTATTAGGGGCCATGTTTAACAAACCAAATGCAATTGCTAATTTTTCACTATGGTGGTAGATAAATGATTCTTTACACCCTGTTGCCTTAATTTTCCAAGCCAATTTCTCCTACTTTGCATAGCTTTTCCATGTTTGTGGATGTGATCTATCAACTACAAAAAAAGCATGTACTAGTTTACGGCCTTCAATCCAACTACATCCAGGTATCTTTTTAATTCATCTATCTTTCATCAATCTCTTTACTAAACTTCTGTAGAAGTTATTCTACTATGGAATTGCATTGTAAAAAATATCCAAGAAGTTTTTGATCATACTTGTATAGTAGTAGCATAGGATAAGTAGTCATTATGATTTTTCGTTTCCCACAACCTTCATTAGTAAGTGATTCTGAGGAGCTTCAATAAATATCATTTTCTATTTTATGGAATGGCATTTGTAAACCATTTTTGTATTGTCCACGTTTGTTTATTGTACATAATGTAGTCTATTTTGTAGGTCCTACTTTTGCAATACTGTTCTATTTTATTGGAAATTCATTCATTTGGTAATTTGGCTTGTTTTATGTTGATATCAATTTCTATGCCTTGTGATAATAAATTAATCATTTGCACATTAGCTATAATACAGTGTAGTTTTAATAGTTATAAATTCTTAAATTAAAATTCTATTCCAATATATTCTCGCACAATTTTATCTCACAAATTTTCATTCTATTATATAAGAGAAACAACTTGAATTTTTTTTGTAACAATGAGATCAAAGAAAACATATTTTGTACAAGGTTGGTTCTTCACTCACCCAAAGATAACTTTTATGGGGTTTTCCTTGTCCATCAATCTGAAATGTGGGACATGGTAGTTAGTATTCTTATGACATAAACAAGGATGTTTGGATTCAAGGCACTGACACATATGCTGATCAATGATCTCATTCCTTGCAGATATGGAACAATTGCTTCTTGAAGAAGTTTGAAGACATCCAAGAAAACATGATCTCACCTCACAATTATTTTTTCTACCACAACTATAGAAATTTGTACTTGCATACTATTCACTACACACATGAACTTTTCTAGTTAATGACTTTCTGCAATTTTATTTTTGAACCCAAGTTTTCCCATGTTTAATTTGGAATAGTGAATTTCAATGATGCCAGAATGCAATCATGTCACTGCATATGAAAATGCTTTGAAATACCCTAAAATTTGTAGGACAACTAAATTATGTTTGCTTAGGGACTCACCAATATAGGAAGGTGGTATCTCAAACTTATTGTGCACCTATTCCTTGGCATAGAAGAGAAACATGTAGTGGAAATTTGATCAAGTTAAGACCTGTAATGTGAAAGCTTCTCACCATAGCCTCAACATGTCTACATTGTGCATTCATTTGTTGGATTTTTGGCTTTGTAACCTACCTCACCATCTATAGCTCCACATATATTTTGGCGACCTAATGTATTTTGTAAACTATTTTGTAGCATTTCAGCCTACCCAGTTGTAATGCACTTACCCTACAAACACAATGGTTTCCTTGAGTAACCATTCCTTGCTACCACCTTGCACCTCGTGATTAAGCTCAGCACAAATTGTTGTAATGTTGAAATTCAACTTGAGACCTGTGTAGTCTTGTTGATGCATAGCTGATTTGGAGCCCACCTAGGGGACAACCCAAACAAAGAGGTTCAATTAGCCTATATGTGTGGAAATTTTTTATTTATATTTTTGATACATGTTTTAGAGAAGAACATAAGTTGTATCATTTTTATGATCCAAATAAAAAAGTAGTGTTGCTGGAAATACGCAGCCTATATTCATATATGATCCACATGTACCACAAATTTAACTAGCATCTTAGTAATAATGTTTAGGGTGTCCTCAATATAGCCAACACAGGCACAAAGGTCAGCCATGTACACCTAATGATCAACTATATATGTAAATTGTAATACAATAAGGGTTATTGAATGATCGGCGGAACTAATGATTCACTCCCACTAACAATCATTTTTCTCCCCAATATGCTTTGTCAGGCCATCGGTGGGATGAGGTCTCTTGTTCCCCTGATGGTCCGATGGGGATGTCATCAATGGAGTTTGTGCCTGTTAGGAAGATGCCAAGGCCCAATGCCAAAGATTCCATGTTTTGGCTGCCAAGAAGAAAAGGAAGGCCGCCAAGGAGGAACAGGCATAACTCTCTACACTTGAGCACCAACAAAACCAAATGAAGTTTACAAAACTGCTGGTAATCATTTATATTCTTATTTCATATTTGCAGGGCTTAAAATTGTCTAAAACCATAAATCATAATGTACATTGAAGTATTAGACCCTAACCATAATGGTCAAATCCTAAACTTTTAATGCCTATCCTAGAGTGACCTAATGTTTATATATATATATATTTAATAGTTGAAAAGAGGACACTTTTTTATTATTATTCAGAATAGCAATAGTGACTGAGCTGTAATCTCTTCAAATGACTGTTTCAAAACACTAGTCTAGACTTGAATGTTGCATTGAACTATAGTGGGAAATATTGGAACAATACTTGTAGATTAAACTCACATTGGACATAAGTGTTAAAATGCATTATTAGATCTAAAAAGGAGGCATACCCAATATGTACTCTGGCCAATTATCCTCATTTTTCTTAGCATTTGAGAGAAGAATTACTTCATTTTAACTATCATGTAAAACTTTTCTAGAATCTAAACCATAATAAAAATAAAACAAATGAAATAACAAAGAGAGAAAGACATTATGTTGATTTTTTGAAGTAACTAGAACTTCCACTGTCATTTTCAACTTGCTCTTTAAATTTTGTTGGAATTTTGCTTCTAAAAATGTAAGAAATGACTACTCGTGGAAATTGATCTTGGAGATGATTTTCCTACTGAAACAAAGGCCTCTTTTGATTGTAGTAGAGGATGTAGAGAGTGTAGCATTGGCTACTTTGATCTTTGAAATTGATGATTTTTTTACTAAATTGATAATGTTTGAAGTTTCTTTTTCTTTCTTAGATGTTGAGTCTAATTAATAATTTTAATGTTGTGTTGCAACTTGCAGGTGGGTATGTTGATATGATAAAGGCTAACATTGTCGATCCTCTAAAAGTTATCAAAATTGCATTAGTTGACGCATAAAGGTAAAACTATTTATCTTTATTATAATTAGTGGAACTTGCAACTACAATATCTGATAAAAATCTACTTCCAAATATGCTTTTGATGGATGTTATATCTAATTATGATACATTCACTATATCTAGCACCTAAGTTTAGGGTGCCATATTTGGAAAAGGAAAATAAAATGTTTGAATTTTATCCTCTGTATTATTTGAATTTTCTAAGTTTTTGATGTGCAAATTTTGAAACCTTATTTTTAGGCCGCAACTCCAAATTGGAGAAGTGAAAGGTGAATACTAACAAGGAAGAGTTTGGAGGAGCCGAAACCAATAGCAATAGGAAAGTTGTGGATTTGCAAGGGGATTAAATGGGTTGAGCCCCTATAGGAGGTCACTTCCCTTCCAAAAGGATTGCAGTTAAGGAAGGGGAAAATGGTATAAGTATATGAAAATAGGAGTATTTTTTTTATATAGTGTCTGTAAGTTGTACAATGTCACTGAGACATTGAATGCAACCAATGAGATTTTGATTTTCCAATGAGGCTTAATGAATTAAATTTTCAGAGTGGTTTTTTCTCCACTCATAAATACTATGTTGTGGCTCCTCTTGATTTGTAATCTATTTGTGTTTGTGTCTAATCAATCATATTTGTTCAAGCATTGTAGTCTTCATTTCATGGTGTTTCTTCAACATTTGAATATCTATGATACTTGAAGTTTATATGCATAAATTTGTGAGGATTAATTAAGTTAGATTTGATTTGTAATGAATAAATATATGACTAAAGTAATGACTAAATTAATGAATAAATACATGACTAAATATATAACTAAATTAATGACTAAATTAATGACTAAATATATGACTAAATTAGTGACTAAATATATGACTAAAGTAATGACTAAATTAATGACTAAATATATGACTAAATTAATGACTAAATATATGACTAAATATATGACTAAAGTAATGACTAAATATATGAGTAAGTATATGACTAAATAAATGAACAGTTAACAATAATCAAAGACTAAATTAATGACTAAATAAATCACTACCATGACTAAATAAATGACTAAATTAATGACTAAATCAATGACTAAATCAATGACTAAATCAATGACCAAATCAATGACTAAAAATCAATTACTAAATAAAAGACTAAAATAGTTTAGTCATAAATTTGGTGGTGTTATAAATGACTACAAATAAACCACTAATAGTCACGTGACTAAAATTAGTCATTTATATGCAATTTTTAGTAGTTTATGTAGTCATATATTGTTGTTTGTGTACTAGTGGTAAGAATGCTTAGGTAAAACAGGATACGATTGTGAATGATGATGAAAATAACATTTGTCATGAGGACATCTAGATTGAAAGTGATAACATTATCTCTCTCTTGTCTAATGTCTCTAACATTTGGAAAGACCTATTCGAACAAAAGCATCCAATTATTTGTAAGCAAGGAAATAATTGTTATCCTTCTCTTTATGCCTCCCCTACTTGTGGTGAAGCTACTTTACAAAATCTAACCATGGAATGTGATGAACATCTTACAAGTTCTCCTACTAGGGTAGATAGTATGGCACAAGAGAATGAGACATTAGAGAAAAAGGATGAAGTCATCGACAATCAAATTAAGGTCTCTCTTAATATCCCCAATATTGATAAACAAGAAAACCCAACCATTGATAACTCCCTTACTTGTGATGAAGTCATTTTAGAAGAACCAACCTTTGAATTTCATGAACATCTAGCTTGCAATTCTCCTAAAAAACTCTCCTCCTAGGGAGAATATCATGGTGCAAGAAAAGGATAGCATTGATCATAATGATATGGTGCCCTTAGATGAAGATGATGAAGTAGCATAAGACTCTCCTTCACTAAGGGACATTAATATTATTCAACCTTAATGCATCCTTTACCAACCTTCCTACAAACCTCAAACTTAAAACAAACCTAAACTTATCCTTTACCCACCTAAGAATAATGTTTTGTAGCAACTGAGTCAAAATATCATTGCTCGTACATATAACACTAGAAACAATCCACAACCAACATAAACACCTTCAACATCCATCCCATTTACTAACCCTTTCTTACTAGGTTCCCCTCATTTTCCTCCACAAAGTGGAAAGGAATATGATCTTGTTGAACAACTAAAGAATACTTCTGCTAAGATATCATTATGGGACCTTATTCAAGCCTCCCCTCATTATCACATGATTCAAAGTGATTTACAACAAGTTCCTACCCCTCCTAATTCACACTCAAATGATGTGGCATCCCAAATTCAAGCCATAACTTTGAATAAAGTAGACATTAATTTTCATCAACATGAGCTCCCCCCTTTGGAAATGAGAAATAAAAATGATGCCATCATGATAATAGCTAGATTCAATAAGACAAGAATAAAGTGAACCCTTGTTGATAATATCTCATCTTTGAATGTGTGTAGTGTGAAACTTTTGGATAGACTTGGTGTGGATAAATCAAGAATTGAACCTAATTCTTTATCAATTCAAGGATTTGACAACATAGGAAAGCAACTACTTGGTGTGATTACTTTTCCTATTACAGTTGGAAAGGCTACCTTACAAACTCCTATTCATGTTATGCCTCATGATATTTCATAAAATCTTCTTTTAGGAAGACCTCAGATCCATGAGATGCATGTGATGCCTTCAACCCTTCATCGTATCATGAAATATATCTATAACAATAAAGTATACCAAGTTGAAATAGACCCCAAGCTTGAAAGTTGGTTACAAGTTGAAAAAGGAAGGACAAATCCTCTAAACACACTGATTCCAACTTTGAACATAGAACCTATAAATGAACATAAAAAAGAGATGGAAAAAGTGTCAAAACTATTAGAAGACAATTGGGGTTCCTTATATTTCACATCATTCATGGGAGAATACAAGATCATAAGCAAAGATCCTGAAAAGGGAAAAGAAAAAGTGGTAATGTCAACACAAAATTCAGAAGACCCCCTGAAAGCATCCACCTCAACCACTTTAGAACAACAACAAATTACATAACAAACTTTGATGAAATTAATTATGAGCAACCACCTAATCTGAAAGAAATGAAAATGCTTTATGGAGAAGGCTATGAACTTATGAAACAACTTGGATATAGTGGAAAAGGATGTGGTGCTTCAGAACAAGGTATTTGTGCACCTATTGTTGGCAAGAGACACTGCAAATGCTTTCTGGTGTTGTCATTGATGGCAACCCTAGTCAATGATTGGATTCACATGTCATCTTTTGCTCATACTGGCAGACAGTTTGAAGATAGTCAAAGTAGAACAGAGCATCTGACAGTTTTATGTTCATCAATTCTCATGCATATTTTTTGTTGTTATTTTGAGTTGTGGATATCATGGGAGGTTGCTTAATGTATGTCTTTTGTTATCCAAAAATATCAGTGCCTCGTATCAAGTTGTGGGCAAGTCTGGAGTTCTGGTTGGATATCTTTTTGTTCATCTATGTTTGGTGGTCGACCTAGTTGATATAGCGTGTCATGGATAATCGAGGAGTGTTTATTCAAAAAAAATTTGTTCGAGAATTTTGATTTTGGTCTAAGTTAAGTTGTGCCTGACTGTTGTGGATGCACATTGAATATTATTCTTGATTTGAGCCGACTGTTGTAAATATTTCTAAGTTTTATTGGAGCCAACATGTTGCGATTAAATTCTTAGTTGCGAATATATATAAATGATCAATTATTCATTTTAGCATAAGAAGAAGGTATGTCGATGTGTGTTGCAAATATCAAAAGGGTGATTGAGGGATTATGCACAATTTCACTTGTGCATTAAATATTTTGTGATGTGAGTTAGAGTAGAGCAGAGCAGAATTACAAAATCAGTTAGAAGGATAGAAGATCGACTACAGAGCCTGACCAGAACTATAATCAAGAATTTGTAGATTCTACTCTCTCAGTTCATTATCTTGGATGTAATCCAAATCTTTGTAAGGTAGTGAGTCTTTCTATTTTGAGCAGTGAGCTCTAGCCAGTGTGCCTGAATGCAAGTGCATTCCCACATTGTAATCTTTCTTTTGAGTATACTCATATCATATTGTGGATTAGCCATCCACCATGGTTTTTACCCTAATAGGGCTTCCACATAAAAATATTTGTGTTATGGTGTTGTGGTTTTTTTCTTTCTATTCATGCATCTTTTGGTTGAATGTTTTAAGTGGGCTAAAGATCAGAATAATAAAGTTATTTTTTGTAGAAAAATGATTCACCCCCCCTCTCAGTGTTGCTTGTTTCCAACAATTGGTATCATAGCTGGTTCCTCGAAAGAAGTCTATCAGCTTGGGGAGATCTTGGAAAGTTTTTTCAATGGATACAAGCAATCTTCAACAACAACTTTTGGTGGCCCTGGATG
Source organism: Sequoia sempervirens (assembly GCA_007258455.2). Classification (NCBI taxonomy): domain Eukaryota; kingdom Viridiplantae; phylum Streptophyta; class Pinopsida; order Cupressales; family Cupressaceae; genus Sequoia; species Sequoia sempervirens. The sequence continues at coordinate 518,454,097 of VDFB02281492.1, forward strand.
ATCTTGACCAATCAAAATATGAGAATTGAGAACTACAAGAAAGTCTTCATAATGTTGAGAAATTCATTCAGTCATTGAAATAAAAAATCAATGAATCAAGGGAGAAAAGAAAGGAATTATGTGATCAACTTAAGCAAGAGAATACAAGCATGGAAGATGAACAACTGAGTCATGCCTTGAAGGTGAAAATAAAAGAATGTGAAAAGTTCTCCAGAGAAAATGCTACCCTGAGCGAGAAATGGAATTTATCATGATAAGAATGACCAAGGAGATTGAAGATAGAAATAAGAATGAAGAAAAGCTTTCTAAATCCTTGAAAGAAAAATATGAAGAATACAGCCGATTGGACAACGAATTGGAAAAATCTAAAAATAGTGAGGAAGTGCTTGAAAAAAAGCTTGATGATCTCAGAAATGAACTTATTGTTGCAAATGAGTATAAGGAGAAATTCAAAGCTAACTCAAATAAGCTTGATGAACTGATCAAAGTTCAAAGGACTGATGGTGACAAGTGAGGTCTTGGCTATTAAGAAGGAGAAAGTTCTAGATCCAGACAAGGGAGATTCAGGTAAGGAAATCAGATGAATGGAGCTAGAAGAAATTTGATAAGACAACCAAATTCTCAAAGATTCAATGGTTACTATTTTACCTGCAATAAATTTGGTCATATGGCTTCTCAGTGTAGAAGTAGGATGAATTCAAGTGGAACATCATTCTTAGGTCAGTGCTTTAATTGTAATAAGTTTGGCCATAAGTCAAATGAATGCAGAAATGTGATGAACAACTTTCATAGAGATGTCAAATGCTATGCATGCAATAGACTTGGACATATTGCTAACCAATGCAAATAAAGGAAAAATTAGTGGAACTGTAGGTCTGGACAGAGAAATGTTCTGTTACAACTGTAAAAAATTTGGCCACACTGCTAGATTTTGTTGGATCATAAGAGGCCTGGTAAAACAAAACATACAACATGATGTTAAGGGAAAAGGTAAAGTCACTATAGATGTGATCAGGAGGAAAATGCAGAATAAATGGGTGAAGAAGAATCCCGCTGTTGAAGGAAATTTTTCAGCACCAGAATCTACCCTTGGTAATTCCTCCAGGAATTAATTTTAGGGCTTTGGCCTAGGGGGGTTGTCAAGAAAATCTCTTAACCCCCTACCGGAAACTAACACCAGAATGTGGATGAGTCTGGTAAGTGCATGGATTCTTTTTAGATGTTGTTCAACCAATTGGAGAAAGTATTATACACTATTGGAGATCCACAAAAGAATTATCTTTCACCGTGCATGGAAACAAGGTAACCAGATAAGTTAGGGTAAAAGAATTTCTATCAAAGAACAAGATCAATGTTGAAGAAGTGAATGTTCAAGGTGTTGTATCTGATCCAATAAATGAGGAGGTCAATGTAGATACTGAGGATATTCAAATTCCTCCTTATGTGGATAATACAAAAGTACCTATGGAGACTGAAGCTCCTAAGGTTGCATTATCTGAAGGAAAGGAGATGACAAATGAAGAAGTTGAAGCTCCTAAAGGCAATCAAGAAATAGTTACTGAAGAACAATAATTTGAAGAAGAAAAGGTTTAAGTTAATGAAATTACACAGGAAGCAAGAAACATTGCTAAGGCAATGAAGAAATTTTTGGTGGATCAATAGGAAGAATTTGATACTATTGGTTGAAGGCCCAATCAATCTATCCACCTTGTCCCCTATTCAGAAAATGAAAGTTGCATCTTTTTCCTAGGAAAAACAAAGAGAAGAATTGCTAAATTCCCACATTGAGGATAATGAACTTTTGGGTCTTACATCTGGAGTTCTGGAGAAAATTATGCCAACTCATGTTAAGGATCCATCTAGTTCCTCTTCTGGTGAACTGAAGAAGCTCATAAATTCTCTAAGTACTTATTTTGAGTCTCTTGAAAGATCAGCCATGGTTAAAGTGCAGAAGGAGTTTGATGGAAAAAGATTTAGTAGGTTGAAAGAAATAATTGTAAATGATAAAACTCTGCTAGCCACCTGTATGAAGAATATTCAAGGTTCTCTATCTAAAGGTGGAAAGGCCTATAAGTCATGTTTGGTTTTGTCCAAATTTACTCAAGGCAATGAGAAGAAGGTGAAGGATCTTCAAAAGCAATTAGCTACCATTTCTAATGCTTTTGATTCACTAGCTGGTGATGTTGGTAAGCAAGAAGGTCAAGTAATATCTCTACTTGAAAAAATAAGAAGCTTGAAGCATGAAAATGATAGGATTGTAGGAAAAACATGTGAACTTAGAGGACTAATTGATCCAAAGATTGAAATAATGGTGAGTGCATTAAATGAAGCCAAAGATGCTATGGTAGCAAGTGACCCAATGAATCTTGAGTCTACATAAACACAATCTTATTTATTTTGTGGTCACATAACACTTCTGGAGAGTCTCAAAAGGGTTTTGGACACAAATTTAAGTGTGTTGAAGAGAGATTTTGTAGATTTTTTCAAATTTGTGTAAGTTACAAGATCATGCTTGTACAGTTTAAAATTTTGACCTTTTTCCTAGTTTTTCCATTGATGTCAAAGGGGGAGAGTTGTATAGTGAAAAATGTATATTCATCTTAGGGGGAGTTGCATTTCTAAGCTGTGATTGAAGATTCTTTTTGAATTTTTGAAGTGGCAGTGTAATTCATGTTGGTACTGATTTGACACTTAGTAATTTTTCACTAAGTGTTTCCATCAATGCCAAAGGGGGAGATTGTTGGAAAGAGACACTACAAATGTTTTCTAGTGTTGTCATTGATGGCAACCCTAGTCGACGATTGGATTTGCATGCCATCTTTTTCTCATACCGACATACAGTTTGAAGACAGTCAAAGTAGAACAAAGCATTTGACAGTTTTATGTTCATGAATTCTCATGCATATTTTTTGTTGTTATTTTGAGTTGTGGACCTCATGGGTGGTTGCTCAATGTATGTCTTATCTTATCCAAAAATTTGAGTGCCTTGTATCAAGTTGTGTGCAAGTCTGGAGATCCAGTTGGATATCTTTTTGTTCATTTGTGTTTGGTGGCCGACCCAGTTGATATAATGTGTCGTGGATAATTGAGGAGTGTTTACTCAAATGTTTTTGTGTTTGAGCATTTTGATTTTGGTCTGAGATAAGTTGTGGCCGACCGTTGTGGATGTGCATTGAATATTATTCTTGATTTGAGCCGATAGTTGTAAATATTTCTAAGTTTGATTGAAGCTGACATGTTGTGATTAAATTCTTAGTCGCAAATATATATATAAATGATCAATTATATTGTTTTGGTGTAAGAAGAAGGTATGTCGATGTGTGTTGCAAATATTTGAAGGGTGATTGAGTGATTATGCACAAGTTCACTTGTGCATTAAATATTTTGTGATGCAAGTTAGAGCAGAGCAGAGTAGAAGTGCAAAATCAATCAAAAGGATAGAAGATCAACTACTAAGCCTAACTGGAATTGTAATTAAGCATTTGTAGATGCTACTCTCTCATTTCATTATCTTGGATCTAATCCAAATCTTTGTAAGGTAGTGAGCCTTTCTATTTTGAGCAGTGAGCTCTAGGCAATGCGCCTGAATGCAAGTGCATTCCCACATTGTAATCTTTCTTTTGAGTATACTCAGATCATATTATGGATTGGCCATCCACTGTGGTTTTTCCCCTAACAGGGTTTCCACGTAAAAATCCTTATGTTATGGTGTTGTGGTTGTTTACTTTTTGTTCATGCATATTTCTTTTGGTTGAATGTTTTAAGTGGGCTAAATATCAGAATAATAAATTTAATTTTTGCAAGACACTGATTCACCCCCCCTCTCAGTGTTGCTTGTTTCCAACTCCTATAGAGCCTCACATGTAAGAAAAGACTAGTGGTATTGGTTATTGCCCCTAGAAACAAACAAACAAGCCTTCACTTAATATCAACACTATTACAAAAGTTTCCTCTAATCCAACTTTAACATTAGTGCATCCTAAACTAATAGACACTAGTGGTCTTGATTGTTACCCTTTGAAAGAAACAAGATAAACAAAAAAATCCTTGCTTAGCATCAATGTCATCACACAAAACACTAACGATTTAAATTCGTTAGATTTTACATCCTCTTGTAAAGGAGAGAACAAAATCTCATAATCTAAAGAGTCTTATGTATATATGACACCTTGTGGTAAGCAAGAGATATCTTTGTCACAAAATAAAGGAACTATAGACACCTAAACATTTCCTCTTATGATACCTTTTCACAACATCACATCATTTAGACATCTTGTAGCATGTTTTTCCCTAGGTACCCATGTCATCATCTAATTAATTAAAAAAATCTTAGTTATTTGACTAATTTCATTTTTTCCCTATTTATCTATAATCCCTCTTTCTATAATTAATTAAATATTTATTTATTTAATTATTCATGACCATTTATCTTCTCTAATGAAATTATTATTTTAATTGTTTAATTAGTCATTTATCTATTCTTTTATAATTAAATAAATATTTATTTATTTAATTATTCATGACCATTTATCCTCTCTAATTAAATAATTATTTTAATTGTTTAATTAGCCATTTATCTATTCTTCTATAATTAAATAAATATTTATTTATTTAATTATTCATGACCATTTATACTCTCTAATTAAATAATTATTTTAATTGTTTAATTAGTAATTTATCTATTCTCCTATAATTAAATAAATCTTTATTTATTTAATTATCTTTTTCACCTTCATCTATAATTAAATAATGATTTTACATTATTTAATTATCTTTCCACATCATCCCTATCCTTTATTGGATAATGATTTATCATTATTTAATATATTTATCATTTCATTATCTTTCTCATCCTTTTATGATTTATTTCCTTTAAAACAATAAATCAAAATCTTTCTATCGTTTTAAAATCTTATCTTATCTCATTGTATTTCCTATTTTTTCAAAAATCAAAGCTGGTTCAAAGCTCTTTGTTGTGGTGCCAACGGATTTTCTAGATTCTACTCCAAAAATCAGGTGCACTCTGTTAAAGTCACCCCTTCTTTTCAAATTTCAAATGCTCATATCTACCACAAAATTCATTTGATTTTCGCAAATTTTTTTTTAAAAGTGCTTAGAATTTCATGTACTTTTTGTTAATGAAATAAATTTTCCTTTATATATTCATTTGCATCAGATTTTATCAAATTCTTTATTTTTCACATAACGCCTCCATGTGCAAGTTTACTTGGTCTTTTTCAATTTTGTGTCTTGTAGGTGAATCAAAGGAGCTATTGCAATGTTGGGATCATTCATACATAATAGATTGGAAGTGAATAATCAGGTTCACTCATTTCATCTTTCATCTCTTAATCTTGTTTTTCACACATTTGGATTTGGGCTCTTAAAACAAATATTGTCTTCAATCACATATCAAAATTGGGTCTAAAATTAACCATTGTCTTCCATCACATCTTGATTTTGGATCTAAAAAGAACAAGTTCTTCCATTGTTTTCTTACACACATTTCATTTCTAAGGGTCAATTAACAACTACAAATGTGAATCAAGTGTGTGTATTGATCAAAAACACCTCACTTCGTTCACTTTTGGCATACCTTCTTAGGAGACCTACTTGGAGCACACACCACTCCAAGGGACAACCCCAAATCGAAGTGTTAATCTAAACAGACACTTCTTTGGAAGTTGAAATCTTGTCACTCTTAGCTAAGCCCCAAAGTAATTTATACCTTTGGGAAGTGAAGATGAAGGGTGTGTTACCCCTTTCTCCCGGCTGTGTGGCAAGATTTTGCTTTCAAATCATCGGTAATCAACCTTGTGCACCCTAGCTTAAGACCTAATTGGCCATACCCACTTGACTAACATTAGGCTTTTTGTTATGTATTTGAGTTTTTTCTTAATCATAACATTTAATCTTGAAAGACAAATTTATCATTGTGTTTGGTGTGTTTGTTCATGCATTTACATGTGAGATCTTGTGTTTGATATTGCCCAAGTCAAACTTCCAATAAACACTTACCACATCATCCAAATCATCCAATCTTTTCATTCCACATCATATCCTAATCATCATCATATCTTTAATCTAATCAACATCATTTTACACCATGCCAACATTAGAAGACCTAGTACCCCAATTCCAAGACCTCATCCAATCACTTTATCAAGCACCACAACCCTTAGACCAACGAATTATACATAGGCTCCAAGGCCTCATCCAACAATCTCAACTTCAAAAAAACCAATCACCTCAAATAAAACATCTCATAACACAAGCACAATACCTCATAGCCACTTTTCAAACCCAACAAGCACATCATCTACTATTCATTCAACACTAATCAATTCCACCTCATTCATATGTGGCATCTCCCTCCATTCCATATCAATTTAATCCATCCACCTATCAAAACAATTCCATATCACCTTATCCCACATCCTTCCATAACAATTCTACATCACCTTATCCCACCTCTTTTCAAGTCAATCCTACATCAACCTATCAATTCATCCCACAAAAAGCACATTTAAGTGTATAAGAGTGAATTTGTACCCCTTATGCAAATTCCCTTTTTTCCTTTATCCACCTTAAAAAATTAAGTTCAAAGGCTTAATTACACCTAAGTCCACTACTTTCATCCCACATAGCACTTGTTTTGTCCATCAGTGGGGGAATTTTTGTCGGGAATGCCTACACGACATGCAAATGTTTTTGTGGCGCACTTATGTCCCTAGCAAATTCCTATAGCTGAACTTGCAGAGGTGTTACACTTCTCATTGGGAGTGAAGTTGTAACAACCTCTTCAACTGACTAACTCGAATATGGCCATTTTCTTCACCCTTTCTTTCAAATTCACCCCGTCAACAAGCATTTCATCTTCTAAGCACTCGATACAACTCCTTCAAGCAATCTTCAAGCCTTTTAGCAGCATTCTTGCACTCCATTGCAACAAATACATTACTCCATCACTTTATTAGAGCAAGTGTGGAACCAAACACCATTGTAGCAGTGGCTTGAGTCTTCTCATTTTCTCCCCCAAGCAACCTTGAGTGCTCTTGGTGGAGGTGGTAAGCTTTTCACTCCTCTCCTCTATTACTTGGTTCAGTAAGCACATTTACTATTTTGTAGTGTTTTAGTGCTCTTTGTTCCATTTACTTATTTATCATACTTTTTATCTATTGTTGCAAACTTGGTTATTTGTGGAAGTGGAAACACCTAAATAGGGGTATGATTGAGGTAGACCCCTATACAGCCACCCAAAATTCTCCTCCTCTTTATATGTAGGTGAAAAATCTTTCAAGGAGCTAGCTGGTGAACGAGTTTCTTTGTGAGATCATCCTTGCCACCCTAACTCTTGCATTTTTACTTTATCACATTAGAGAGTATTTTATTTACTTAATCATGTTATTTTGGCCCTTTAGTAGTAGTTAGTTGGGTCGTTAGCTTGTTTTCCTAGGTTTGACCTTGTCTCTTTAGTTCTCTAGTCATACAGACACCAATGCACTTTAGGGATGCCAGCACACCACGCTATCATCTAAGGATTGCACTTTCATCCTTGAGTAGAGAGCTTCTTGAGGCACAATGTTGAACTTGAAAACTAGCTCACCTAGCCCATTCTGTATCTCAGGTCTATATAGTGGTTGAAGGACCTTATAGTCCCATCATTCTCATCTCGCATATCCTAACACCCTGTTAAGTTGAGGTAAGCTAGGGTAGCATTCCACCTCTTGGCCCTCCATGACCTAGATCCTTGCATGTGGTGGTCTCCCTCTCTTACAGTAAGCCCAAGTCCACCTTCACAACAAGAGAAAAAGCCTTTAAGTCTTAATTCCACCTTTGACAAGGGGAATACCAATCTAGCTCATGTGCCCTATAATTTTATTATACCACCATCCAATCAAATGTCTATCCCTAATCCAACATTTCGTAGTCCCAATCCATTGGCCTCTCCACCTTCTAACCCATCAAAATCTTCATTACCACCACCACCATCTAATTCTCCATCAAATCTACACCCTAAATTCAAAATTCTCAAAAGTAAACCTATGGAATTAACCAAATCCACCCATCCACCTACAAAGGATGTGACCCAAGGGCAACTATCAAGGAATCAAACATCGCCATGTCATCCAACTCATATGTTTGAACCTACCAAAGAGTCTTCAAACATCATGCCTATTCTTACAATCCTATCATGTAATCTCCCCCTTGAGCCTATTCAAGAGTCTCCCCCATTGAGCCCAAGTAAACCTCCATCATGTCTCCATGTGGTTGACCATCTAGAACATGTCAAGCCTATTCAAGATTCATCCTCTTCCACTTCCATTATAGCAACCTAAGAGTTATATCAAGACTCTACTCCCAAGCATGTGGAAAAATAAAGCCCTAGTCCTAATCAAGATCAAATCACTTTCATCCAACCTATCCATAACCTATATATTTTCTATGATCAAGATATTACCTATGAAGAATCTATCTATGAGCAACTTGATCCTATACCTATCCATGAACAAGATATCCCAAACGCACCTTCACCTAGTCCTATCCATGATCCATCAACATCTACTTCCCTTGATGAGACATATGCCTCCCAAGCACACATAGAAGATCAAACAAATACCCTGGATCTAAGTGAATACAATGCTAATCAAGATCCTAATGATCCTCCATCACCCACTATCCACCCCATTGCAAGTCATCCATCATACCCACTTGGTCTTTCCACCATCATTCATGAATGTTCCCCCTTAGAACCACAACCACCATTGTCCACTTCACCATCTCCATCCAATAAGGAACTCGTGTCTAGTGTTCCACCTACACCTAGTCCCATTGTCCATTGCATACTCCAAAACATGAAATACCAAGGTAAAGGTTTAGGCCTTCATGAACAAGATATTTTGGAGCCCATCCATGTCAAAGTCCCTCCACGCTCATTTCGTCCTAGATACCCACCCCAAGGAAAACAAGCTAAAGATTTTGGTACTTCCTTCATCCATGCTAAGTCCTCTTTCCACCATAAATCCTATTATACACCTAAAACATATGTTGCCATCTATCCTCCATCATCCTACAAATGTCAAAATAATGTGACCGTATACCTTCCACCATCAACTTTTCCACCATTGCTTCCAACTCCTAATATCCTTCCATATAATCTACCTCCATTACTCCCAACACCTAATATCGCCATTAGACAATCCCGTTATCCATTGATCCATAAATCGTCTAATCATGAAGCTTCCACTCATTCCACCATACCCATGAGATTCAAAAGTAATAATTTCAATGCCTCTACCTATAAAGCAAGAAATCCTAAGGGTCTTCATGCCCTAGGAAATAAAAGCAAAGAATCAAAGAAAAATCCATCTAAAAATCTATATAAGCCGATACCTCCAAAATAAAAGTCTAAAAACAAAATGGTTTGGGTACCTAAGCAAAAATAACTCAAGTCAAATGAGGCATCCACATCAAAAAAATCCCAACCATCCGCTTCCACCTCACATTCCCACTCTATGCAAGAATCTCATATTCCATCCCACAAGAAAAATAAAAGTCATAAAAATACTGTCAATGTGGGTACCTAAAGCACTTCATCACCCATCTCCTAAGAAAACATCTCAATTGCTTCCTACACCCCTTCCATATCAAAAGCTTCAATGTTTATCATAGTGTGTGCAACCATTGGTCATGGTTCCCTTCCATTTCACAACAATTTCACCTAACTCCATCTCCTCATCCTTCACTCATGATCCTACATATATCCCCCATTACCTTCCTATGGTCCATGCTTTTGGCCAAGTCTCCCTTTCATCTTCTCTACAGAATCCACATCACAATCAACTATTCCCCATCCATCCTTGCATAATCCTTTCATAATCCATCATCTACCTGATCCATCTCACACTCATGTAATTACTTACCAACATCTATAAACACACTTGCCTTGGTCATTGTGATGACATCCATCTAGTGGGACTATCACCTTTCATGGAACTAGAAACTAGAGTCCCTCCTATCCATATTCCCCTTCTCCTATCCAAAAATAAAAATAAAATAAAAATAAAAAATAAGCAAAATAAAATTAAGGAGCTATCCCTTCCTCCAATGGTGAAAACCTAGCAAACAGGTACCCTGGATAAGTACCATGATGAAAACCTGGTAAACATGCATCATGAGTAGGTTGATCTTATATGTCCCTTACACTTGGGGCACAATGTCTCATCTATCCAACCTATCATTTTCATGTCATATCATTCTACCTTACCATCCTACCATCTTTAGCCATAATTCCTACCAATCATATTTGATTTCATTCATCCTCCCTTCCTCCTTTTGATCTTGATTTAGATATAGGAGAAAATTGTTGAAACAATTTTTGGGTATCTAACATACCTCATCCTTTCCAACCAATCATATCATTATCCTATTGGCATATGCTTTGTCTAGAAAAATCCAAAGTATTCTACCTAGAATAGGGAATGTTATTTCTATGTGACATAGTCTTTGGAGATCACATCCTTGCTATCTTAAGATCCATACATTCATTTTATTCACTATGACCTATTCTTTTTATCCATCCATCTATCATGAGCCTTTTATCCCTTATCCTATCACCCACCATTCCATCCATCAATCCCATCTATTTCCTTGCACCTAGACTTGGTTTCCCCTTGTCATTGATATCTAGCACAAAGGCTACCCAAATTGTCAAATAAAAACATTTCAAAAATAAATAAAAAATAAAAACATTTCAAAAATCCAAAAAAATCAAAAACATTTCAAAAATTCAAAAAAGTCAAAACATTTCAAAATCCAAAATCAAAACATTTAAAAAAATCCAAAATCAAACATTTAAAAAATCCAAAAAATCAAAACATTTCAAAATACAAAAAAAAATCAAAATAGCCCCAAAAATACAAAAAAAAGGAAAAAGGTCTTGAAAAAAAGGACAAAAAATCCAAATAGCCAAAAAAACAATCCAAGTAATAAAATCAGTCCATCCAATCAACACTTCTAATATCATCTAATCCATCCATCACCTCAATCCAATCATCCAACCATTCAACAATTCAATCATCTTCATCAAAGCCATTCATCCATACATCAAATCACTCAAAATTAATCCAAGAAACAATCCAAATTCAAGTCATCATTAATCCATACCAATCAAGTCACTCAATCTTGTCAAATCATCCAATTGCATCAATGGTCTTGATCCTAATCTTGTCGTAAACCAAATCAACCAACTAATCGGTCAATTAGTCATCCTTGTGTTGATCTAGAGATATATCATTCCCCACAATGACAACACTATCATCATCATCAATCAATCAATTCATCATTGGTTTACAGCTTGACAGGGGAAATACCTTGTTTTTTTTTAATCATTTGTGCATGTTTGCTTGCTTGCTTGTGTGTGTTATCATTTTATCTTGCATTTGTATCAAATTTGTATCATTTCCAGCTAATATTCATAGCTTGTGTATGTTGGAATAGCTTTTTGCACTCTCCTTTGCATCTAAGCTCATATCATACTTTTTGTGCATTAGGAATTTAATGCTCTAAGTTTACTCCCTCATATGTTTAGACAAGGTTATATTACACTGGGGCATGAGACAAATTGTAACCTTGGTCCTTATACCTTGGTGCATATCATCTAGTGCTATATCAAACACCATGATTTCTCACTTTCTTGCAGCATAACTTATTATTCATCTGCTTCATCCACTTCCTATCTTGCAACATTCATCTTGTCTCTCCTTATCATTTCATTTCAAGAGCATATCCGTGTTCTTCCATCCTGCCTATCCTCTCGAGGGGGCTTCATTATCTCATCATCATCATATCCATCTCATCATTATCCATTTTCCTCTATCCATAACTTAGCTTCTTTGAAATGATGTTACTCGACACAAATCTCATCATCTCGAACATCATCTCAAAGAGGGAAAAAATGTAGACACCTAAAAATGTCCTCTTAGGATACCTTGTCACAACATCACATCATTTAGAGATCTTGTAGCATGTTTTTCCCTAGGTACCCATGTCATCATCTAATTAGTTAAATAAATCATAGTTATTTGACTAATTTCATTTATTCCCTATTTATCCATAATCCCTTAAATTTCTATAATTAAATAAATATTTAATTAATTAATTATTCATGACCATTTATCCTCTCTAATTAAATAATTATTTTAATTGTTTAATTAGTCATTTATCTATTCATCTATAATCAAATAAATATTTATTTATTTAATTATTCATGATCATTTATCCTCTCTAATTAAATAATTATTTTAATTGTTTAATTAGTCATTTATCTATTCTCCTATAATTAAATAAATCTTTATTTATTTAATTATCTTTTTCACCTTTGTCTATAATTAAATAATGATTTTACATTATTTAATTATCTTTTCACATCATCCCTATCCTTTATTAGATAATACTTTATCATTATTTAATAAGTTTATCATTTCATTATCCTTCTCATATTTTTAGGATTTATTTCCTTTAAAACAATAAATAAAAATATTTCTATCTTTTTAAAATCTTATCTCATCTTGTTGTATTTCCTCTTTTTCAAAGATTAAAATCCTTATCAAATCTTATCTTCGTCCACATCAAGGCTCTATAAATATGGCCTCTCACAAGCCATTTCAGAGAGGAGCTTTTGAGTACCCTTACTCTGTCGAATTATCTCTTATATCTTTCATCATCTTTCATCCATCATCCTCCATCTTTGAACCTTCACTATATCGTTATGCTGCTAAAGTGAGAAACCAACATTTCTCCATCAACAATCCTTCTAAATCTTGCATTCTCATGCGAGGTTGAGAAGAGCAATGGAGATAAATCAATTTTAGTGTGGATTTGGTTTTGCATTCACTTGTTATTTTCATTTTCATGCGTTCTCATACTCTATTGTGCTAGTTAGGACATAATATATTGCTATTTTAGTTTTATATAAGATTTTTTCCCTAACTATAGGAACATCTCCTATTATTGATCAAGAAAGTATCTTGTACAAACTCCTACAAGATTGTTTGATATCTCTCCCTCCAAGAACAAGAGAGAAATTTTACAAGACTTCATTTTGTGCATATCATAGAGTTCATGGTCATTCTACTAATGAATGTAAGGCTTTGAGTAACAAAATTCAACATCTCAAGGAGTGTGGTGCTCTTTCTTGTGTTGAAGCACCTAATTCATTTAACTAATACTTACTTTCATCTTATTCGGCTCATCCTTGTCCTGCACTAAGTGGGGGAAATGTGTTAGGTAGCCTTTTCCTCGTATGTCACCTATCATTGTCTCTTTTGGCTAGTTGATCACCTTTCATGTACATATAACAACAAGCTTAGGATGTGGACAACATGACAACATGCCTTAAGTTGGATCACGTGTGACATAATTATTCATGATGTAGTTTGATTAAGAAATACATGACTTGGCATAGGGCTTTCTGAATAATCTCTCATATCTTCTTCTACTTTAAAACAATTTCTCACAGTAATGGTGTTAGAAACCACTTTAAAGTGGGGGCATACATCGACACTCATGTTTCATTGTGTGATTTTATTTCTTCTTGTAATGCATCCTTTTCTTGGTGGTATCATTAGGTTTTATTTCCTCTAAGAGCATGATATTTCTCTAACTTTCCCTCTCTTAGAGACATTAGACATAATGTTCCCTAAAGAAGAGACCTTACATGAACTAAGAAAAATCCCTTTGAACAAACCTTACACTATTTTACATCTACAATATCTATGAATTTCAAGCATACAAAGCTTTGCTTGCCTCATGGAGCTCAAAGATCATTTTTGTGTGGTGCCTTATCAAATTTATCATGAGGTATAACCTTGGCATGGTTTCATGGGAAGATGATTCGAGGCATGACTTTCCCTTAGCCACTTGCATGTGTGTGGTGAACACATACCAGCTATGTATGTATGTGTTTCACCCTCTTAGATTACTCACCTAGCAGAAAGCCTAAAATTTTGTTACCTTAGAGTGAGTATGCATTTTTTGGACAAACAACCTAGATCTCATCCATATTGTGTTGGATAAATAGTCAAAGCTTGATCCACCTTATTTTTATTTTCACTTGTTTTTCTTTATTTTAGTTATTGACATTGTATGTTTGCATTTAATTTGATATTGCATATTATAATTTTTTTACATTTCCTTTTGTGCTTATGTTATCTTGACGTAGGATCTTGGATCTTGGGAGCTTGACCACTCCCTTGATCTTTGTCATCCTAGACCATCCGCATTGGTACACTTGGACCCCTCTTGAATGTCTACTTTAATGTGAGTTTGAAGCAAGTTCATCCTCTCACTAAAGTGGGGGCTAAATGTGATAACATAAAAATTATGCCTTTTCCTCACATAATTTGGGAATAATTAATGATAAATTGGACTTGATATCGCCTTGATCTAGTTTTGTGATGAGTTTTACACATCCACATTAGGTTTTGGGCCCTTCTCAGCTAAATAAACTTAACTTTTTCCTAATTTAATGTTGTAAAGTGTATTTATTGACACTTTCACATTAAATTTAGGAGGCTTGTAAATTAAGTGGACCTAATCTAGTGTTGTAATGGGTTCTACACATTCACATTGGATTTAGGGCCCTTTTTAGCCAAATAGACCCACTTTTTTCTTAATTTACTAATGTAAAATTTATTTATTTACACTTTCACATTGAATTTTATGCCCTCTTGCATTTATGGCCTTTATATCATCATTAATAGGCCCCTAATGCCCTATATTATGTATCCCAAGGAATATTTCAATCAAAAACCTAACAAGATCAATAAATAAGCTTAATTTACACACTCCCTGACACTTTAGCACTCAAAATAGGCCATGTGGGACCCATTCACCACTTTGGGTGAATAATTCCCATCCGAGGTGGGATGCATTCGCCACAAATGGCGATTGAGTCCCATTTGGCCTATTTTCAAGGTTTTGACTGAGAAAATTTAGGTGTTAAGTTTAAATTTGATGTATGTCAGCCTTTGGGATGTAACACATAGGATATTAGATGAATTTCCTATATAAATAATCTTTCAAATCATTATTTCATTAATCATTCATGATATGAAGTCAATCATTCATGGGTTAAGCATTCCAAGACTTCACAAGATCATTTTTAAGGTGTTCAAGGGTAGAATTCTTCATCAATTATTGCATCAATTCAAGATCCATCATCATGTCAAGGACATCAAGCATCAAGCATGGTATTGAGCTAGTGTTGTGATGTAGCATTGAATATCCAAGATCAAGCATTGTTCTATACCTATTGTCAAAGATCAAGATCTGCATCCTTCATGGACATTTCATGTTGAGTTGTAGATTTACGAGACATCGTTCAAGATATCAATTTCCATGATTCATGTTATTTTTTTCATGTTTCATTCCTTCATTTTATTTTTGCATCATTTGGTTTAATTACCTACAAGGGTTTTGACCAAGACAAACCCCTATTCCCTAACAATCAACACTTTTTCTCTCTCTTTGTGTGATTGTAGAACTAGGTACTTTGAAGACTTGAAGATCATTGAAGATTAGCTTGGAGAAATTTTTTGGAGTTGTCTCCCCATTTGCAAGGTTGTAGTCTTCACCAAAAAGTCACCTACAACCCCAAAATCAAGGTTTCAGATTCAGAAACAAAGAGGAACAAAAAGAGAAAACATTGAAGGTCAGATTCATATTTTAATGCTCCAGAAAACCCTAAATAGAATCATTCATCACTTCTAGTGAATGAGTCCCAATTTAGGTCAATTTTGAGATTTTTGCAGTTTCGGATACCCTTTTTCGAGAAACTTGTTCCTGTATAGAAACCTAGATTTGGGACTGATTCGCCCAAATTAGTGAATGAGTCCTAATTGTCCAAAATTTTAGGATTTGTAGCATTTCCAGTCTTCATTCAAGCCTCTGCAAGTTTCCAGGTGCACACTTCTAATTTTACAACTTTTTGTTTTGATTTGTATGCATTCCTAGGTCATTCATTCAAGTTTCATGCATCACTAGGTTTTGTCATTAGATCTTTCATTTCATTTATTTTTCCAATCCTTAGATTGGTGGTGAACCCCTCATCAACCTTAATTAATTTGTAAACTAACCCTAGGATAATCCCCTAGTAGATCTCTTTCTCCCATTATCATCATTTGACTGTGATCTCTAGGGTTACCCTGAAATGTAGTAGGTGGAAAGTGGGTATGCTCTATGCCCTAAGTCATATGATAGCATACAAACCCCATTTTTCATATACAACACCAACCTTCATTCAATTGCTTCCATATGAGAGAAATTTGTAGACACTAGGAAATTGATATTTTCAGAGTACCTTTAAGTAACACTTACTAGAATCCCTGACCTTCTATTCATCCTCATCTAAAATGTTCCAAATAATGTAGCAAGAGTAGTCTCTTGTCCATCTGAATTACTAAGATGTATCATGAAGTTCTTGATTTGATGGGAAATAGGCTCTGTATTTGACCATTCCATTCTTCCTATTAGTAGTAATTCTTTCACAAAGTAAAAGAATAAGCAGAAAACCAAATTTCCATACCAGAATGTATTCTTCTTACTCTTCTTGATTTCCTTTAAATTCTTCAAAATATGTATTCGAAGTAATTCACATAGGTCATAATCCATACCTCTTTTAACCATATCAACAACAATATGTACATCAATAGCAAAAATTGTGAGGTCATTGCTAGGGAAACAAACTTGGTGACCAATGACCATTGCGGCATACCTAATGATCAAATGAAAATTTGATCTCAAATCAATCTCTTTCCCTTTAAGAGTTGCACTAGTAATTGTTGATGACGATGTTACTCACAAAAATAGGGCAAATAAATTCTTCACAGACAAACCACATGAAGAGCCTATCCTTGTTGAAATACTTAACCAAAGACAACCTATGGGATCTGTATGATAGGATAAAGGTTGGATTAGTTCAATCCCAAGTCTCCGGTAGTCAGGTCTTGATAGTACTAGGTTCACTTCAGGGTATGATGTGATATTGTTGTTAATCACAAAGGGAATATGGTTGTTCTGATTTCATTAAGAATCATAAACATTTTACAAAATATTTCCAATTCAATCATAAAATAACAACATGAAATTAAAAGATTTGAAATAATACTTCATGAACATCAACAATTTTTCTATCACTTAAGTAAATTTAGTTTTAAGCATTCAACAATTTCATAAGAAATCAAATATTTTCAATAAATTTTCATCCATTCATCTATTTCTTTGAAACATTTTCTAGAATTTAAACATCTATCCTCAAATAAAGCATAAAATATACTAAAAATTAAAAATTATCTTGGTTATTCTCCACAGATGCCCCAAAGAATTAACCAAATCAAAGAAAACTGCTATATACTTCACCAAATTTCTTCACAACTACATATAAAATGGTGCAAGCTTTTAAAGAGAGGGGTTTTAGTTTGGACACCGAGTAGGTTCTGTATGCACCCTTAAATGATGCAACACATAGTATTGTTCGACTGAACTAACAAAACCATCTATAAAGATTCACGAGATAGGTAGCTATCAAATTGGATATGATATTGATTAATATCTACATGCATACAAGTTTTTAGATTGGAATGATTTGGAAAATAGGAAAAAAGAACAAAACTTAGAGAAGTTTCAGCTCTTTTGACATCCGCAAATTTTGAACTTAAAACAAAAATAAAGCAGTAAATGACCTTTTATAAGAACAAGGCCCAAAGAGTTCAAACTTAAAGTTTGTGTAGAGAATCAAAAATAGAAAATCAAAATGCAGCACGTGGCATAAGCCAACTATTATTAGAATATTCTAGATGAAGTCAAAGCTTTGACTTCTTCAGCAACAATACTTTTCTCTTTCAAAATTTGGTATGCAATACTTCACATAAATCAAGGATATCGACATCCTTTAGAATACCAGATGAGAAACATCTACCGAGACCGGGAACAACCTACAAAACTCAAATGCAACAAAAAAATATTTCTATGACACCTTCGATATCTTATATATGACAATTCCTTTCATCATTTAGGGCTCGGGCTCTAGGATATTTTCTTCCCCTTTCTTCAATTGATATTCTTAGAAAGCATTCTATGTTTGATGCATATGTTCTTTTGAAATCCCTTGCATTTCCTTCCAAGTGAGTTTGAGCCTAGTGTATTCTTATGATACCTGGAGTATACTAGCATTCCTTTGCACTTTGTTTGTTTCATATCTAGCTATGGTGTTCCTACACTGTATAATATCATCAATGACCTCCTGAGTTAATAACTGAATAAGGTCTCTATTTATCCTTTCAATCCATTCCTTCAAGGATTTAGCTTCTTTACTCTCCTGTCCTAGAGTTTTGGGATCACAACCTAGACGTGCTAGACTTTCAATAAAGTCTTGATCTTTATCAAGAATTTTTCTACATTCCACAGTGACCTTTCCAAATCCTTCTATACATTGTATCAATATGTCACCTTCCCATTTCAATTTTTTCTTCCATTTTTCTAGCAATGGAACTTCTTTCTCTGAAATTACATTTCTTTGTATCAATTATTGGACATCCATTTGTATGAAAATTTCAACATTTCGCCTTTCAACATCAACCTATTCTTGGAAAACCTTTCATTCACTTTCAAATCTTCTAGATTTCTCAGACCAATGGTATGCTTCCTTATACTTTCCTATTGCATCTATAATGAATTATTCTCCCTTCCTCACCCAATACTTGATCTATTCTTCAAAGACATTCATTTTATGGAAACCTGTTGCAATTGCATCCACCTGTTCTTGTGACATTAGCACTGGATGTTGGGGAAATCCAATCTGTGCTTGACTAGATAGGGTTAATGATTTTATAAAATGTTTCAAGGTAGAAACTCATTCTTTCAATTCTCTTTTCTTCTTTTTATACTTTTGTACTCTGGCAATAGTGGCATCCAGATTCATCTTTATTTCTTCCAACTCTTGCCTCCAAGATGAGTGTCCAAGGTTAATACTTGTTATCTTATACTCCTTAGGTGTTATCTCACATCTATTTTTGTCAGCTATTGGAGTAGCTATATGGACGGTTTTGTCTCCATTTGCATTTTCATGTATGACATGTTAAGAGTATCTACTTCCTGTATAAAACTGTTAAGATCTAGAGGAAATATTACTACTTCCATTGGAGAAGCCAATTCCCTGATCAACCAATCAGGTGCATCCTCATCATGCTCTACCTTTGCAACATTCCTTTTTTCCTAATTTCTACTTGATTCAGGAACCTCTTCTCTTACTTCAATTTTGTTTGTTACATCCTCTAAAATAGGAATTTCTTCAACAATTTATGGTATAGATTTGGGATTTCTAGGATTTGGAACTGTCTCCTCTATTTGAAGACTTATATTTTCATGTCTATCCATATTTTCAACATCACCTTCCTAGATGTCACTTTCTTTCTATCTTGCTACACCAGGATTTTCTTCATTTCCAACTCCATCACATGAAACTTGTGTAGCTTCTTCTTTCTCAATCTCAACTTCAACCTGGTCCTTCTCTGATTCTTCAAAGACCTACAACTGTTCACTATCATTTTGATCATTCCCAAGTGAAGGATGGGAATCAAAAGTATCTTCAATAACCATTTCATCAATAGGATCCTACCCTGTAGTCTCCCCTACTTCCATCTCAAGAAAATCAAGGTTTGTCACTTCTGAAGCAAGTGTTCCTTGTATAAATTCTTCTTCTTCAATATTCATAGGAGTTGACCCTATATCTAGAATTTATTCTACCACTAGTTGTACCATGGGTTTATTTTTAAACTTCTTTTCTTTTACATTTTCCCACATGGCACCCCATATATCCATTTGTTCTTTAATTTCAGCTTCATTTTCCTTAAAAATTTCATCCAAAACCATAGGAGTTCCTCCTAGTGCTTGTTTCACATTAGCCATATTGAAAAATGGAGGAGAAGTAAATAATGCTGCAACTCTCTGAGATGCAGACCTTGTCTGTGCACCAACATTTTATGTTACTTCTACCCCTTCATCAATGGTAGTTTTATTCATTGGATTTGTTGTAGAGGAAGATGTACCTTTAGGTCTTGCTTTTGATTTATCTTTACTTGATTTTGCATCTTTCTTCTTATCAGTTGGCTTTAATGAAACTCCCTGAATTGAAGCTTTAGGGGTTTTCTCTTCAATTCTTATTCCAAGAGCCTCTTTACTAGTTTTTCTTTTCTTCTTAGCAGGTTCCCCACTCTCAAATGCAGTTTCATTTGTTTTTTTTCTTATTTTATGTTGTGAGAATGAGGCTTCAATTCCTTTTTCTCTTAAATCTTTACAAAAATAATTTATCTAGTGTTGAGTGAGTAACAAAACTGGTGCAGAGAACTCATCAATTGATGTCATTTCTTCACCCTCATAACCTAGGTTTGGGATAAGTTCATCATACACTTTGTCTTCATTATAAGATTTATTCAACATTTCTCCATCATCCTTTTCCAACTGATTTGGAATATCATGAAGCATAAGAATCCAAGCAGATCTTATGGTCAATATTTCATATTTTATTTTCCTTACCCTGTGCTCATCTTCATAATTAAGCTGATAATCTTCTAGATGTTGGAAATGAGCATGGTAACCAGATATGTTCTTGGAAATATTCCTCTCAATATCATAATGCATTCTTTGAAATGGAAAATATTCAAAATTATATGTTTTCAATTATTCTTCACACAAGTTAGCTGTCTTGATTGCACTACATTTATAATTCCTAATCACAATAGGAAATTTGAAGTAAGCCTTCTTAAGAGCCTTGTTATAAAGAGCATGAGATAGTTTTAATTGTCTCACCAATTATAATAACACAATTTTTTTCTATAGGATACCTAGGTAGCATGAAAGGATGTCCATCAAACCCTTCCACCCTAATGTAGGAGAAAGTTGGGAACTGAATATACCATCCTCCCATTAGTATGATAACACTTTTTTCCTCCAACAACAGTCTTTTGGCTTTGTCACCTTCCATCGTTTTGACCAAATTCATAGAGAACACATCATTAACTCTTATGTAATGCCCTTTGTATCTATGGATAGTGATGGAACTCCTAAAAAAAATTCATTTTCCATCTCCAAAATCTTGCTTGGTTCTAAAGACTATGGATTTTGTCTCTTGTCACTATATAAGGGTTTTAGTTCACTTAGGTCTTATTTGAAAAACACTTTGATTCGTATCCTCATAAAGATTTTATTTCTCTATTAATTGAAACCCATTGAGTAATCGGCCCTCTAGTCTTGTTTTACCATTTGACATATGTCTAGGCCATTGTTTTAATTTTTCCTAAGTTGGGCAAAATATTTCCCACTGAAAAGCCTTAAGTCTTTTATGTCATGGGTATGGTCTCGTCGACCTAGTCGGGTCCCTTTTTAAATATTAATAGTTTTTGACATGTGCAGATATAAGGACTTTTGACTACCACCTGATTAATGCAGACGATCACCATCATTCCCCAAACACCCATTCTATTTTGTTTCACACTATTTTATTCATACGGGCTCACAGGCGAAGGCCGTCTTTCTTAAATGATTGGTGGGCCTAACATTTTTGATAAGGCATGCAAATGGTTGCTAAAGAAAATCAATAGTGGGAGATAATTGAGGTGGCCACATCTAGACCGTTCCCCATGCACCCATTTGTTCTTCTTGCTTATTAAAATAATCACACAGGATAGCGGGTGGTTGCCACACATCTCCACTAATGATGGGCCCAATGGTTTTAATGGTTAGTATTGCTGAGTTTTCAAAGGAACCAACAGTTGATAGCAGATGACATGGATTAATCTTGACCACTCCCCGCTATCATGTGTGGGTCCTACCTTTCTTGCTAGATTCTCAATGGGGAAGCGAGCATCTACCACATGGAGTAATCCAAAGAACGTGGAAGCATTGGTGTATGAGAAAATATTTAATTGAATAACTCCACACAGGGAATGGAAAATAAAGTGTGTGTTACTAACACAAAAATATTGTACATGCTTAAAGATCTTTTAATCTAATCCATAGATGTTGTATGAAGGATAAATTTGTAGATAACTAAGAAGTGTGCATGAAGAAGTCAAGAGATCTAATCTTAGCCTCTCCTTGTATCCTCATTGATGGAAGTTGCACACGAGTTATGACTCACGGGGGTGAGGGGAAAAGGACACTTGGATCATGACTATAGTGACAAGGAGATGGTGGAGCTTGTGTACTACTAACAAGTGATTCCATGTGGCCTCTTGTCATTTGGTAAGTATTGCAGCTGTGTACAGTCAGATCTTTCATAATAAGCTGGTCAAATTTGGATTGTCAATCAATTAACACTCTGAAAGGATCAATGACTAGCATTGAAAACTCAGTTGAGGGAAAGTGGGTTGTTTTGGTTCATGTGAGTGGGCCGCAATAACCGAAAGGACATTGATCTACCGAAGTAATGAGCTTCATAATTATTAAATATTTGTCTTAAAGGCATAATTCAACATTGAAAAATATACTCAACATACTCAAGGAGCTTATGTTGTGGTCTCTCAACATTTTCTGATGTCAGAACCAGGGTGATCAACCTACAAGGAGAACCAGCAAGTGAATTTTTTCCCTCTCCAACATTATTGATAAGTTGTGGTTTGAGCTTGAATGTGTTAGGGTTTTGTTGGTTCAACATTTTTAAGGTTTGACGTTCATAAAGAAGAATTTGTTAATTCTGCATTTGTATAATTCCTATCAAACCCTCACAAAAGTCATAGGCCTTGTTTATAAAAACCAAATGCCCTGCCTTTTAGTACCTCTTGTGTTATGGCTCCTAAAATAAAAGTGTCTTCGTCTAAATGGGAAGATTATGCTCCCAAAATACCTTTAAATAAAGACCTCATGGATCAATTACCACCTTCAACCAGTGACAAACCTAAAGGCCAATTGATTCCCAAAGGTTCGCAAGTAGTTCAGCTTCTGTTTGACAAGAGATGTTCTATCAGAGATGCCAAATTACCTTATATTGGATGGGAACTATTTTATATTTTTTTTAGGAATAGAAATATGGGTATCCCAGTAGGAAACCCTGAGAACTGTGACCTAGGAAAGTTGATTGTGCCAAATTTTTATATGGATGTTGACTTTCTTAAGGAAATAGCTACTAATTATGACCTAGTCACAAGGACTATAAGAACATATGATGGGAAAGAAATGGTCAGAATCACTAAGGAGGAATTTGGTTTTATATTCAAGCTCACTAGATGGAGTGATGAAATGCATAAGATAAATGAAGACACTCTTAAGCAAGAGTATGATAAAACTAGGATTTCATTTAGAGTCCATGTCCTACCGAGATTCTTAGCAGAAATTGCATGCTAGAAGATTGTAATAGGAACACATGATAAAGAGCCTTTCCCAATTAACTATTATGTTTCTTACTTCCAAAGGACTTTCTATTCCATTTATCAAATAATTGGTTATGATCCTGTCTCTGGAATGCCAATCGCATGGATGTATATGGCTACCAATATCCAACACCCTCAGTATTGTGCAGTATATGATTCTCCAGGGTTTCTTTTAGAAAGAATGCATGAAGGACTAACAAGGTTGAAGAAGGGTGAATCGGAACTGAGATTTAGTTGGTATTCATTATTGATGCACATGTTTCTGTACAAGGGGGTAGTTTGCTTTGGACACAATATTATCCTGGAAAGAAAGGAGGGTGACTTTGATTTTCCCATGTAATGTTGGACCACAATCTTGGACAAAGATGATAGGACATATGACTATGTGACATTCCATAATTTGTTTTCTTTTGAATTGAAGAGGGTCTTAATTGTGCATTTACCCAAATGCATGATTTATTAAGACCCAAGGAGAGAAAGCCTGAGCTACGAGTTGATTATAATTGGGGAGATGTTATTTCAAACCCCAATTATACTATCTTTCGAGTATATGGTTCCATGGTATCATCTCACTTGCTTCCAAAGTTTGTGTCAGAAAGAATTGGTTTCCTTGAGGTTATGTGGCAACTGGGAAGTGTATGTTAGAAACCAAAATTAGACATGCAAACCAAAAAACCTTCCATAGAAGAGAAAAATAGAAAAAGCAAAGCTATTGCAAAAAGATGTGCAAAATAATATTCAGGAATTCATAATTACATGAGATGATTTGCTTTATAAAAAAAAAATATGCATAACCCTAATCTTATCTTGAGCAACACGATAGCTCAAAAAGATAAGGATGAGAATATTTAACCTAGGAATTAAAATATTACCTAAGTAAAGTTATGCAAGTTCAATTAAATATTAATTACACTAACACCCCCCATAAGTGCAACTTAGGGAGACTAAAAAATCATGCACCTAAAACTAAGATGAATGCAAGAAAGCATGAATGGGTCCTAACAATAAGGCTTAATGAGGTACCCATGGACAAATACAATAATGAGGTAGAGAAGGAAAACCCAGTGGGACAAAACCCCTCTACAATGAGATGACTACTGCAAAGAAGCACTGGAAGAACACTTTGGAGTAATACTGGAACTGCAATCCAACAAGCAAGGAAATATACTTTTGTCTACAAGAAACCAAAGTGGAATCATAATAATGCAAGATCAGATCTGATGCCATAGAACACTGGAAAACTCACAAACTAGAACAACCTTGGAATTTTTGAAGCAACAGTAGATGATATGATGACATAATCTAGAAACTGTGTATCTCGATGTTGATGCCAAACTGAGACTAAAAATATTCCATAGTAACA
Organism: Sequoia sempervirens; assembly: GCA_007258455.2. NCBI lineage: Eukaryota > Viridiplantae > Streptophyta > Pinopsida > Cupressales > Cupressaceae > Sequoia > Sequoia sempervirens. The sequence continues at coordinate 518,478,883 of VDFB02281492.1, forward strand.
AGTACCATAAAGACTCTGGAACATTATCCATAAAAGCATGGCCCTCAAACTGAGATGGATTTGAACCAATGCAGATCAATAACCATAAGCTCTTAATCTAAAGTGTGAATTGATGTGAATCTGATATGTGTTAATCTAGGACAAGATATGGCCAAAAGAAATTAAGAAACCAGATACAACCCATGCGAGTTTCCATCAAAACAAGATGAAAATCAAAGTGAAAACTACACTCTAATCAGATTATTATGCAAGAAACCCCCTGATGAAACTTTATCTCAGTTCATTTATTACAATAACCCAACGATTGTAAAAGAACATAATTATTAACATTCATTAAAAAAAATAGACCTCATATCTATGTAGAGGACTGAACCAGCTTTCCAACGCCGCAAGAATGGCAAAAAATGGATAAGCGAGTCAAAAGATGTCTCCTAGAGTGAAAACGACAATATCCGACTTCTAAGGCCAAAAAATTCATCAAAAAATAAAAACCAAAAAATAAAACCTCCACCATTGGGAAGATCTTGGAACCATCTTTTCGATGATATCTTGTTTGCAAAAAAATGATGTCGTATGCAAAATTTATACCCGATTCTATGAATGTGCTCCAAAACTGCCTAATAAGGTCCTTTGCAGCCCTTAGGGGCTAAAAAATTTCAACCCCTGGTCACATGCAGGACTAGGGGCTAGCATGTTGGGGCTAGGGCTGAAGCCCTTGGATGCCGATAGGACCATACAAGGGGCTGGAGAGGCAGTTGGGTCTTATCCCAGAGCTCCTGGTTCTCCAAACAACCACGGCCTGAGTAGGGAGCCTGCAGGGGCTTAAGGAGTCGGCAGAACAGCGCTGTGCTGGTGGTGGGTGGAAGACTATTGGTGGCAGAATGGTGGGAGTAGCACAATGGTAGCATGAGGGTGGCGCGGTCAGTTTTATACTGGCCGAGCCAAAACTTACCTATTTTTTATTTTTTTAATATATATATATTTTTTCAAAAATGGTGCCTCGAAAAACATGCCTGGGGGCCGTACAGCCGTCGGACAATTTTTTTTTTGCCTCCCTAGTCGACTGTGTCCAAAATTGACAAATCTTATATGAAAATAGGTGTTTTTGGGCACTGCGAATCCAATGACAAGGTCCGTTTTGGCCCAAAATTCCCAAAAAATTAGGTGACCCCTAGATCTCTCAAAAAAATCACTAAACTTGAAACCCTCACAGATTTCTTCAACGATGACCAAAATCAGTGAAATAAAAGCCAATCCTAACTTTTTCCAGCACTATGAATCCAATGGAAAATTCTGATCTAATCCAAGACACTGCATGAATATGCTCAAGGAATGAAACCCTTGAGGAACCCCGAACATGCTCTATAATGTATTTCTCCAAAAAGTTGAGAAGGAGTTGCAAATTGAGGCTCTAATACCATGTTAGAAACCAAGATTAGACATCCAAACCAAAAAACCTTCCACAAAAGAGAAAATCAAAAAAAGCAAAGCTATTGCAAAAAGATGTGCAAAATAATATTTAGGAATTCATAATTACATGAGATGATTTAGTTTATAAAAGTAAAGTATACATAATCATAATCTTATCTTGAGCAAAAAGATAGCTCAACAAGATAAGGATGAGAATAATTAACCTAGGAATTAAAATATTACCTAAGTAAAGTTATGTAAGTGTAATTAAATATTAATTACACTAACAGTTTAGAAAATGAACACTTATTAAATCAGGGAAAAGGAACTTTCTTTACTTTGTACACTTGTTTTTCTGATTTTCTAATGACCAAGGGAGATTGGAATAACATCCTTGATATACTCAAAACTTTCCGCATGTGGAGGTCTGTTGAGAGGATCAGGTATGACCCTAAATGTTTTATGGCTTGGTTGAAAGAAAGAAACAAGAGCTATAAATTTGTCCAAATTTTCTAGTATCCTGAAGATGTAATAAGAAATGTGTTGGACACTTTGGAGTAGGAAAAAGGATAGCAAGATGGATTGCATTCAATAAAATGCAAAAAAAAAAAAAGCAAGAAGAACCTGATTTCAAAATTATTCTAGAGGATGAAGATATAATACAAAAGGTGGAGCATGTAGCAAGGAATTTTGATTCAATAGTGGGCCACCTTGAAACTAAAGGGGTAATATGTAAAGATAAAGGGAAGTCTCCAATTGTAGAAGGAGTGAGTGGAGGATAAATACTTGTTATAGAAGGAGAATCTACATCACAAGCCCTTGAGGAACCAAGAATAAAATTATTTGTAAGGAGAAAGAGTAAGGCAAAGAAAATTGATGAAGCTCCTGCTCCCTCTCATCAAGAGGAAAACAAGCCTCCTTCTCATGTGCCACAAGTACCACTGCCATCTCCACCAAGGCCAGTAGAGCCTGAAATTGTAAACATTGATTCCCCACCACCTAGTGAATTACCATCAAGGGAGCCACCATTAAAAAGGAAAACGGTTGAAGCCACTGTCTAGTGGACTATGATGATGAAGGATTAGATGATGATATTTGGGTGTTAGAGTAGGAAATGCAAGAAGTAGTACCCAATGCAATTGTAGTAAGGGAAATACATCAATTGGAAACAAGATTGAGTTAAGTTGATCTCACTAGACTCAATGGGAGAGATGATATGAGGGTTGAAGCATGTGCAAAGTTCTTAGATGGTGACTCTTTTATAAAGACTCAAGCCTTTATGGAATTTGCATATAGGGCTTTAAAAGAGATGAATATGTAAAAAGCATAGCTATAGAAAGAATCCTTCACCCATAATTGCCAGATACTATCATCCAAAAAAAAGGTGTTAAATGAAATAAGAACTAGATTCTAGAAAATGACTGCAAAGGAGGGTCGAGAATTGGTAAGAACTAGTGGCATTTTGTTGCTACTAGAATGGGATATTTCTTCTTCCATAGCTTTTGACACAATAAAGAAATGTGATAAGCCTCTCTATGATACAAAAGAATAAGTTGCACTTGCATTACAGGGGTCTGCTTATAGTGAAGATTGGGAAGCCTTGGTTATATGGCCTTTATCTCCAAGTAGAAGAAAGCCTGATATTGCTAAGCCTGCACCTAACTATAGTGGAGGCCTGATAATAAAAAGAGTGTCAGAAACATTGGCCTTAGAAGCTTCCAATATGCTAGTTCATGTTGCAAAATTCACAAGGGCCATTGTAGAATCTGTGACTACAAAAAATGATAAGCTCAAGATAGAATGCAATAACTTGTTAGTAAAGTATGGAGACCTTGAGTGGGATAATATGTAGTTGGAGACAAAGGTAGCATTATTGGAGGATGTGTTGCAAATATTGCAACTTGGAAAGCCTAAGAAAAACAATGTTGGCTTCCCCACTACTTCACAATAAGTTGTACCCTTAGAGTTTACTATTGAAGTAAGTTCTTCATGGGCCATTGTGCCATATAACATGGGGAGTGTGCCTATTTCAATAGTAGAACCTAGTACATCAAAAGGGTCACAAGATGAAGGGGATATCAATAGGGATGAGTTGCTTAGGAAGCTAAATGAGTACAAAGAAAAATGTGAAAATCATGATGAGGAGACTTTCAAGAGTAATATGAAGATTGTCACAACAGTGTTAGAACACTTGAACAGAGGAGTGAATAACAAGTTGAATACTATTCACTACAGTTATTCATCTATGGTGGATGCTATTAGGAATTTTGACATTGACAGAGAAAGATCCATTCCACTCATGGAAATTTGGATCTGTAGGAATTAGAATTCGATATTGATGGGAATTGGAGTCAAGCAAGATCCCAATCCACCTGAAATGTTTAAACCTACTATAGTTCTTGCAGGAAAGATTGTAGGATACAAGGGAAATATTGAACCATTGGAGAATAAATAAAGGAGCTAGTAAAATCCTTCCATGAATCACATCTTGGCCTTCTTCCATCCATTTTAAGGGATGATAATAGCATTAAGGCTCTACAGGAGTGGAAAAATGAAAAAAATTAGGTTATTTCAAATCAAGCTATGTTAATTTGTCAAAAAATTGATATGGAGACATTGAAGAGAAATATGGATATGTTAGTTCATGCTAAGACTTTCCTACTGAAATTTGATAAGGAAGCTAACCAGATTGTCACCAAGTATGCACGTTATAGACAAAGTGTCGATGAAGTCGTGAATTTTGATTGGCCTACTGAAGATGAATTCCTGGCATGGAAAGGCAGGTACTTGGAAGGAGTGGGGGGTCTGGTATAAAAGGTGGTAGGTTAGTGATTTGAAAACTTGAAAATATGTAATCATGATAAATAATAGATAGATGGGAATGCACTGCATAGTTTGGATGTAGTATAGATTAGGATTTTGATAAAGTATGGGACATATAGTGCATCTTCTCCAAGTTGAATTGATGACAAGGTTGCAGATGTGGAAATATCTCTTGAATTTTCATTTTCTATTTCTTTCATGCTTTCCTTCTCTCACTTTGAGTTTGAGGGCACAAATTTTGAGGTAACTATTTGGTTATACCCATTTTCAAAATTGGACTAGATCTCCAACAATGAATGAAGACTACTTTCATTTTCCCACATGTCTCCCACCTCTTGGGAATGCATTGCAACTAAATGGGAGAATCTTTGTTATGGTGGTCCAATAGGGTTTTGATATGTGTAATTTTTGGCCCGAGGATTGTTTTTCTCCTTCATTTCTATAAGAAGGAATTCAGGGCCAAAAAGTAGGGTTTCATTGTTTTGCAATTAACACTGTGAATTGTAAGGGAAATACTAAGTATGTTTTAGAGTTTTTGTCTTAAGTTAGAGTTTAGTATTATGTATGGAATTTTGATAGCAGTATAGCAAATACAATACAAAGTAATACCAATTTCATGGCTATTGTCTCTCCTTATACTTGTTTTATGAGTTATGAAAGAAAGCAATCCAAGATTCCTTTCATTTGTCTCTATTTTCTCTCAATGGATATTTGATTTCATTCTTTCTTATTGATACAATGAATTAATGTAAATATTTGGATAAAAATTTTAACTCACAAAATTAGACATTAGGATATTTGTAAGTAGTAATGATCATGAATGTAATAAGGGAGTGTTGTAATGCAATATTTCTTGTGACTATATGTTGCTATTATTGAGTTGTTATCTAGTTATATATGTTGATATTGACTCTGCTGCTTGGGATAAAGGTACTAATTCGTGCAAAGTACTTAAGGTTTATTTTTTGTGTTGATTCATTAGGAAATCACTTTTAATATAAAAATTCTCAAATGGATACCACTATAGTTGTTTTGTGTTAAAGTTCTGCCTCCTCATGCTCCAAGTATAGGACATTGATAAATGAGTTGCTAACTTATTTGATGTACTATATTGCTGAGTAATTTTATGAGATGTTTTATTGAAAATTTATTTAATTATAATTGTATGAATTCCTGAGTATACATTATGGGATCACCCTCCTGGGTTTCACAGAGCCCAAAGTGTAGGAGTATAATTTTTGCAACTTCCACTCATTCGTTGGCCAATCCCTTTGGAGTACAAATTATTGGAAATGGAAAAGTCCATAGGTATTTCTGGAGATCAGTTTGGTTCTTAAAAAATAACCAACAGATAGTGATTTGGGGTAAATGAGCATATATTAAATTATTTTCTACTTTTTTGCCTAGAGTACCAATCTTCTTCAACCCTTGTTTACTTGCCCTTATGGTGCAGGAATAGATCACATATGAAGACATATAAAAAATATCTGGTTTTGGGAAATGCAGTTATTTTTTCATGCAATCTATCACTAATAAAATTTCCCCAATGCATTTGCATGGGATACTCATCAGTTTGGATATTATCACAAACATCCAAGGTTCAAATTTACTAGAATCTCACAACCCAGCTATCCTACTTAGCATGGTTATAACATCTTGAACATATTGGTTGAACATAGACCTTAGAATTTATTTTTTCTATTTTGTAATTGGCTCTTGGAACCATTGGGTATTCATAACTTCTATATTACACTCTTCAACACTCTGATAAGTTTTGGCTTTTTCCTTCACATCAATATTATACATCTGGGTGAATATAGGAAGCCCAAATGTGTATATAATTCCTTTTTGGGAGAGTTTTGCATAAGTTTTTCCCTCCTTCCCAATGATTCTTTTATCTAGGTTGTAATTATTTATACATTCCATGACCAATTTAGGGGCCTCCATTGCTGGTGGAAACCCACTTGCTATAACATTTCTGGTACACTGAGAAGCACTTTCCTATCGTACCCAAGTGCGAATTTCAACATTAGAAGACCACCCCATGAGTATTTGTAACTACCACACCAATTGGTATGGCTTGTGAACTGTAAAATTTAAATTCCTCTTCTACTCTTGTGTCAAAAATACTAATTTTTGTTGGTGTGTTATGCATTTTCAAATGTGTGTCTTGTGTGCGAGTTAGTGTTAAATTTAACCAAATTTCTTACAATTTTATAAAAAAATCAATTTATCTTTCTGCTAAATTCGAATAAAAAAATAATAATAATCAAAACTTCAATTTCCAAAGGGAAATACCATTTCTCGATATTTTCATGCGTGAAAATAATTAACAGAATATTAGTTATCCAAAACATAACTAGTTTTGGTTGATGATGACAATTTTTTTTAGAATGGAGCTTCAAAACCTTTGGTAGTTGTGTTCTTAGTTTCTCAAATTTTACCTTTCCTTGTGCTCCAGTATTATTTCATTCGTTCAATGTCCTTTACAAATTTGTAGCATGACACAAAGTGGAGTGTTATAAAAGAAATTGCATGCTTAAGGTGGTGCCAAGTACAGGAGTAATTCACCACCTTCATTAATTACTTGTCATAATGCATTAATTCCTCAAGTAAAGGTGTAATCATTATGAATTAGAAATTATGAATGCTTAGATTTTTGTGTGGGCTCACTACTAGAGGAGAAAGATGGCATGATGATCTTGTGTGGCAGTTTGGTGTCACTTTGATTTTTGTTAGGCATAAGACATTAAGATACGTGATCAATTTGTGATCACTGAGATTAAAAATTTTGGTACCAAATTTTGAGAAGAAATACCAAGGACCAAGGCGCTTACCTCCAAGCTTCAGATAAAACCAAAACAAAAGAAAAATCAAGGAACCAGGTTCAAGAGAGATAAAAAAAGGAATAAAGATGATTAAAACATTGCAAAACAAAAACTTCATTTTTTGAGTTCCAAATAAAGAAAATGAAATAAAACTACTAGACTCCGATACAAGAAAATGGTGCTACCAGGATTAACACTTTTGGTTGATGACTTACCAGACGGGGCTAGGACCAATTGAAGACATAACTCACTTGATACAACCGCATAACTTCAGGATTCCAGTTTTCGATAAAATATTAAACTTCATGAAAAGAGAAAAAGACCGAATTTGGGAAAGAATAAGGATAAAACAAAGACCAAGAAAATTGAAGATGAAGCCCGCATTTGACCAAACCACAGACCAATGCCAAAGCAAATGAAAATGAAAGGGAAAAAGAAAAAAAAGGGGGTCCACATTTTTCCAAGTGGAAAAATGGGGCGTGTTGTGAGACCACAAAACAAATAGCAACCAACAAAACTAAACAAAATAATAGAAAGTCAATTCTAGATCTAACATCAACATACCAACTTTTTTTAGTCTTCTAATTATAAATCATTGGATCATCATTCTGACATTCAAATTTCATTTCACCTAGCATGTAAAATTAAGTATTATTGAGCTCATGTGTGTGTAATTGATTATTTCTACCACAGTAAACTTAGAAAATAGAAATTATTTGCATTCACCTACATAATTTGACAATTCCTTCAAATCCAACCAGGGATAGAGCCTTGCTACCAGTCAAGCCTCCATAGTCCCGACAAGGTTATCTTTGTAATTCCCCCAAACATAGCTCTACTGCCAGTTAGGTGTCCATAGCCCTGGTAGAGATATTTGGATAGCTTAAAGAGTTGATTTCTTTCTCTCTCTTTTTTTATATTGAAATAATAGCTCATTTTTCTCTTTAGATATTTCAATGATAGCTCATTTTTCAACTTGCAAGCAATGAAACCTGCTATTAGGTTGGGAATTATAGTGGTAGCAAAGGTAGTATTTTTAATTTTTCACTCAATGCAAATAACTGCTATTTGAAACTTTAGTAGAATGATTTAAATGTGTGTGTTTGTAGCTCAAAATCAACTCTATGATTCATGCTAACTAGAGTAAAAAGAATCAAACAATTCTCAAACAATTTATAAGTAAAAGACAATTTTCAGTTAGAACATGGATCAAATTTCCAAAATTGATGTTCTATTAACCTGTTCACCTTCAGAGGTTTCCAATCATTATAAATCCCAACAATGCAACACCCAAGAAAAAAGAAAAACAAAAGAAACAAATGACTATTTACAAAACACCAGCAAAAGCTAACCTAAAAAAAACTATTTACCTATGACTAGAAATAATGCTTTAGAAAGTGCTCATTGACGAGCAATGGGATATCTTCACTAGTAAAAGACTTCCATCTATAAGTGTTGTCACCCAATATTTTAGAAACTTGATACGTGCCTATCCACAACTTGTCAAACTTACCATATTCACCATTTCACTCGTGGGATTTATTCTAATACAAGACAAAGTCAAATATTCTAGAAGTTTTTAATCTAGCCCTTTTATCAAACCATCTTTTTACCACAGATTGATGTCTAGCAAAATGATCTATAGCTTGGGTACGTTTTTCGTCTAAATGCATTAATTGTAATAACCAAGCTTCACTTTGATCATCTAATCCAATGTATCCCTGGGTGAACTGCCATGTAAGGATTTTCAAATTTATTGGCAATATAGGATCTACCCCATAAACTAGGTGATAAGGAGAATTTCCTAACGCGGCTTTCATCCTAGTACAATCTATGCAAAGGGCCAATTTCAGCAAAGAATTCCATTCTCTAGGATTCTTTTCAATCAATTTCTTAATTATATCCAACATATTTTTATTTGATGATTCAACTAATCCATTTACCTACAAATAATAGTTAGATGAGAATTTTAATTTTATACCATATTTGAATGCCCAATTTGAAAATTTTAATGAAGAAAAGGTAGGGCCATTATCACATACAAGTGCGTATGGTACTCCAAACCTGGTGATGAGGTTCTCTTCCAAAAAATTGATTACTACTTCTATAGTGCATTGTTTTCTAGAACATGCCTCTATCCATCTACTGCAATAGTCTATAGTAGTTAATATAAATATATGGTATGTGGATGATGGAGGATTGATAGTTTCAATAAAATATAGTCCCCATTCTAAAAAGGGACCCATATCCATCATTGGTTGTAATGGTTGAGCATTGAATCTCCCTTTATCTGATGCAGTTTGACATGTGTAGTAGTGTTTTACATGCTCATATGTATCTTTGAAAATCATTGGCCAGTAATAACCGACTCTCAAAATGAGGTGTGCAGTGGCTAAAGGTAGACCATGAGTTATTCCAAATTTATCATGTAGTTCCTACAACACTTTGTTTGCTTCTATTCTATTCAAGCTTCTTAAATAGATTCCTTCATGGTTTCTTTTGAATAGAGCTCCTCCTTTGATCATGTAACTTTGTGATTTTATCTTAAGAACTCTTCTTTGATTTCTTTGCATATGATTGGGGAAAGTATGGCTGACTAGATAATGCCATGTATATGAATACTAGTCTTCTTGGTCTTTTACATCTAAAGTATATTGTTGAATCAAAATTTGTGGATTGATTTTTGCAATAGATCTGACCAAAGCCTGTCCCTGAACCAATTTCATGGGTATAATTTCTAGATCGAATTCTTGTAGGATTGTAACCCATTTGGATTTTTTTTCTCCAAGCTCACTCTATGTTAACAACATCTTGATTGTAGAATCTAGAACAATAGCTTTGACTATACTCCAGACGATGTAATGCCTAAATTTTTGTACCGCTTTGACCAAAACAAAGGCGTGTTTTTCAACATTTATGTATCTCAGCTCCGCTTCTTTAAATGGAGTGCTCATAAAAAAAATAAACTTCTCTTCTTTATTCTCACCCTTCTCTGTTAGTATTGCTACACAAGTATGACCATAAGCAAAAGAATAAATATAAAAAGGTTTAACATAATCCAGACTTACCAATACCGTTGATCCTGTAATTGCTGTCTTTATACTTTTGAATGTGATTTTAGCTTCATTTTTCCACTCTATCTTGGAATCTTTCTTTACATATCATTGAGTGGTTTCCCTATTTTGACGAATCTGGTAATAAAATTTTAGACAAAATTAATCTTACCAAAATATGATTTTAATGCTTTCTTGCTTCTTGGGGGTTGTAGCTTGAGTAGTGTGCTCACTTTGTCTGGGTCTATTGAAATACCTTTTTCAAAACTAATATGTCCCAGTAGCTAACCTTCAATTACCCCAAAAAATACACTTTTTAGGATTTAATGAAGCTTCATAAGTTTCACACTTCTGCAATATTGCTCTTAGATCTCAAACATGACCTCTATTTTTTGAAAATATTATCAGGTCATCCATGTAGATAATAATGCATTTTCCTATCAACTTGCGGAAAGCATAATCCATGGCTCTCTAGAATGTATCCCTCGCATTTATCAATCCAAATGGCATCCTTTTGTAAGCAAATGTTCCCCACTTCATGGCGAATGTTGTTTTCATCTGATCTTCCCTTGCTACCATTACTTGATTACATACAGAGAATCCATCCAAACATTACATCATCTTCAAATCATTGACTAATTGTAGCACTTCTTCTAGTGATGGAAGTGGATAATTATCTTTCTCAGATGCCTTGTTAAGATTTCAGAAATTTACACATAGTCGTATATCTCCATTTTTCTTTCTCATGGGCACCAAATTCGTCACCCAAGTAGAATGTCTAATAGGAAAAATTATTTTAGCTGATAAAATTTTTTGGACTTCATTTTGAATTAATGGTTCTAAGAGTGCATTAATTGGACATTGTTTCTATTGGAAAGGCTTTGCATCAGGCTTTAATGGTATCGTATGTGTAATGATGGAAGTGTCATAAGTCTTTAGATCTTCATACATCCATGTTATAACCTTCCAACAATATTTAAGTTTTTGAGAAATATTTCTCTTCTCTTCCTCAGTACAGACCTTTCCTATTAGCACATTCTTAGGATCCTCTTTAGTATGCAAATTGTATAATTCAGATTGTCCCCCATCACTTTGAGGCAAATATTTCTATCTAACTATCTGATCAATTTCAAACAGTCATTCTAACACAATTATTGCTTTCAAAATATTATTATCTTTGACTTGAGCTAAGTCTTCATCTTGAATTTTTCCATCAGGGTGATCCATCTCTTGAATTATTTGTGCTTCAAAAATACTGGAATTAGTGATGAATTTCAATATATGTCATTCATCTTTGAACACCTAAAGATAAGTAACATTATCAGGAACCGAGGGTATTTGCACCAACTCAAGTGTGAATCTCTTCAAAACAGAGGCATTTAGAGGTTCTAGAGCACTGGTAGTAGTAGCGAAAGCATTGGATCTTTGATTAAAGCAGTAGTAGCCAAAGCATCAAATCTTTGAGTGACGTTGAATGCCTCAAAATATTCTATCAAATCCTATACTCTATGTCGATAATTGGACAATCACTCATAGTGACGTACATACTATTTTCAAACTTGTCTAACTACTAATTAAAAATCACTTAACACCTTAATAATTTTGACTTTCTTCTTGATTGCAAGGATTGGGCCATGTATAATGGCTTCATATTCTACCAAATTGTTAGTATATTGAAATTGTAACTCATATGCAACAAGAAAAGATTTACCTTGTGGGTTGATGAGTTCAACTCTGATTCCAATTCCTTGTTTCGATTTGGATTCATTAAATTTAAGAATCTAGGTTGATCATATATAACTTATAATTTACCATTCTTCAATATCATCGAATTAGTCTTTTCAATCTATGTAACATAAATTTTGTCTTTATGCATTTATGGTTCAGATCTTTTAATCTTATCATGTTCTAGATAGTACCGGTTCTTGATTTTATGAATTACTTCGAGGAAAATCATGCAACTATGTGCAGTATTATGTAACCTGCACCAATCCTGCAACAATAAACCTTTTTAGTGAAATTTCAATTTTGTCGCTCTTTCGAGCTTTTGTAACAATATTCTTCCAAAATTTATCATAAGGACTATTTTCTTCTTCAAAAGAATAGCAATCTGATTCAATTAAAACATTTGTTCCAGGAGTTAGCTTATTAGGTTTTTTACCATTACATGTGTAGACGCGTAAAATGTATTGATTGACATTGTGCATCTGATCCTCACCACTAACACCATTTCATCCTGAATCATCCTTTGGTCTAACCATTTAATCAAATACCTTTATCTGATTAAATTCTGCAATATTCTTCTCTTAATTAGATAAATCAATTATCTAATTAAGTCACCTTTTCTCAATAATTAAATTAATCATTTTTTATCTAATTATCCTTTTTAATTAAATAATTAATTTTATTTGATTAAATATCTTAAGTCTATCTATTAAATTAAATAAATTAAAACCTTATTTAGTTTAATCTAACATAATCTCTTTTAATTAAATAAATCAAAATCTTTATTTAATTAATCCCTTATCACATTCTTCTCATATTTGATTTAAATAAATCCACAAATTTAAGTCAAATATGTCACATCATTTAATCCCTTCATTAAATTAATTAACCTGAATTAATTTAATCTCTCCTCATGTCCCATCCTCCATCTTTTACCACTTTCACATGAAAATAGACTTATTTAATTTATTAAATCTCTATTTTCATCAACAAGGCATCTTTTAAGGAATATTCCCCAAATTTGAATTCAAAATCCAAGTGGGATAAGTCCTTCCAACAAGGAATTTACTCTCTCTTACATGTCCTTTCCCTTGAGCCAAGTGGCATTCAATGCATTCTTTCTTCCCTCTTGCATGTCATTTCAACAATTTCAAAATTCAAAAATATGCATTTATTGGCACAATCCTCAAAACTTGCACATCCTTCATTCACTCATAAGTTGACATGTGGCACTTTTCCATTAGCTAATTCTTAGTCCCACATTGCTCTATTTTGGACATTCATCCATCAATCTCATCTATAAATAAGAGGCTAATCTCCTCATTTCATCATCCACAATTTGAGTAAACTTACTATGCTCAAATCATTAGCAAATTCCATCCATTATCATTGATTTCATAGCTAGGTTATGTAGATTTTTCTACTGGAGCACTCATCAAACATACACAAAGTGGATCACTCTTCATCACACACAAGCTTGCATCATACGAGTTGGGAAAGGGCCAATTTTCACATCAAATTGGCACCAATTCCCCCATGGGATCAAGAGTTTGCTTGTTTTGATAGGACTTTAATCTATTTCATTATGTTCTTCATTATTCTTTCCTATTTTTAAACTATGCTAATGGATTTCATGGGGAATCCTTGTTCTTGGTTGCATTTCATCTTCTAATGTGTGTGTTTCTGTTGTTTTACAGGTATTAGGATTGGGGTTCGCACATTTGGTGCTAGAAGGAGGGCAATCTCACCTTTTAATCACGTTTTTTAATCAAAATTATGTATTTTTCTTTGTTTACAGGTTCAACGTCGCTATTTAGCATCACTGGTTCTCCAGCGTCGCTATATAGAACCACTGGAAATTCAAACTACAATGCTCTAGTTTCCCACCTAGAAATTTAAATTCCAAACTGCGTCGCTTAACCAATCAAACCCATGGGAATTTTTTAAAAAATCAAACTTCACCGCTTAGAAAAAGGGCGACACAGTCATGCTCACTAGTCTGACATTAGAGCGACACTAACTAGAAAGTGACACTATACAATACCACTGCCAAAATCAAACTGTGACACCTTCATGGATTGCACCGCTAGAGGGGAGTATGGAGTAAAATTTAAATTTTCAGCACGTGCTTTTTTTCAAATTTTGCTTCTTTTGTCTGTTTTATGTCTTTTTGACCTTTTTTTTGCAGAATATAGCTGATTTTTTCTTGTAGGTTGAATCGATTAGAAGACGAAGAGGAAGAGAAGCATGATGATGTCATTTCACAAAAACAAGTATTTTTAAACACTTTAGTGTTTGTTTAACACTATTTAAGGATTCATTAGTCCTCTTAAATTTAAAATTTTTCATCTTTTTATGCTTAGAATCCACTAATTTCATTTGGGCTTTAAAAAGTACTTTTCAATTTTTGCTATAAAAGGCTTAAAAAGAACATTAGGATTCAAATCTACTAAATTTTGTTTGGGATTAAAAATTGAACAAGGAAATTTGTCACACTTACTTTGGTGCTTTTAAAACAAACTCACAATTGCTTTGAAAGGTTAAAATGAACATGTGCAACTTTTTTTTTGTGATTGCTTACTTAAACTAACATCATCGATTGCTTTATAGCGATCTTGAGAATCAAAAGGAATTTTTTATGATCTTAGGTTGAGATAAAGTAGTCACCTCCACACTTCATTTTGGGTTTAAAATTGAACAAAACACTTTGCGAGTGTGAATAAAATTATTGCATATGTTCTCCCTTTGTTTCTAAACAAGGGTCGATCAAACTATGAATATGTTTATTCACTTTTTTTTATCTTAGAGGGCCTGCCTTGGGGAAAAAGTACTCACCCAAGGGAACGACTCAACCAGTAACACTCTAAAGCCAAGAGTATTTCCAACCGGAATATAAATGTGGGTATTGGAATAAACGCCAGTCTCACATGGTTGGCTCTGATGAGATGGATCTGAAAGGGACTCTCACCATATGGGTTAATCTCCACAAACGGAAATTCCTAATTAAAACCCATCTTTTAGAATTTCCAAAATCCTTGATCTATTTGTTGGTGCAAGAACGATCATTCTGAAGCCTCCCCACACTTTTACGGTCTTTTAGTAGAAATGGAAAGCATGCCATGGGATTTTCATGGGTGTTGATGCTTGGCTGCCCCGTATAAGTGAGTGTCGTGGAGGGGAGCCAGTGGGGTAAAGCATCTAACCATTTGCTAAAGATAAGCATAGTTGGACTTGTCCAAGTGGGGACTCAACAAATATTATCTTTCATATCCATAGGGTTGTACTTATTATTGGTTACAAAATTATTTTCTTGTTCGAAAACATCTGGAAACAAACACTTAAACATCAACATCAAATTTCAAACCCTCTAGGAGACAAATATAATTGACCCAATTCATATGTTATTGCTTTCCCTTGGGATTTTATCCTTAGAGGTTTCTAAACACTTGGATTACATCTCAATTTGTCTGCTAAAGTTAAACAATAGGTAACCCTTGCCTTGAATTCATCAAATTTTCACATAACATACTTTGTGGGATTCGAAGAAATTATGACATTGAACATCTAGTTTGGAAAACCTAATCAAAAGAAGTGTTTGTGGTAAAATAAAGTCATTAAGCAAAGATAACAAAATGAACTCTCACATGTGTTAAAACCTCATGATTTCCAAGAAAGTCAAATCCCAAAATAAAAGTCCTTGATTCAAAATCCGCAAATGTGTGCTCAAATTGATCCACTTCTTAGTTATAAAGGTCTATAGAAGCATTACATGTTCTTCAATATCGAGGTCTAGATAAACAAAGTGTCTTTTTTAGGTTCATCCTAGGATCAAAAGAAATTAAAATCTTTTTTCATCCACCCTTCAAACATCAAACCAAAAATCATCTCACCATCATCTTTTGAGAAATCTTGAAACTATCCTTCATGCTAGGCCTTTTGGAAAAAATCAAAATCATCAAATCCTTGAGACAAAATCCTTGAAATCTTTATCAAATCATCTTTGGCTAGGTATGTGTAGATGCATCCTTTTGCATATGCTTAGTCAAAATTATCAAACCATCTTCTTTACCTAGGTATATGTAGATGCATCCTTCTTCATATGCTTGGTTAAATTATCATCTTGTTTGAATAGGTGTCGGTAGATGCATCCTTCTCCCTACACATATTCAAAATATCATCCTTTGAGAAAATATACCCCTTAGATAATCATCCAACATCTTAGGGTCTATTTGTTCAATCGAAGCAAACCAAAAACTCAAGTCAAGGGCAATGCAAAAAATCATCAAAATCAGAATCCAAAACATATCCAAAAGTCCTAAAAGTCTAGCATTCCCCTCAAGATTTATCAAAAGATCAAACATCCACATCATCCATCTCTTGCATCCATCACCATATCACCTTTTGATCCTTAAGATATCCTAAAATTTTCTCTTTTGTGCTTAAAATAAGATCAATCCAAAGAATTAGGAGATTCATCTCCCATATTCTTGAAAATTGATCCTTGTTTTATGGTTCAAACTAGATCTCAATACAAGAATAACATGGAAGCTAACAAAGAAACACTCACTTCAAGTGACCTAAGCCAAACAAATGCCGAAATGAATCCTGTTGAATCAAGCAATCCTTTGACTATCTCATCATCACAAAATTCACAAGAGAAAATTCAAGAAGAATACCTTACCTTTGGGATGTTGCATGAAGAAATAATTGAAATGCTCCAAAATCTAGAGAACCATAAGATCATCAACATCATGATGAGGCTTAACCCTTCACTATACATGCTTGAACTAGCAAAACAAGGGGCCAAATTACAATATGATTTCAACGTGAGCTCTATAGTGGAACCACCTTTGGAGATCATGCCTCTAATTTCATCCACACTTCCCATCTCATCTACACCCCCATCCCAAAGCATCACTCAAAAATTTCTGCAAATCACATCTTTTTCTCCAACCAACCCAATGTTAATAAGGGAAATGCATTTCTTAATGCTATTCAAACACACCCCCTTGTTAATAATCAAGACATGGATGCAAATACATTTTGGAACAAAAAATACCCCAAAATCCATTACATAAGTATGTCCCTCTCACTTTCCATAATCCTAATGATCCATCATCATCATCTTTCCACACAACACCTCAAACTTCTCTCCTCACTTTTCAAGAAGGTGACATGTTCAGACTTGGGGGAATTTTTGACACCACATCATTTTCTCAAGAACTTGCACCCATCACATTTTCACCTCTTCCACCATTACCACCATTATCCACACCTCTACTTGGCTTGGGACTCCCACCTTTACCAAATATCAATCAAAATCAAACCAACATTCCAGACCCCAATCAAAGCATCATGCCAAACTCTCAAAACTTGTCATCAATAACACAACAAAAGATGACAACTACACAAGCAATCATGACATCATCGACCACCCCCCTAACAACCAAATCAATAGCACCATCCACCACTCAAACCACCAACATGACATCACCACTCATCATCACCACAAGCACCATTCTGAATCCACCACCACCCCCACCACCACCAAACTCCAATTTATCAAGCCAATATAGCATGGAATTGCAAGCCGCTCACCAAGCTACTTATAAAAAGGCATTCCTGCAAGTGAAAAAGAAAAAAGTTGCACAAATAGCTTCCCAACAAGCCGCACAAGTAGTGAAAAATGCTCAAGCTGCCCAAATTGCACAGCAAGCGCAACATGCAACACAAGCCCAAGCCTTATTACAACAACAAGAACAAGTTGCTCAAGTAGCCCAGGTTGTATTACAAGCACAAAAGGCTACCCAAGACCAGATTCTATTGTAACAGCAAGCGGCACAAGTGCATGCCCAATATCAAGCATAACAAGCACAAGCACAAGCATAATTTTTTGCACAAAAACAAGCAACACAACTACAAGCATATCAGCAAGTAAAAAAAATATCATGAGCATCAAGAAGCAACCCAATTAACAACCCAACAATAAGCATTGTTAGAACAAAAATAAGCATAATAGCAAGCTCAACAATAGGTAATCCTAGCACAACAACAAGCTCAACAACAGGCGATCCTAGCACAACAACAGCAAGATAAACAACAAGCATTGTTTATACAATAGCAAGTGCAAGCATACCTAGCCCGACAAAATGTGCAAATACCATCAAACAACACACCAAACAACCCACCCATCCAACCCACAATTGAAACACCCCAGAACACCTTCATCCCATCCCCTAATTCATAAAATGATGTAACGACACAAATCAGGTTGCTCTCGCAACAAGTGCTTGATCTTCAATCAGGGCGAACCACAAAAAAACCAAGCAACTTGTGTTTGTGTCCATTCGAAAGGAGCCTTCTGATGAAACCATTCTCGAAGGGATTTGAGATCTCCAAGTTTGACAAATATTATGGGATAGGAAACCCTGAAGATCGTATTAGGGAATTCAAGTTCATTGCATGGAAGTCACATACTATGATACCTATCTGATGCAGCTATTTTCTAGGAGTTTGGCTAGCCACACTATGGGATGGTTCTCTCGCCTACCTACAGGCATCAAAAAATTCCAAGAAATTATAGATGCATTCATCAAAAACTATGCATGCAACATCGCCATGGACGTCAGTCTAGAAGAACTCCCAGCTTTGAAACAAGGTAAGAATGAATCATTCGCTTCATTCCTACAATGATGGCGATCCAAGCCTAATCGGAGCAAATGGACCATGCCCAAGGAACAACAAGTTTTCACCATCTTATCCAACCTTGATGGCCTCTTGGCATTCCACCTCAAGGTACAAGAGATCACCACATATGACCAGTTGATCTCTAAGGTGCTTAGCATTGAATGATCCCTTATGACACAACCTGTGGGATCAACTTCATACCCTAAAAAAAAACAACTGCCCACCCACCAATTACAACAAAAAACCTCACACATGGGAAAAAAAAAATGTTACTAATGATGGTTTCATCAACGCTAAAGTGGTCATCAGTGCCCCTTGCCAAAATACACCCGCACCACAAATCCAACACCAAAACAATCATCAAGCAACACAACAACCAAACAATAATCAAGCAATTAGCAATTTCAATGATCAAAGGGGACCACCCCAATGGAACAAGAATTACCCCAAGCAAAAGTACACCACTCTAGGGGAACCACTTGAAGTCATCATGAAGAAACTGATAAATGAAAAACTCATCAAAACTCCTACCTATGGGAATTACCAAGAACCGGATGTGAAACCTCCTTGGTATAATGAGAATCAACTCTGTGACTTCCATAAAATCAAAGGGAATACAATGAATAGTTGTATGAGGCTAGAAAATAGAATTCAAGATCTCATCAATCAAAGAATTATAAACATGGAACAACCAACTAGAAACCAAAACCTTAAGATATACACGAATCTGATGCCTAACCATGGCAATAAAGGGAATTATAACATGGATAAGGGAAAAGAAACCTTAAAGAATGTAAATCATGTGTATGCCCATGTCATTGCATCCTTGGATTACTACTGCACTACCATCACCATCAAAGGAGCCCATGTCGATTGTGGAGCCACCACAAGAGGCGGCAAAGTTACCATTTCAGGATCATCCCAGCCAAACAAAGTCCCTTCACCTAGATCTGTCCCTAGTGGATATAAATTCCTTGATCAGCTCAAAAGAACACCTGCAAAAATCTCCATCATGGAGTTACTAAAAATCTCATCTGCCCATAAGAAAATCCTTGAGGAAGCATTGGCTTCATCCACTGTCCCCACAGATCTTGATGCAGAACAATTCCAAGCTATGGTCGGAAATATCATCACACCAAATCTTCTCACATTCTTTGACCAAGATTTTCCTGCCCAACCATCTCATAATGGTGCACTCCACTTAGAAGTCCTAGTACAGAAAAGAAAATTCAAAAGGATCTTGGTGGATAGAGGTGCAGGCTTGAATATTTGTTCTCTCAAGCTCATAAAATAATTAAAAATCTTAGAGGAT
This sequence comes from Sequoia sempervirens, assembly GCA_007258455.2. Lineage (NCBI taxonomy): Eukaryota > Viridiplantae > Streptophyta > Pinopsida > Cupressales > Cupressaceae > Sequoia > Sequoia sempervirens. The sequence continues at coordinate 518,498,721 of VDFB02281492.1, forward strand.
TCTATCAACAAAGGAAAGGGTATCACAATAAGACCATATGATGATCAAGAAAGAGTGTCCCAGGGCACAATCAAAATCCCTATTCAAGTAGGGCCATCTATCATGGAAATGACCTGTCAGGTCTTGGACCTCGACTTGCTGTATAACATCCTCCTAGGACACCCATGGATTCATGCAATGCAAGCAGTAGCATCAAATTTCCATCAATGTATTAAATTAACACATGAAAGACAAGAAGTTACCATCCATGGAGATCTCGAACAATTCTCCTATTGCAAAATCCTTGAGGAAAGGTACAATAAAATACCCCAAGTACCAAAAAATGATGAGGGCCCATCTACACCATACATTGATCTCCCCACTCTCACTTCCAATTTTGTGACAAAGACACCCGCCATTCACACCATTTCTTACATTAAGGTCATCATCCAAGATAACAGTTGTGGAAACTACATGATCCCTAAAAATGATTTTGTAATAGGAGAGTTACCACAATCTCCTAGATCATGGGGACGTCCATGAATAAATCAAGCCTCCACATCTCAAACTTCTCTTGAAGACTATCCTAACTTTACAAGTTGGGGAGATCTGGGCCAAGAGGTTATTGAGGTGGATCCATCTCATATGATATACCAAGACGAGAGACAAGTAGCTGATTTACCAATGGATGATAGAAGCAAGGGTCTTCAAATGATGCTCGCAATGGGCTATGACAGAAATCAAAGACTTGGAAAAAATGACAATGGGATTATAATACCTATCATTCTAGAGACACGAATGGGAAGTTTTGGCCTCAAATGTACCCGTCTGAGTATAACCATACATGGTCAAGGTCCTCTAGTTAGAAAGTTCAAAAATCCTCCTCAGCAAACTATAGCTGAACTGTGCTTACCAGTATCTATAGGTCACGTCATAGATAACTTCACATTTGACATAACCAACATTTGTAGTAGTAGTGATGATGAGGATCCCATGACCAACTTACCTAGGCTATTTTAGGATACAACTCTTTACATGATTATCACCCTATCTTTTGAATCAGACCATCAAAATCATGAAATCTGCCTAGTATACCCCCAACTCATCGACTAAGAACATGAGGACCACCAGTTCTTGATACATTCGAAAACGATGAGGCACTCTCAAAATTCATGGGACTATGGGAAAACATTCCATATGGGGATCACAAAGTAGGGTTCATAATTGAGCTAGATACACATTCCTATTATGGGGAAATGATTGAATCCCTTAGTCGTAAAAGTGAAAAATTAAGAATAATATCTAAGTCTTTGAGTGAAAACCACACTGTGGCACTCTCTAACATGAAAAAATTAAAAGAAAGGATGCATCCAATGGTGAAAACCTCTCTGAGGTGCCTAAGGATGGGGGATTCAATCTTCCTTTCAGAGCTCTTCAAGAAAAATCAGCAGTCCTGGCAGAAAAATACAATCCAGTCAATCTAGGAACAGAGGAAACCCTGCACATCAAATTCTATGCAGAGTCATTACTATCAGAAGAACAAGAGCTCCTAGCAGCTTTCCTAAGAGAGAGATGAATAAACTTCACATGGAGCTACGCTAACATGCCAGGGATTGATCTAGAAATTATGGTTCACCACTTAGCAGTATACCCAAAAGCAAAGCCTGTTAAACAAAAGCTCAAAAAAATGCACTCTCATATTGCCCTACTAGTAAAAATGGAACTAAAGAAGCTATTAGATGCAGGATTCATTCGATTGATAGATTATCTAGAATGGGTTTCAAACTTGGTTCTTGTCTCAAAACCTGATGGGGGCATCAAAATCTGCACAGACCTCAGAGACTTGAACAAAGCATGTTCGAAAGATGATTTCCCATTGCCCAATATTGACATGATCATAGACATGACGGCGGGACATGAAATTATTTCCTTGATGGATAGTTTCTTAGGTTATAACCAGATAATGATTGCTAAAGAAGACCAACACAAAACAACCTTCACTTGTACATGGGGGACTTATTGTTGGAATATGATGCCATTCGGCTTAAAGACTACAGGAGCAACATACCAAAGGGCCATGACCTTAATCTTCCATGACATGATTCACAAGACTATCGAAGATTACGTTGATGACATTCTATCCAAATCCAGAAGGAGAAAGGATCACATAGCAACCCTAAGTGCCATTTTTGATAGGCTAGAGGAGTACAAGGTTAGATTAAACCCAAAGAAGTGCATCTTCAGAGTACAATCAGGAAAATTGCTAGGATATATAGTATCATTGAGAGGCATTGAGGTAGATCCAGAAAAAGTAAAAGCAATCCTTGAGATGGAGGCACCCAAAACACTAAAGCAATTAAGAGGTCTCCAAGGTAAGCTTCAATCCATTTGCAGGTTCATAGCATAGCTGGCAGACAAACAAAACCCATACTCTCACCTACTTTACAAGGGAGTAGCATACAAATGGGATAACAAGTGTGAAGAATCCTTCAATAAAATCAAAGAACATCTACTTACACCACTAGTCCTAATGCCACCAATCCCAACAAAACCATTAATTCTCTACATGTCAGCAACAATAGTAGCCCTTGGAGCTCTCCTAGCTTAGCCTGACAAAAATGGAATAGAAAGGGGCATCTATTACATTAGCAGAATAGTGGTTGGGCATGAGCTAAACTACTCATTCATTGAGAAAGCATGTCTAGCAATAGTCTTTTCATCACAAAAATTTAGACATTACATGTTGGCACACAAAATAAAACTCATCGCCAAAATCAACCCTCTCAAGTACTTATTGTCAAAGGAAATGCTCACTGGAAGACTAGCCAAATGGGTGATCATACGATTAGAATACGACATTGAATATGTGGAGAGGAAAGAAATCAAAGGCCAAGTCATCATAGATCAACTTGTAGAAGCACCAATCTATTTAGGGAATCCTCTCATTTTAGATTTTCTAGATGCATCTATTTTCAATCTCAACATAGCCGACCACTAGAAACTCTACTTTGATGGCTCATACACGCATCATGGATCAAGAGCCAGTGTCTTCTTTATAACCCCACAAGGGGACTGCATACCAAGGTCCCATAAACTAGCATTTCCCTGCACCAATAACATTGCAGAATATGAGGCTTTAACCATAGGTCTCAGCATAGCAGTGTAGTGGAATATTATAGCTCTCAAAGTATGCAAAGACTCACAATTAATAATAAACCAAGTGAATGATGAGTACCAAACTAAAGATGATAAGCTCACTCCATACAAGAAATTGGTGGAGACTCTCAAAGAATCCTTCATCAAGATTACATTTTAGCAGATTCCCAGAGCCAAAAATAGAGTAGCAAACACCATGGCAACAATTGGATCCTTACTAGACCACAACATTCCAAAATATGAATTCCTAATAGAGTAGCTTCTTGTACTTGCATTCGAGGTACCATAATCAAAATTTATGTGCAAAATCGTTGGTCCTGATGATCCTTGGTACCACAACATTTATACATACCTTTGAATAGGAGTCATACCTACCAAGTTAGCCTCAACCCTAAAATGAACCTTCGTCAAAAAGGCATCTCGATTTGTCATCCTAGGAGATACCCTGTATCATAGAAGCATAGAAGGAACCTTACTGCACTGCTTAAACTCTAAGGAGGCATTGACTACCTAACTAAGGTACATAATAGTATCTATGGTTCACACTCGAGTGGAATGACCATAGCCACTTGAAACTATTGAGGATGGGGTATTATTGGCCTACAATGGAAATAAAGGCACATGACTATGTCAAAAGGTGTCTACAATGTTAGAAACATGGGGACCTCATCCATGCTCCAACTCAAGGACTTCATCCCATCATCACACCATGGCCCTTTTCGCAGTGGGGACTCGATCTCATTGGAAAAATCACTCCCACTTCATCTAACAACCAAAAATTGATCATAACTGCCACGAAGTACTTTACTAGGTGGGTGGAAGCCATACCCATGACGTATATAACTAGGAAGTAGATATCAAAGTTCATCCTGAACTATCTCATTTGCTGCTATGGTGTTCCACAAGCCATTATCTCAGATAATGGGACACCATTTAAAAATCAGGATGTTCACAACTTATGCAAAAAATTCAAAATCCAACATTGCTTCTCCACCCCATACTATCCCCAAGGCAATGGCCAAGAAGAAGCCACTAATAAAACCATTTTGAAAATCCTCAAGAAAATAGTCAATGACGCAGGTCATGATTGGCATCTGTAGCTCAATCCTGCCCTCTGGGCCTATCGAACTAGCATCCGCACACCCACTGGTGCCACCCCTTTCTCCCTGGTCTACAAATCAAAAGCAGTACTCCCCATTGAGATCAAGCTCCCATCACTTAGGATATCACTACAAAACCTCATCACAGATGAAGAGTACTGAGTATCAAGATTGAATGAGTTGGAGCTACTGGATGAGTGACATATAGATGCTTTAAATCATTTGCAAGTCTACTAGAATAGACTCAAGGGAAGTTATAACAAGAAAATCTGAAGCAGGACTTTCCAAGTCAGAGAGCTGGTACTAAAGGAGAATCAAAAGAATGTCCAAAATCCAAGCAACAAAGGAAAATTTGAACTCAATTGGTTGGGACCATTTGTTATCACAACAAGTTATAAGTCAGGGGAATATCAGTTATCACACCCGAAGGGGAACCTCTACAAGAGCCCATGAATAGCTCTCATCTCAAAATGTTTTATGCCTAATCTTTCAAGGTGTAGAACCAAAAATCCAAAAAATTAGAAAATGTTCTGAAAAATGGTTGCCTTGGTGAAAACCTAGCAAACAGGCATCTTGGTGACAACAAAAAAAAATATCAAAAAAGAAAAAAATCCAAAAAAATCAGAAAAGGATCAAAAATAGTAAAGAGAAAAATCATCCTCTAGTGAAAACCACTTTGGTGGCACTTTGGACAAGTACCTTGGTGAAAACTTGGTAAACAAGCGCCTTGTGTAAATAAGCACTTTCCATCCACTAGGATCTTTTTGACTTGTTCAGCAACATCCATCCATCACAATTTCCATCATCCATCGCATTCGGACCTCCATCCATCACTCATTCACCTGCATCCACACCATAGCTTGGTCCTGTTTTCATATCATGATCTCTCCTAGTACTACTCAGCCTATCCTCAAGGTTAGTTTATCCTACCTTTATCGGAGTAGTCTATTACATCACGTTGGGGGCATGTTCTCATCAGATCGGATTCATGTACATTCTTGAATCCTAAAATCAGAAAATCCAAAAATATCAAAACATTAGAAAATCATAAAACATCAAAACATTAGAAAATCCAAAAACATCAAAAAATCACCAAAATCCAAAAAAAATTCAAAACATATCAAAAATCCAAAAATAGGTCAAAAAGTTAGTCAAAAATTCAAAAAAAAAATCATCTTGTTGAACTACGGGTCTCTGAGCCTTGAACGTAGGGAAGGTTGATCTTTGATCATCCCCCGAGACACTTAGGATAGTCCTTTAGGAGTCTATCATAGTAAACTGACATTTCATCATGTATATCTTCATCTATAAATCGGTCAAGTCATCAGTTGAACTACGTGGTCTCTGCGTGTATAATGTAGGCAAGGCTAATCTGTTGATTAGCCCCTGAGGCCCCTAGGATAGGTCCTTAGGTTAGACTCTTAGTCAAAATCTCAGAAAACCCCAAAACATTGGAAAATCAAAAAATCAAAACATTTGAAAATCTCAAAAAATACCAAAAATAGCCTCAAAACATTGCAAAAATGCCAAAAACATCCAAACATTTGAAAAAAATCCATCCATCTCATCTCGCTTACACTAGCAATAACATCACTTAGAATAAATGATCATCATCCTTAATATTTGGTAAGATAATCAAAAGCAAGTCTAGCCAGTAAAAAAGTGAAAACTCAAAACGTCAAGTCATAGGTCTAAGTCAGTACATAAACAAGTTGGTCAACTCTTTGTGTCAATAACCTCTAATCCAATTGGTCCCATATCAAAGATTTGAAAGAACACTTTGGATAAACGAAATGGCGTGCCGCCATCCACTAACATGTCCTAGGATGTATCCTTCCTACAATGGGCATTATCTTTTGGCAATAGTTTCGGTCCTTATCCTTAAAAACACATCTCCTTTTGGTTAGTGGTATTCAAGAACATCAGCTTGTTTTTTTACTTTATCTTTATCTTTTTGACTTATCTTATTGGGCTCATTTCAAGGACTTCTCGATGATATCCGAACAAAGGATTTAGAGAAATAGGAATGGGGAAATGATCATTATCTTTTGTCTATTGTGCTTGTTGGATGTTCTTGTAATATAGCCTTGGCAAATACTTGCTTTGTTAGGTATGTATGGAGGAAGTTTTGGGAAACTTGTTGACTATTGCATTGATCGGTTATACCTTTTTGTGTTTTGGTCCGAGTTGTTTAAAACTTTTAAAGTGCATCATAGCAAGGTTTCTGTATGTTAGGTGTGAACAAGGATACTCCTATCTTTTTGTCAAGTCAAATTCAATCACACTAGGTACAATGCCATCCTAGTTCTCTATACCTTGATGCATCATACCATGTGTGTTATCAAAAATAAGAAAATTGGCCCTTTGAAAATCCCAACTCCTCGGCAAGTAATCATCATCATTTTCATATTCATCATCTTGTGTCTTGTTGAAATGAATTCTTCTCTTTCATCCCTTCTTTCTCATCACACTAACAAGGTACTATGACAGTTGATCATCATCATCATCGTCATCATCGATCCTACATCCACAAAATATTAGCATATTGCATCAACACATCATATAGGAAGCACATGCATGGCATTGTCATAATCATATAAACATGTTAATATAATAATTTTCCATAGACAAGCACATCCCTTTCTCATTACATTGCATCCATTTTTTGTATCACATTATATTCATCACATAAACCAACGCATAACATTCATTTGCATAAACATCTCATGATCACTTCACACTACCACTTACTGCATAATCATACATAATAGGTACATAAGCATTATAGATAATCCATTGCATATTCACATCACATAAACATTATAAAGTCATATCCCACATTATGTTCATTTGGCATAAAACATCATCATACCACTTTGCATTAACATACCATTTCATATATTACATCACATCACAATAAATGCATCACATACATTATATGTTTAGGATAATATTTGTTATTCTCAGCATCTTAAAACCATCTCATTTGCATCATCAATACATATCATATAAAACATGACTATTGCATTTACACCACATTATATCATCCATTAATCATCCATATCAATATATAGAGCACTTCATAAATAGCATCGCAATCATTTTTTACATTTCATTGCATAAATCATTCCACATCATTATAAGCATAAATAGGAACATAAAAATCCATTACATGCAAAGCGCACATCCATCTATAATCATTTCCATATCACTTTTCATATTACATTTCATATCACATATCATCATTTGCATCAACATAAATAGATCATCATATATAGATTATAAATGTACATCATCATCCATTCATATTTCATATCATATAAATCCATCTGCATATCATGAATAAAATAGCATAATATAAAATCTAGTCATAATGCATACATCATTAGAAAGGAAATGCATCCATCACATCGCATCATAACATCAGCGCATAGCATATATAAATAAAACCATCCATAAATGCATAAATAAGTGGTACAGATAACATCATATCAAAATCATCGTCTCATATATATCATCATCGGGTAACTGTCATAGTACAAAATAATCGGATCACTATACATGTGTCAATAAGTATAAAAAGGCCCATCGAGCTATAATAAAGGAACCCATAAGGCACGAAAAGTATCATATCGATCAAAGCAAGGCCTACCCATCATGTCTGCTTCCCTCACCCCTATCACCATGACCCTCTACTAGTTTGTGACTGGTCCGCTGCGAGTAGTCTGGGGCCCACTCTGCTCTAGGCACGGTCTGATGATAATGCATGTGGTAATAATCCTCCTCCCAAACAGCCTCCCTATAAGACTAAATGGACACTGTACTTTGAGAGGAGGAGGCTATCATGCTCTCTAACTGCTATCATCAGCCCATCTTTGCGGCTGCCTATAGCTTTGCAACCTGCCTTTGCAAAATGACCTGATCTCTCCTGACCCTGGCTTGGTCTCTCTCGGTCCTGGCTTGATCCCTCTCCCCTGTCAGAGTTTGAACCTGACCCTACAGCTATGCAATCAATGCATCTCTGATATCTAATTGCCCTACTGGTTATGCTCGTATGGGCTGCACCTGAGGTTGATCCTCACCCTCGGCTCGTGGCAGTGCACTTGCCTACTCTTGCTACCTAACCGGCACCTGCTACTGATCCTACATCTGAACATCGGCCTGACCTAGCTAAACTGGCTAAACTGGAGGCTTGACCAACTAATCCTGTCGTGTGCCATCTCTCTATCCTCATCCTCCCCCTCTTCCCCTCATCCTCTGTCGAGTGGGGACTACTCCTGGAACTGTCAACCATAGGGGAGGCCAGAACTAGTCTTTGTACGCCTGTGTGATCCCTGGATCCACAAGCCCCTAATCGTAAACCCAAAGTGGGGCCACTAACTATCTAAAGCTATCAATGGCCTCAGAAGTAGGAATGTATCGACCCCATGAAGCCTATGACATAGTGTGGGAAAATATGGCCACATAATCATTGCCTAGCCAGTCTATGGCTCACCAAACTGTCGCTGAACGCACCAAGGCAGATATCTCTCCACCATGGTATGCTCCCACCCCTACATAAATCGATCCTGACAAGCAAAGAAAATTTGCTCTGCATCATTGGCTTATCTGGGCAGACCAAGGTAGGGACGCCATGTAAAAGACTACATCTCGTCTAGAACTCTCCTCCAATAGGGAATCACATGCTCACCCATGTGTGTGAAGGACACACCACCTTTATAATGCCATATGAGGGGATCATTAGGCCCCATTAGTACTTCAATGATTCGCGGCCAAAAAATAGCGATGTGCTCCCACGCCCATATGTGGAGAAGTGTAACACCTACCCTGAGTGCTCTACCATCGAGGTAGACGTACTCATGAAAATCTCTGTACAATGAAGCAAGAAGAACAGGCCCCCAAGAAAAATGAGTTGGCCTATCACACATCACCATGCACTCCCAGCAAAGTCCCCAACTAGGACTGAAGTACTGGTCTCGTCGATCTAGGGAAATGACACTTGAAATAATGGCCACAACAACCAAGTGGAAGGGAGAGGTCAGAGACCTATGACGCTCAAGCTTGATCTGACCCTCGCAAATGATAACATCCTCTATGGCAAGGACTGTGTGACAAGTGTCCTGCCCAGCATCTATATCAAAAATAACATGCCAACCATGAATTAGAAATCTCAGGATGCACCACACATCCTCCAAGGTGATGGTGGCCTTGCCAGTAGGAAGGTGGAAATAGGAGGTCTCGTTGTGCCATCTCTTGGCAAGCGCTGACATCATCCCAAGGTGAGTACGCATAGGCACTGTATAGGCAATGTGCCACAACCCCATGTCTCATAATCGATCCTGCTCTCTGTCACTAAGTTTCACAAATAACTGAAGAGATCCCATGACCTGTGCTCTCAGGAATAGAGATCCATTGCCGCATCCTACATCAGGAAGGGTCACCATATTAAAATTTTGAAAAATTTCATGCCAAGCGTCCAAAAAATTACTCAAGCATCGCTATCTATGCAGGCGTCATAGTTTGATTTTTTTTCAAACTGCGATGCTAGGGCACAAAATTCTAAAAGCGCACTATTGCAGTGCACTTTTCTTCTGAGTTGCATAGTTTGAAAAGATTCTTGTTTGATGGACTGCCACTGCTTCACATTTTGAAATGACCCCGCTAGTAGAGGTGTGAGCGTCGGAGTTTGAAATTTTTTTTCAAACTCCAAACTCCACTGCCATGGCACAATTTTGCACCGAGTGGCATAGTTTAATTTTTGAGCCGAGCTATATAGCATAGTTGTAGAATGACTAACTTTAAACACATTAAATGAATGCTAAAAATAAAAAATAAAGCTCAAGTAAGGATCAATTATCGGTGCCCCAATGTCGGGTGGCCACTAGTATGTCCGGACTTGGTCAGAAATGTGCATCAGGAGCTGTCATGCCATATTGTTAGGAAGTCAGAGCTCAAATCTCAAGGTTGCTAGATGGTTGTGTGAAAATGAATTGAAAGTGACCCCTCAGAGCCTTTTTAAGCTTGAAAATTAGGATTTTTTTCACCCTGATTGGCTATCCTGCTAGGGTTTTGGACTCTTGAACCAGTTTTTGTCTAGTTGAGGCCTGCTTTACATTGTTTTATTGCATTTAGACACGTTTTTGGCCTCTTGGAGCCTTTTTGGATCTTTCGAGCACCTTGTCCTCTTTTTTCCTGAGACCACCCAAAAATCAAAATTTTCGTCCAATCTCTCGAGGGGGCAATATATTGGCATGTTTTCTCTTGTTGAGCAGCAATGGGGCAATATTTTGAAAAATAATTTTTTTTGGCTTTGATTGAGACCATTTATTCTTTGAACCAACACAATGAGTGCATTCCTTCAAAGAGGGGAAAAATGTAGACACGTAAAATGTACTAATTGACATTGTGCATTTGATCCTCACCACTAACATTATTTCATCCTGAATCATCCTTCGGTCTAACCATTTAATCAAATACCTTTATCTCATTAAATTTGTGAATATTCCTCTGTTAATTAGATAAATCAGTTATCTAATTAAATCACCTTTTCTCAATAATTAAATTAATCATTTTTTATCTAATTATCCTATTTAATTAAATAATTAATTTTATTTGATTAAATCTTTTAAGTCTATCTATTAAATTAAATAAATTAAAACTTTATTTAGTTTAATCTAACATCATCTCTTTTAATTAAATAAATTAAAATCTTTATTTAATTGATCCCTTATCACATTCTTCTCATATTTGATTTAAATAAATCCACAAATTTAAGTTAAATAGGTCACATCATTTAATCTCTCCTCATGTCCCATCCTCCATCTTGTACCACTTGCACCTGAAAATATACTTATTTGATTTATTACATCTCTATTTTCATCAACAAGGCATCTTTTAAGGAATATTCCCCAAATTTGAATTCAAAATCCAAGTGGGATAAGTCCTTCCAACAAGGCATTTACTTTCTCTTACATGTCCTTTTCCTTGAGCCAAATGGCATTCAATGCATTCTTCCTTCCCTCTTGCATGTCATTTCAACAATTTCAAAATTCAAAAATATGCATTTATTGGCACAATCCTCAAAACTTGCACATCCTTCATCCACTCATAAGTTGACATGTGGCACTTTTCCATTAGTTAATTCTTAGTCCCACATTGCTCTATTTTGGACATTCATCCATCAATCTCATCTATAAATAAGAGGCTAATCTCCTCATTTCATCATCCACAATTTGAGTAAACTTACTATGCTCAAATCATTAGCAAATTCCATCCATTATCATTGAGTTCATAGCTAGGTTATACAGATTTTTCTATTGGAGCACTCATCAAACATCACCAAAGTGGATCACTCTTCATCACACATCAAGCTTGCATCATAGGAGTTGGGAAAGGGCCAATTTTCACATCAAATTGGCACCAATTCCCCCATGGGATCAAGAGTTTGCTTTTTTTGATAGGACTTTAATCTATTTCATTATGTTCTTCATTATTCTTTCCTATTTTTAAACTATGCTAATGGATTTCTTGGGGAATCCTTGTTCTTGCTTGCATTTTATCTTCTAATGTGTGTTTTCATGTTGTTTTGTAGGTATTAGGATTGGGGTTCACACAACATGCAAATACTTCTATTTTAACTCCTGAACTTCGTATTTTATGAACTCCTGGTTCTACAACACTATATAGAACTTCATTTTTTTTATCGTAATCAGTGATCATGTATTTCATGATGGAATTGACCGATTCAATCCATAACTTCCATGAAACATCTACAAGTGATTACCTATCACAATATAGAAAATATCAACAAGCAATACTGTGCTCAATAACCCAAGAATTATTATTGATGCAAATAACCTGAATAGAGTTTACAAATGAATGTGCATGCTTATAAGCAAAGCACAAGAAAACCTTACTTGTGAATTAAGAAGATAGTGACAAGTGTATTAATCTCATGCAATGAGACAACCTCTCTTAAATTTAGTCTAATATAATAATAAGAATTAAACTAAAGATTAAAATGCAACTCCTAAGTTTAGCTTAAGTGAACTAAAGTAAAAAATCCTCTAATAATTAATTACTGATTAATTAATTATTAGATAATGACTTATTTACTCCAACAACCCCCCTTAAGATTAACTTAGGGAGAAACTAAACTACTAATAAAACAAAGCTAAATGAATGCAGAATGGGTCTCGACTACAAGGCATGATGAGGTACCCGTGAACATAAATGAAACTCTCATAACTGGAGAAAAGGAGAAAACCACATGGGAAAAAATCCTCTCCAAAAGAGAAAAAGAAATGAGTGTACTAGACAAATATGTATAGAAGGAGAACTCAATGTGACCCCCCAAGGACTGCTTTTGTCATGCAAGTACAATAGATATCCCCCCAATAGGAAAGAGAAAATGAGGATATGAATCCCCCCATAATGAAAGATCTCTTGTGCTAATGATGAATGCCTAAAGATAGAATATGATCCACTTCCTACAAAAAAAAATTCTCCCCTTAGGAAGAAAAGGATCCACTGGTGATTGGAGAATCCAATCCAAAAGGATGGGTGATACTAGAATCCAAATCTAGATTATGTGTGCCTCTGAAAAGTGCTCACGTGTCAACATGTCGGAAAGCAATGATGTCGATCTAGAATCCTGTGAAGATTGATATAGAACAAGATACAAAGGTGATGAAGATGGTGGGCCAACATCGGTGATGTGGCTATCAACAAAGAGGATATGAATGTCCTCAAATTAATCCTCCAAATCTGCAATGTAGGAGTCTACAAACAAGGATGATATGTTTGTGAGATACGAATCCCAAGTAGCTGTGTCTGGAAGATGTATCCTATTGCACTGAATCAATAGAGGACAAAGATGTGGTGATGCCAAGCTGATCAAGAAAAATAGGAAATGATGATGTAGCCTCAAATTGAAGAGTGGGAATGTGAATGCAAGTCTCTGAACCATCAGAACATGTAATACCTATGATATACTCAAGGTAATCTAAAGTATCGTCATCAAAGGATATGCAATTTTCATCTGCAAGAGAGATGAAAAATTTGCAATAGGATCTTCTAGGTATGGAGAGATATGAGGGTCTCCACAAATCTCCCAAAGTTGTTTCAAAAGTATGTGGGGACATTCAATGTCTGATACAACATACATAGTGTCAAGATCAACACTAGACAATATAACCCCTACAATATGATCTCTAATGATGCCTCGTGCTGATAAACTCCCTGGTGTGTATGGTGTAGGTATGAATCCATACAAATAAGGAAAAATATCAAGCCACTTGAGATGTTTCAGATTGCCAATTTTCCAAGACTCATAGTTATCCTTATCCAAGTTGATCATAGAAGGATGAACAAAAAACCCATGATACTCACTCAATTGAAAAAATTAGAGACTATAAACCCTCAGTATTGATAAAGCAAATCAAATGATGCCATTTCACGCAAATAGATCCTTTCCATGTGCCAAGACATCCAAGTAATTAAGAAAAGTGTGAAAACACAAAATACTAAATAAAATTTACTTGGGGTAGATTGTGGAAAAAGTGCATGAATAAATCTAAAGAGCTCTGAAATACCTTTCCAACGTCGCTTGAATCACAAAAATTGGAGATATAGGTAAAAAATTAGAAGCTCAAAAGTGAAAAATAAAGATTTTACTTTGACTAAGAATAATAGGAACCACTAGAAAAATATAATGATGAGACCTATACCACTGGAAAGTTCATGGAACCAACTTTTTGACGATATCTCGTTTGCCCAATTTTGACACTGTATGCCCAAGTTATGCCAAAAAAGTAAAAAAATTGCTCCTCTAGGGAAAATCAAGGCTAGGAAGGGGTTGAGTTGTCGTATGATTGGCTGATGTCAGCATGACATCATCATGTCATGAGCTTAAATTTGATGGTGTCATGCCCATCATCGCAAAAAAGGCCCTTGTTGGAAAAATTGATGCCCGAATATGCTCTGTCCCAAAGAATATTCTTTCAACGCGTTGATGGTCAGTTTTTTTGCTGTATGGACCAGATTATTTAATATTCGATGAAATCTTAGAAGATTTTGTGCCCTTCTGAATGTCGCTGATAACACTTTTTACCACTGGAATTTTGCAAGCACCTTCTGAATTTATGTGTGGAGCCCACTTGTTTGAAGAACTAACTGGGTGATTCAATGAAGCTGCTGGATTTTTCTGTCACCACCGGTAGAGATGTGACCACTAAATGTAAGGGTGAAGGCCCTGATAACACTATCGAGCTCTGTAAGTGGCGTGCTTGGTACCATCGGGGTACAAACTCCATTCGTAGGCATATGACTTGGCAGGGTCTTAAATTTTGCCTTGAATTTTTCTTTTTTTATTGTTCAAAAATGTTTTTTGATTTTTTGATTTCAAAACAAAAAAAATTATTTCATTTTTCTGAAATTGATTTTTCAAAAAACTAATGTATTTTTTTATTTTGTAAGGAAAAATAATTGAAAAACCCTGATTTTTTTTATCTATGGGAAAAATTTAAAAACTAGAATAACCCTTTGTACCTATGTAAGCAAATTGAGGTGCCTAGATCTATATGGATCTGTGTGCCTCTAAAAAACCAATTCCTTTCATTGCAACTGCTCGAATTTGAGCAAAATAAAAAGCAATCCTAACATTTTTGGCTACTTTGGATGCAATGGTGAGGCCTGTTTTGCTGCAAGGTGCACCCAAAAATTTCTCAAGGCCAAATATCTTCAAAAATTGAATAGGGGGTTACAGATATGGGCTATGATACCATGATGGAATTGATTGATTCAATCCACAACTCCCATGAAACACCTTCAAGCGATTACCTATCACAATATAGAAAAGATCAACAAGCAAGATTGTGCTCAATAACCCGAGAATTATTATTAATGCAAATAACCTGAATAGAATTTACAAATGAATGTGCATGCTTATAATAAAAGCACAAGCAAACCCTACTTGCGGAATAACAAGATATTGACAAGTGTATTAATCTCATCCAATGAGACAAATTGTCCTAAATTTAGTCTAATCTAATAATAAGAATTAAAATAAAGATTAAAATGTAACTCCTAAGTTTAGTTTAAGTGAACTAAAGTAAAAAATCCTCTAATAATTAATTAATATTTAATTAATTATCAGATAATGAATTATTTACTCCAACATTTCATGTGTAGTTCTCTTTCGATTCTGATTTGATTGGGAACTCCCTTCCATAGTAACCACATGTGAGAAGTCAGTAGCCATATATCCATTCAAAGTTTTAGACCAATCCCTGCTCAATGACATACCGTAGGTATCAGGTGTCTCGACAACTTGAATGTCTATGTAATATTGAATTCTGGGATATGACACTAGTTGCAAGTGAATATTAGTCAACTCTTTGACTACATTTACTTTTGTTTTATTGAGTTGAGAAACTTTCTTTAAAGAACTTGCCAGAGTTAACCCTAGAATTTGACATATGGACAAAGAAATTATGTTAGTAGACACTCCAGAGTCTACTAAACAATTATGAAGGTTTTTATCAAATATTCTCAGCGTGAGTAAAAATGGTGGAGATTCTAATTTTCCTTTGTAAAAGGCTACTTGCACATCTTCTATAGGAACGATGTTCTTATCTTTCACCTTAGCCTGATTATCTTTCACCTAAGAATCCTTAAAGTTTCCTTCTTTTGGAAGATCTTCTAGAGTATTGAAGAAAGCTTTCATGATCATAGGTGTTTTGAGCAATTTTGATAAAGAAAGGCTGATGTTTTCACTTCTTGAAGCATTTGATGAATTATAATGAGAGGTTACCTTAGGTAACCCTGGGTTATTGTTTGATTTATCATTGGGTGGAGTATTAAAGTTATTAGGTGGGATCAACATGGTTAATGGCCCATTGAATTTACTTCCTCCATTTGTGTTACTTCTCAGGTTAAATTTATTTCCTTTCTAATACTGTTCAAAAGCATGAATTTTGTCAATTTATTCCTGAGGTTCATTTTCATCTTGATAGGGAAATTTATACATTTCTAAATTCATAGTCGAATTGTCTCCCTCATATTCATGAGTATAACTTATGACAACAACAGGTGGTTTGGTGTGTTCATAACTTTCAAGAACTAAAGAAAAATCATATCCTATTGGAACCAACTCATTTCCCTTAGGAGGATGAGAGTCACACTGTTCATTATAATGTGTAGCAGCTAAAAAAATGTCTAAAGCAATTTTGAACTGTGAACAATCTACTTCAGCATGAGCATTTGTATTATGAGTTCTACACCAATTATTCATCACAAGATCAGCTAAATTCACTTTTGATGTGGATCTCTCATCAATAGGATTAGTGTTATCTAAATGTGTTGACACTCCTCTATTATTCGGTCATGTATTCCAAGATCTAGGTGGTTTGGGAGCATTATACATCTGATTTTGCAAATTTTGGTTGTTGTTTTGAGCATAAAAGTTTTGATTTCTTAATTGTGTAACCTCTATGTTTAACCTTTTGAGTTGAGCTATGATTTATTTCATGTCTTTCTTTTCCTCTGAAATTTTGACATTCTAGTTTTCCTGAGTTTGTGAGAAAAAATAATTTCCGTTAGGATGTAGCTCAGTGATAGCTGGACCAGGATGAGGGACTAAAGCTTGACTATTTCCTGGTTGAAAGAAATTATTATGAGGAAATGTCCCATTCTAGACCATTGAAGAATAAACATTATGAGTCATGGGATGATTTAAAGGGACTCCATTTGCTCTCAAGGTAAGATATTTGCAGACAACCCATTTCTGAGGTGTTTCACTTCTAAATTTACACTTACAACTTCAGCATAGGCTTCAAGTAAAGTAGTAGGAGGATTTTCCCTCTGCTTTACAAACATAGCAATTAAAGGATCTACTATTGTATAATAAACTACAATAGCAAACAAATTATCTACTACATAAGGTGCTTGTAGCCTGGAGTAAGCCTTTTGAAACCTGTCATTAAAAGCAATTACAAGTTCTCCTTCGAACTTCTTGATTTGAGAAAATTGGTGATATAACAAAGCAAGGTCAGTCAGTGTTCTAAATATGGTGAAAATTTGACTTTCCATATCTTTCCATGATCTAATAGAATTGCGGGGTAGGTTGATATACCACTGATAAACTTCATCGCTTCAGGTGTAAGGAAACAACCTACGTATGACGTCTTCATGTTGAATCCTTGCTCTAAAACATGTATCCTTAAAGATACTAATATGTTCTTCTATATCTTTGTGGAGATAATACTTGGGACACAACTTATCATGATTTTTTAGTAAATCATTGTACATGACAATAATTCATGACTCTACATTAAAGAAGGCCATCACTATGGGAGAAGGTGGTGCTACAACAACAGTCGGATTTTGCGAACTCGCACTTACATTTTCATACTTTTGAGGTATAGATGACGTTCAACCACTAAGCTCGACTAAAGTCACATGAGGATCACCAGATCGAGATCTAGTGACTCTACAAAAATCTAGTTTAAAACCTAATGAAACAAAAAGAACAATAGTGAGGCCCTCCTTCTAGTGCCAGTTCATGTTGATGATGATGTTACTAGCAAAAACAGGGTGAATAAATTATTCACACACAAACCAAAGAAAACCTAGGGGATCCATATGATAGGATAAAGGTTGGCTTAATTCAATCCCAAGTCTCTAGTAGTCAAGTATTGACAACACTAGGTTCACTTCAGGGTATCATGTGATGTTGCTATTAATCTCAAAGGGAATAAGGTTGTTTCTAGTTTCATTAAGAATCATAAGCATTTTACACAATATTTCCAATTCAATCATAAAATAACATCATGAAATTGAAAGATTTTAAATAATACTTCATGAACATAAACATTCTTTCTATCATTTAAGTAAATTTAGCTTTAAGCATTCAACAATTTCATAAGAAATGAAATATTTTCAATATATTTCAATTCATTCATCTATTTTTTTGAATTTTTTTTTAGAATTTAAACATCTATCCTAAAAGAAAGCATAAAAAATACTAAAAATTAAAATTTCTCCTAGTTATTCTCCACGCATGCCCCAAATAATTAACCAAATCAAAGCAAACCACTTTATACTTCACCAAATTACTTTACAGCTACATATAAAATGGTGCAAGCTTTTAAAGAGAAGGGTTTTAGTTTGGACACCGAGTAGGTTTTGTATCCACCCTTAAACAACACAACACATAGTCTTGTTTGGTTAAACTAACAAAACTAGCTATAAAGATTCATGAGATAGGTAGCTATCAAATTAGCTCTAATATTTATTAATATCTACATGCATACAAGTTTTTAGACTAGAATGATTCAGAAAACAGGAAAAAATAACAAAACTTAGAGAAGTTTTGGCTCTTCTAATGTCCACAAATTCTAAACTTAAAACAAAAATAAAGTAGTAAATAGCCTTTTATAAGAACAAGGCCCCAAGATTTCAAACTTAAAATTTATCTAGAGAATCAGAAATAGTAAATCAAAATGCAACATGTGGCATAATCCAACAATCATCAGAATATTCTAAACGAAGTCAAAGCTTTGACTTCCTCAACAACACTTTTCTCTTTCAAACTATGGTATGCAATACTTTGCATAAATCAAGACTATCGACATCCTTTAGAATACCAGAAGGGAAACATCTTCTAGGACTGGGAACAACCTACAAAACTCAAATGCAACAAAAAAATATTTTTGTGATACCTCTGGTACTTCCTTTCATCATTTAGGGCTCGGGCTCTAGGATCTTTTCTTTGTCTTTCTTCAATTGATATTCTTGGAAAGCATTCAATATTTGATGTATATGTTCTTTTGAAATCCCTTGTATTTCCTTCCAAGTGAGTTTGAGCCTAGTGTATTCTTCTAATACCTGGAGTATACTAGTGTTCCTTTGCACTTTGTCTATTTCATATCTAGCTATGGTTTTCCTACACTGTATAATCTCGTCAATGACCTCCTGAGTTAATAACTAAATAGGGTCTCTATTTATCCCTTCAATCCATTACTTGAAGGCTTTAGCTTCTTTACCCTCCTGTCCTAGCGTTTGGGGATCACAACCTTGACGTGCTAGCATTTCAATAAAATCTTGATCTTTATCAAGCAATTTTCTACATTCCGCGGTGACCTTTTCAAATCCTTCTATACATTGTATCAATATGTCACCTTCCCATTTTAACTATTTCTTCCATTTTTCTGGCCATGGAACTTCTTGCTCTGAAATTACATTTCTTTGTATCAATTATTGGACATCCATTTGTATGAGAATTTCAACATCTCGCCTTTTAGCATCAACCTATTCTTGTAAAACCCTGGATTCACTTACAAATCTTATGGATTTCTCAGACCAATGGAATGCTTCCTTATAATTTTCTATTGCATCTGTAATGAATTCTTCTCCCTACCTCACCCAATACTCGATCCATTCTTCAAATACATTCATTTTATGGCAAACAATTGTAATTGTATCGACCTGTTCTTGTGACATTAGCAATGGATGTTGGGGCAATTCAATTTTTGCTTGACTAGATAGGGTTAATGATTTTATAAAAAGTTCCAAGGTAGCAACTTGTTCCTTCAATTCTCTTTTCTTATTTCTATACTCCTGTACTCTAAAAACAATGGCATCCAAATTCATAATGACATCCAAATTCATCTTTATTTCTTCCAACTCTTGCCTCCAAGATGATATTCCAAGGTTAATGTCTACAATCAAGATTGCACCCTCAGTCAAGCTAGGCTTGGCTATACTATTGCAACATGGAAACTCTCTCTAATTTGTGGGTCAATCAATTGGTGAAAGTGAATCTCCAAAGTGGGTTGGTTCCCTCTAGCTAATCACCTAACCTATGAAATTTTCAGGGGAAAGAGGTAGGAAGAAAGCTAAAAAATGAAAACTATAACTTAAGATGATGAACTAGACATTCAAATATTTTGACAAAACTCAGCTCACAACAATCTCTCTTAAAACATTAGCCCTCACAATTCATCCCAAAACATTTAGCTCAATAGTGTTTTGCATAAATATTCGTGAATTATTGAATAAAATATGCAACTTGAACTAACTTCAATCCTCACCCACAACTCACGACAATAAGACAAAAGAAGGATTCACCACTTTGAATCACAAAAAATCATCAGATTATCACTGCAAGTGCATGAGAAGAAAAAGAGAAAGGAGAACTCTACTACTTGTATTAAAATTGAAGGAGCAAGACATCAAAATATGATTCAAAAGTTTACAAAACTCTCTGCAATGCATATGAGAGCAAGAAACAAAATTTTGAACCCTGAGAAATTTGAATTTCTCAAACTATATAACCTCTAAGTGACACCCATGATGATAGTGCCAAAAATTTGCTCCAAACTTCCTCAAAAATATGGAACTTTCCATCTCCAAAGGGTCCATCCAAAAAATCCACCAAAATAGGTGCAAATAGTTGGAAACTGAAAATAGAAACTTCAATTTGTCTCCTCCTCTTCAAATCCACCCAATAACTCAACTCAAAATGACAAGTTTTAATGTCACTCAAGTGCACAACTTAATTGCATTTAAATAACAACTAATTAAACAATTTATAGAAACATTGCTTAGTCAGTGTCTTACATCTTGTAGTTTCAGGAAACAAAAATAGAAAGCCTAATTACATTTGATTTTTACAATGTTTCTCCAAACATTTTGATTTTTGCAATTTTGTGCAAAAAATCAAAATATTAAACTAAGCCTCTGAATATTCTTTAAAATTTTTGTGGCCCCCCTTAGCACATATAGTGATTTGGACTCCAAGGAAATCCTAAAATATTCAAGACAGGAAAAAATCAGAGGGCCTAGAGTCATCATTCGATTTTTCCTAAGGCAGAGTTCATGGCATCAAATGTTTCTAAGGAATTGAAAAGGCTTACCCTAGTGAGAGGGGCAATGCATATGGTTTTAAATTTCATTTTCTTTAAAAATCAGAAAAAATGCCTAAGGCATTCAACCTAGGCAACAAGGCATTAATAATGTGTTTGAAAAAAACAAAAGAATGTGATAAAAATCACATTCGGCTTAGGGCATGGAGAAAACCCTAGCCACAAAACTACCTCTAAACACATTTTCCACCATCATTTTGCATTGGACACTTTGAAGAGAAAGAGGTTTGGTGTGCGCCGCCATGGGAGTTACGGTTTGGAGCCTTGGAGCTTGATTCTTCACCATTTTTTGATTGCATTCTTCTTTGCAATCACTGGTAAGTTGTTTGTTTGCATTTTGATGCACCTTTGAATTCATTTGAAGAGAAAAAGGGCCTCTAGGGCACAACCATGACTGTTGTTTTTGATGCATTTTGTGTTTTTATTGTGTTGATACCCCCTGTCATTCGTTGTGGCCACCATATGAGAGTTTGTTTGAGCTTCTAAAAGTTCCTTGGCTGTGGGCTTTGATGAGCTTCTCCATAGAAACATTCAAGGTGAGCTCTCCTCCATTTTAAAAGAATTTCCCTCTTAAATAAAAGATTATTCAATCTTTTCTCACAAAAAATAATTAATATTTTTGGGATTTTATGAGTTTGGCCATTATATAGGCCACGACCATGCTATGAGTATTCCTCTATTTTTGAAAAACAGATGACTATGGGCTTGACCCATGATGTGCAAATGATATTATTCTTAAATGAAAACATTTTTTTTGAAGGAAAGTTCTCCATTTTATGGGTTTTCAAAACCCCTCATGGCCGCGGCCTACAACTTTGGTTTCTGAGTTTGGCCATTATATAGGCCATGACCATGCTATGAGTATTCCTCTATTTTTGCAAAACAGATGACTATGGGCTCAACCCATGATGTGCAAATGATATTATTCTTAAATGAAAACATTTTTTTTGAAGGAAAGTTCTCCATTTTATGGGTTTTCAAAACCTCTCATGGCCGCGGCCTACAACTTTGGTTTCTTCATTTTCTGAAAGAGTCACTATTGGCAAGAGCTTGAACCCTTGCTATTTCTTCTTGTACTTGCATTTTGAACATGAACCTTGAGTGTGTATGTGATTTATAAAGAGAAATTGCTTCTCTAGGCCACAGGTATGAGAGCATATTCTAGGGTTCCCTTGCATTTTATATGAGCTCAGGTTACTCCATTATAATACCATGTAAAACTATGTGGGATTTGATTTAAAATCCTGATTTGGGCACCAATATTGCACTTGTATCCATTTGAAACCCTAACTTATTTGACATTGGCTTACTGTAGCATAATCTTATTATTCTAAAAATCAAAAGAAATCCAATGTATGTGTTCACCACTATCACTTAATTTGTTCATTTTCCAACATGATTTGACTTCTTTTAAACTTGCTTACTTCTAGAATGTAGACTTGCTTGATGAAACATATAATAACTTACTCTCAAATGCACTACATATTGATATGTTTACTTTTTTTCATGCAACATTTGCATTCAACCATTGTGGTATTTCTGTAGGTCACTTTGATGCTTATCATCTCTTATTTCATGCACTTGAATGCTCAAAAAAATGTATATCTATTCTCACTTTCACCACACTTTTATACTTTATTTAGAACATAGAATCATACAATAAGATTCCCCTTCAGATTTATGGCATCAAAGTTTCCAAACAGCTTAAGCTCTGCAAATTACCTTCATGAATGATGTTGTTTCACACTGTCTTCACTCAAACACTTAATGCATTGTACCCAGAGTCAACCATGCCTCTTTTCCTTTCATCTTCTGCTTTAAGAAGTTCACTTGCACCCACTTGAAAACTCATTTTTTGATGGAACCAAAACTTGCTTTGGCACTCTTCATGCATTTTTTTTTCTTGGGCAGCAACAGTTGATGTAAGACTATTCTTTGCATGGAAGATTTTGAAATAAAAATAGATATTGTTGATGTTTAGAAGCTTCTTCATTTGCTTCAATTTTTATTGTTTGATATGTAAACAAGGCATTACATATGCATGTTGAGTATCACATTTCATGATGATGCACTTGATGGTAATTAGTTTGAACAATTGATCCTCTATGATTTTCAATTCATTTCACTATCAGACTTGACTATCCTAGATGATCACTTGCTTGAGCTTTCATGGCACGTGGATGCACTCCTTCAAATGTATATCTCCTTGAGCTACATTGAATTGTTTCTTTTCTGAAAACCCTCTGTGGAATGTTGAGGGGTAGCATGTCGAGTCTCAATGCTTGTTGGAGCCCGTTTTACACCACATGCTTTATGATATTCAAAACAAATCAGCAACATGGATTTTCCTATACCTGCACAAGAAAAAAACAATGTTATATTAAAATAATAAATTCAGAAGTTTCTCATGATATGTTCTCCTTGGTATTCTCATGTACTCCTCTTGTCTTTGCTTAGTTGATTCAATGCATCATAGACAGTATTCTACATTATTGTTGATGGATCATGTAGGAGTGTTCATAGTCAAAGCTCTAACAAAACTTTCAACCACTTGTAGGTTCACTTGGAGCAAGGAAGTAGAAGGGAGAGCTCAACACTGAAGTCAACTCAAAGGCACAACAAGACAATGACAATTATGTTCTCTCTTACATGCTCTTCTCTCTTTTATCTTTAGTAGCGTAGAATATTCTTTATGGTACATTGCTCCACCTACTCCCATGGCTTGTGTGGGACACTTGATTCTCCTTTTTACTCTAATGAATACAAAACAACATTTGTATAATTCTTGTTCAATTTTGTACCTTTCTTTTGTAAACAATATATGAATCATTATGGATGAAAACTAAATACAAAAGAAATTATTTCCTTTTCATTTCATGAAATACTATGTTGCAAATGAAATTTGGAAACTAAAACACATTTCCCTTCTTAAGAACTCAACAATTCAAATATCTACAATGGTTAAAACATCTACAGAAACAAACTGAAATTCTTCACCTTAAAATGAACTTTAATTAACCAGCTCTATCAATTTGAGCTGAGTGAAAAATTGATAACACTTTTGGCGACCTCTACTAGATGCTTTCCTGCTAAGCACTAGGCCAGTTGCCTTATGCATATCCATTGGGCATGGAGTCAATTCTTCCCTTCTAAAACTCAAAAGTTTTGAAAAATCTGAAACTTGCAACTCCATACAGCAACAAAACCAACACCAAAAACAACAAACAAACAAGGCCCTAGTGGCCAGAAAGCAATGTGTAGAAGAACTTTTTGAAAAGAAAACTACTAAAAATAAAGTGCTTTAGGCACTTATTAGCAGAAACTACTCTACTATAGTACAAGGGTAGAATTTAGAACCTCAAAAGCAATGTTTCAAATGGATCCCATTGACAAGGATTGGTAGCATTTCTCTACTCAGCCTTGAGAGCTGAAATGAATTATGATCTCTACATTCTATCATGACATACAGGCCCTCCCAAATTGCATCAAATTTATAATGTCTCCCTAGTTTATTCTTGTTCTCATCCCACTTGAGCAAAAAGTCTCCATCAACAAATTCTTTGAACTTGGTTTCATAAAATTCTCTTACCATGTTATCATTCAGCTCCTCATTCAACTAAAAACTAGCTTTTTGAGATAATATTTTGTGAAAGTAACTCTCATAGAATTTTTTTTCTCTAGTAGCCATTGACCCCATCATGGCCATACTCCTTTTAACTTCAACATAAAAGTTGGGTAAGCCTTTTGACCATTCAGTTGGAAGTTGTGGCTCAATAATGGTTGTATCTTCACAATTTTCAACAGAGAACTCAAAATCTTCCAAAAAAATATTCTCTTTAGCCATAAAATCTTCTCTCTTGAAGTAGTTCTCAATGGCCCTACTTACCTCAATAAGAAATTCCTCTTCATAGACCTCCCCCTAATTTAAGGTTTGATCATCGAACTACATCTCCAACCATTCTTGATCAACCTCTCCATATTCTTTGGGGTTTTCTTCTTTATCTAAAGTTTCATTTTCAAAAAGTATTTTCATCCATTCTTGAATAGATGTTTCATCTTCTCCAAGGTCTTCATCTTGATCTGAAACTTGACCTTCAAAGAGAAGCTCTTTCCATTCCTTAACCACCTCATCGTCTTTCAAGAACTTTTTGTCACCAACCAGAAGTTGATCTTGTCATTTAATCAAATTAGGGACTGATGTATCAGACTCTTGGATCATGTAAATTCCTAACCTTTCCTCCTTGGTGTGACTAAAAGGATCGGGGTCATGATCTCAGGTAACCCACTTATCCACATTATCTTCTTTGTTGGGTACATTGGGGTTTGCAGTCATGGGTTGATTCTCCAGCCCATTTGTGGAGTATAGGTCGGCATTTACTGGGCTAGGAATGTAAGGTTCAATGCAGTATTTTTCTAATGGCTCAAACCTAATGGTCACATTTGTACCATATCTAGTTCTAAAGAAAAGGTGAGACCAGTCAGCTAATAAAAATCCTCCTAGTTTGGTGGTAAAATCTCTTGAAAGGTAGAGTACAAAATGGGGAGGCAACTCTATCACATGATCATCTTGTGAAACTACAAAGTTGGGGCAGGCATGTAATGTGAGGGCCAAATTTTTAATGATTCATGTTGTTTGAATAGAAAATCCATCTAATTGGACAACTCCTTTTGACGCGAGTTCATAAACTAATCCTAACTTATCAAATAAGCTTTTAGGCATGACCAAGCTGCTAGCTCCCGAGTCTATCATGCAGTTATGGACAAGTTTATCACCTATAATCAAATTTAAATAGAATGGTGGGGGTTTAACCTCTTGATTCTGCTACCCAACTTTAATCTCTGGGTTGTTAGAAAGCACCATTCTACTCTTTTCTACATTCACAACATCTCAAGATGAGATCTCAGCTAATCCATTTTTCAATAAATCTTTCTAGCCTAGGACATGCAATGCATCAATGATGGATAAGATGAATGTAGCTTTCTTTAAATTTTCAACCACATTGAAAGAGATAGGATTTACCTTTTATTGTCCTGAAGAATTAACAACATTGTTATTTACCTTCTGTTATTCTCTCTGTACAAAATGCACCTCTGGTTGAGCTAAAGGAACATTTTGAGATGGAATGGCATAATTTTTATCTCTCACAACTTTCTACTATGAATTTACAGCTTGTTGTTACGAGCTTGTAGCTTGCTGCTCTACTTCAACCATTCTTTGTTTTGACCTTGTGTTTGCAGAAATGAACGAACCTTGCTTGTTTTGGATTTGAGAATGGTTAACCCCACAATATTTGTCACTTTTCCAATTTACTAGAGAAATTTTAGAATTGCTTGGTTGTTCCACATTCTTGCTTGGAAAATTTTTAAGACCAGCATACTAATTCTGTACCATGAGAGCTTGACGCTCCATTCTATCCATACAAGCAACCTGGTTGTGTGGCTGATTGCACGAATAACACCAATCATGCTCTTGAGCCGGTTAAAACCCCTTTTCTGTCCTTGAAAGTCATTTTGAAATGGTGGCCTATTTTGCTGGTTCTACTGGTAAGGGACTTGGTAAGGCCTATTTTCTTGACCAACCTACATTTTGAGGCTCACAAACTCATTGCTAAAGGTTTTTCCAAAGTTTTACAACATGCTTTTGATCTCTTGGATTTCTTTGGTTTGGTCTGTAAGGGCACTTTCTTGCACAAAAACTTTATAACAAGTGAAGTAAGGCAATCCTTTGATTGCTTCTACTTGTATGTCATTGTGTCGAGACAATAATAATGGGTTGCCCCCGTTGAATAGCGCAAAGGAAAATTGTCTCACCATAGGTGGTGCTTGAGATATTGGGGTCGGGTTCCTCTTCATAGAGACAATGGAACTAAGCTCTAGAAGTGTGGACTTTTCTCTTCTCACTGAATCAAATGTTCTTCCCGGTGTTCTACCTCTCCTTCTCAGTGGGGAGAGATACAAATACTCGAATGGTGTTGGACTAGATCTAGTCTGGATCCTTCTCATAAGCTATTTGCACCAAAATTTCACTAAAACCAGGATTAGGAGTTGCCACGTATATTTTTTAGACCTCTACTCACAAAAAATTATTGTTGCATATACCGAACAACAAGCTATGACTTATAAAAAATGACTCTAAAAACAAGACACTAGAGTCCCACTGGGCATGCAAAAAAATTTTGGCAACCAGGATTGCACCCTCAATCAAGATAGACTTGGCTATCCTGTTGCAACATAGAAATGATCTCAGATTTGTGGGTTAATCAAATGGTGAGAGAGAATCTCTAGAGTAGGTTGGTTCCCTCTAGATAATCACCTAAGCTATGAAATTTTTAGGGGAAAGGGGTAGGAAGAAAGCTAAAAAATGAAACCTATAACTTAAGATTATCAACTAGACATTTAGATATTTTAAGAAAACTTAGCTCACAACAATCTCTCTTAAAACATTACCCCTCACAATTCATCCCAAAATATTTATCTCAATAGTGTTTTGCATAAAGATTCATGAATCATTGAATACAATATGTAACCCAAACTAACTGCAATCCTCACCCACAACTCACAAAAATAAGACAAAAGAAGGATTCACCACTTTGAATCACAAACAATCATCATATTATGATATTGCTATCAGGATTCAACCGTGTAGTTTCGAGTCAAACTCATTGACCCATGTTTCATGAGTAGTGGTTCAATAGAACCCATCTCTCATGATATCGAATGGTCCACTTAACACTCATTGCATCTAGGTGATGCTCACAGAGGTGAAGCATTGGTCCGTCCTGAGAGGTCACCCATCCCGGTACTACTCCAGCTCAAGCGCGCTTAACCAGGGAGTTTTCTCCAAGGTTAAGCCCGCTTGAGTTGTTACCCCATTTGCAAAACCTTTAGCAAGTGTTGTGCCTTATGAACCATTCATTATAGAGCCCCTTTTAGCTCATCAATTGATAAGTAGGAGGTATTTTTCACAGCAAATTATGATATTGCTATCGGGATTCAACCGTGTAGTTTCGAGTCAAACTCATTGACCCATGTTTCATGAGTAGTGGTTCATCTCTCATGATATCAATGGTCCACTAGCACTCATTGCATCTAGGTGATGCTCACAGAGCATGACAGTCAGGTTGTCGCCCCGTGCTTGCTCCGGCTGGGATGGACTCCCCCGACTTTAAGTGCTTCACCTCTGTGAGCATCACCTAGATGTAATGAGTGCTAAGTGGACCATTCGATATCATGAGAGATGGGCTCTGTTGAACCACTACTCATGAAACATGGGTCAATGAGTTTGACTCGAAACTACATGGTTGAATCCTGATAGCAATATCATAATTTGACACGCTGTGGAAAAATACCTCCTACTTATCAATCATCATATTATCACTGCAAGTGCATGACAAGAAAAAGAGAAAAGGAGATCTATGCTACTTGTATTAAAACTGAAGGAGCAAGACATCAAAATATGATTCAAAATTTTACTAAACTCTCTGGAATGCATATGAGAGCAAGAAACAAAATTTTGAACCTTGAGAAATTTGAATTTCTCAAACTATATAGCCTCCAAGTGACACCCATGATGAAAAATAGAAAAATCTGGCCCATTGCCTCTCCAAAAAGTAAGTCATTTTGCATTTTCAAGCTCAAGAAAAATTTTGGAAGATAGTGCCAAAAATTTGCTCCAAAGTACCTCAAAAAGATGGAAACTTTCCATCTTCAAAGGGTCCATCCAAAAAATCCACCAAAATAGGTGCAAACAACTGGAAACTGAAAGTAGAAACTTCAATTTTTCTCCTCTTCTTCAAAACTGCCCAAGAATTCAAATCAAAATGGCAAGTTTTGATGTCACTCAAGTGCACAACTTAACTACATTTAAATAACAACTAATTAAGCAATTTACAAAAACATTGCTTAATCAGTGTCTTACAGCTCGTAGTTTCAAGAAACAAAAATAGAAAGCCTAATTACATTTTATTTTTATAATGTTTCTCCAAACATTTTGATTTTTGCAATTTTGTGCAAAAAATCAAAATATTAAACTAAGGATTTGAATATTCTTGATTTTTCTATAAAAAATCATAAAAAATTTATGGCCCACCTTAGCACATATAGTGATTTGGACTCCAAGGAAACTCTAAAATATTCATAACTTAGGAAAAAATCAGAGGGCCTAGAGTCATCATTCGATTTTTCCTAAGGAAAATTTCATGGCATCAAATGTTTCTAAGGAATTGAAGAGGCTTACCCTAGTGAGAGGGGAAATGTGTATGGTTTTCAATTTTATTTTTCTTTAAAAATTAGAAAAAATGCCTAAGGCATTCAACCTAGGCAACAAGGCATTAATAAAGTGTTTGAAAAAAATAAAAGAATGTGATAAAAATCACATTCAACTTAGGACATGGGGAAAACCCTAACCACAAAACCGCCTCCAAACACATTTTCCACCAACATTTTGTATCGGCCACTTTGAAGAGAAAGAGGTATGTTAGGCGTCATCATGGGAGTTAGGGTTTGGAGCCTTGGAGCTCAATTCTTCACCATTTTTTCATGCCATTCTTGTCAATTCTCCTTTGCAATCACTAGTAAGTTGTTTGTTTTCATTTTGATGCACCTTTTACTTCATTTGAAAGAGAAAACAAGCCTCTAGGCCACGATCATAATTGTGGTTTTTGTTGCATTTTGTGTTTTATTGTGTTGATACCTCCTATCATTCGTTGTGGCCATCATATGAGAGTTTGTTCGAGCTTCTAAAAGTACTTTGGCCATGGGATTTGATGAGCTTTTCCACAGAAACATTCAAGGTGAGCTCTCCTTCTCCATTTTAAAAGTATTTCCCTCTTAAATAAAATCTTATTCAAGCTTTTCTCACAAAAAATAATTAATATTTTGTGGATTTTCTGAGTTTGGCCATTATATAGGTTGCAACCATGGTATGAGTATTCCTCTATTTTTGCAAACCAGATGACTATGGGCTCAACCCATGATGTGAAAATGATATTATTGTTAAATGAAAACATTTTTTTTTAATGTAAGTTCTCCATTTTATGGGTTTTCAAAACCCCTCATGGTTGTGGCCTATAGCTTTGGTTTCTTCATTTTCTGAAAGAGTCACTATGGGAAAGAGATCGAACCCTTGCTATTTCTTCTTGTAATTTCATTTTGAACATGAACCCTAAGTGGGTATGTGATCTATGAAGAGAAATTGCTTCTCCAGGCCATGGGTATTAGAGTATAGTCTAGGGTTCCCTTGCATTATGTATGAGCTTGGGTTACTCCATTACTTCTGCATTCTAGAATAATACCATGTAAACCTATGTGGTATTTGATTTAAAATCCCAAGCTGAACACCATTGCACTTGTATCCATTTGAAACCCTAAATTATTTGGCATTGGCTTACTATAGCATAAGCTTATTATTTTTAAAATCAAAAGAAATCCAATGTATGTGTTCGCCACTGTCACTTCATTTGTTCATTGTCTAGCATGATTTTACTTCTTTTAAACTTGCTTACTTCTAGAATGTAGACTTTCTTGATGAAACATATAAAACTTACTCTCAAATGCACTACATATTGATATGTTTACTTCTTTTCATGCAACATTTGCATTCAACCATTGTGGTATTTCTATAGGTCACTTTGATTCTTATCATCTCTTATTCCATGCACTTGAATGCTCAAAAAAATGCATATCTATTCTCACTTTCACCACACTTTTATACTTTATTGAGAACATAGAATCATATAATAAGATTCCCCTTCACATTTATGGCATCAAATTATTGAAACAACTTAAGCTTTGCAAATTACCTTCATGAATGATGTTGTTTCACATTGTATTCTCTCAAACACTTAATGCATTGTACCCAGAGTCAACCATGCCTCTTTTCCATTCATCCTCTACTTTAAGAAGTTCACTTGCACCCACTTGAAAACAAATTTCTTGATGGAACCAAAACTTTCTTTGGAACTCTTTATGCATTTTTGTTTTCTTGGGCAGCAACAGTTGATGTAAGACTATTCTTTGCATGGAATATTTTGAAATAAAAATAGTTGTTGTTGATGTTTAGAAGCTTCTTCATTTGCTCCAGCTGTTATTGTTTGATTTGTAAACAAGGAATTATGTATGCATGTTCACTATCACATTCCATGATGATGCAATTGATGGTAATTCATTTGAGCAATTGATCCTCTATGATTTTCAATTCATTTCACTATCAAACTTGACTATCCTAGATGATCACTTTCTTGAGATTTAAAGGTACTTGGATGGACTCCTTCAGATGTATATCTCCTTGAGCAACATTGAATTATTTCTTTTTTGAAAACCCTCTATGAAATGTTGAGGGGTAGCATGTCAGGTGTCAACCCTTGTGGGAGCTCGTTTTACACCACATGCTTTATTATATTCAAAACAAATCAGCAACATGGATTTTCCTATACCTGCACAAGAAAAAAACAATATTAGATCAAAACAATAAATTCAAAAGGTTCTCATGATATGTTCTCCTTGGTATTCTCTTATCTTTGCTCAGTTGATTCAATGCATCATAGACAATATTCTACATTACTATTGATGGATCATATAGGAGTGTTCATAGTCTAAGCTGTAACAAAACTTTCATCCACTTGCAAGTTCACTTGGAGCAAGGAAGAAAAAGGGAGAGCTCAACACTAAATTCAACTCAAAGGCACAACCAGACAATGACGATTATGTTTTGTCTTACATACTCTTCTATCTTTTATCTTCAGTAGCGTAGAATATTCTTTATGGTCCATTGTTCCACCTACTCCCATGGCTTGTGTGGGACACTTGATTCTCCTTTTTACTCCAATGAATACAAAACAATATTTTTATAATTCTTATTCAATTCTGCAGCTTTCTTTTGCAAACAATATATGAATCATTAAGGATGAAAACTGAATACAAAATAAATTATTTCCTTTTCATTTCATGAAATACTATGCTGCAAATGATATATGGCAACTGAAACACATTGCACTTCTTAAGAACTCAACAATTCAAATATTTTCAATGGTTAAAACATCTGCAGAAACAAACTAAAATTCTTCACCTTAAAATGAACTTTAATCAACTAGCTCTATCAATTTGAGATGTGTGAAAATTTGATAACAGTTAATACTTGTTATCTTGTACTCCTTAGGCGTTATCTCACATCTATTTTTTTCAACCATTGGAGTAGCTATATGGATGGTTTTGTATCCATCTACATTTTTCTATATGTCATGTTTTTCTTTAGCTCTTTGCCTAGGCTTAGGAGTATCTACTTATATAAAATTGTTAAGATCTAGAGGTAGTATTTCTACTTCCATTGGAGAAGCCAATTCCCTAATCAATAAATTAGGTGCATCCTCATCACACTCTACCTCTGCAATATTCCTTTTTTCCTAGTTTCCACCTGATTTAGGAACATCTTCTCTTACTTCTTCAATTTTATTTGTTACATCCTCCGAAATAGGAATTTCTTCAATAATTTATGGCATAGATTCAAATTTTCTAGGATTTGGCACTATCTCCTTTGTTTGAAGACTTATATTTTCCTATCTATATAGATGTTCAACATCACCTTCTTGGATGTCACTTTCTTTGTATCCTACTAAATTGGGATTTTCTTCATTTCCAACTCCATAACCTAAAAAATGTGTAGCTTCTTCTTTCTCAATCTCAACTTCAAAATGGTCCTTCTTTGATTCTTCAAAGACCTCTAGTTGTTCATTATCATTTGGATCATTCTCAAGGGAAGGATGGGAATCAAAAGTATCTTCAATAACCATTTCATCAATAGGATCCTACCTTGTAGTCTCCCCCACTTCCATCTCAATAATATCAGTGTTCCCCACTTATGAAGCGATTGTTCTTTGTATAAATGCTTCTTCTTTAGTATTCATAGGAGTGGACCCTATATCTATATTTTATTCTACCAATCGTTGTACCATGGGTTTATCTTTAAACTTCTTTTCATTTACCTTTTCCCACATGACACCCCATCTATCCATCTATTCTTTAATTTTGGCTTCCTCTACCTTAGAAATTTCATCCAAAAGCATAGGAGTTCCTCCTAGTGCTTTTTCACAATAGCCATATTAATAGAGGGAGAAGTAAATAACACTACAACTCTCTAAAATGCAGTCCTTGTTTGTGCACCAACATTTTTTGTTACTTCTACCTCCTCATCAATGGTAGGTTTAGTCATTGGCTTTGTTGTAGAGGAAGATGCACCTTTAGTTCTTTCTTTTGATTTATCTTTACTTGATTATGCATCTTTCTTCTTATTACCTTGCTTTAATGAAACTCCCTGACTTGAAGCTTCAAGGGTTTTCTCTTCAATTCTTATACCATGAGTCACTTTACTAGTTTTTCTTTTCTTCTTAGCAGGTTCCCCATTCTCAAATGCAGTTTCGTTTGTTTGTTTTCTTCTTTTATCTTATGATAATGTGGGTTCAATTCCTTTTTCTCTTAAACCTTTACAAAAATCATTTATCCAGTGTTGCGTGTGTAACAGAACTGGTGCAGAGAACTCGTCAGTTGATGTAATTTCTTCACCCTCATAATTCAGGTCTAGGATAGGTTCATCATACACTCTATCTTCATTATAATATTTATTCAACACTTCTCCATCATCCTTTTCCAATTGATATGGAATATCATGACGCATAAAAATGTGAGCAGATCTTAAGGACAATCTTTCATATTTTCTTTTCCTTACCTTGTGCTCATCTTCACAATTAATCCAATAGTCTTCAAGGTGTTGGACATGAGCACAGTAACCAGCTATGTTCTTGGAAATATTCCCCTCAATATCATAATACATTCTTTGAAGTGGAAAATATTCAAAATTATATGTTTTTAGTTCTTTTTCACACAAGTCATCTATCTTGATTGCAATCCATTTATAATTCCCTATCACAATAGGAAATTTGTAGGAAGCCTTCTTATGAGCCTTGCTATAAAGAACCTGAGACATTTTTAATTTTCTCACCAATTCTAATAACGTAATTTTGTATGGAGGATACTTGGGTGGCATGAAAGGATGTTCATCAAACCCTTCCACCCTAATGTAGGAGAAAGTGGGGAACTGAATATACCAGCATCCCATCAGTCTGATAACACTTTGTGCCTCCAACAGCAGTCTTATGGCTTTGTTACCTTCTATCATTCTAATGAGCTTCATAGAGAACACGTCATTAACTCTCCTATAATGCTCTTTGTATTTGTGGATAGTGATTTGGAGTAAATGAGAATTTATTATAAATTGTTTCCTACTTATCTTCCTAGAGGACCAATCTTCTTCGACCCTTTTTTACTTGCCCTTATGGTGCATGAATAAATCACATATGAAGACATATAAAAACATCTAGTTTTGGGAAATGTAGTTATCTATTTGTGCAATCTATTACTAATAAAATTTCCCTATTGCATTTGCATGAGATTACCATTAGTCTGGCTATTATCACAAACATCCAGGATTCAAATTTACTGGCATCTCACAACCTAGCTATCCTGCTCAGCATGGTTATAACATCTTGAACATCTTGGTTGAACATAGACCTTAGAATTGATTTTTTTCTATTTTGTAATTGGCTCTTAGCACCATCGGGTATTCATAATTTCTCTATTGTGCTCTTCAACACTCTAATAAGTTTTCGCTTTCTCCTTCATATCAATATTATACATCTGGGTGAATATAAGAATCCCAAATGTGTATATAATTCCTTTCTAGGAGAGACCTGCATAAGGTCTTCCCTCCTTCTCAATGATTCTCTTATCTAGGTTGTAATGATTTGTACATTCCATGACCAATTCAGGGGCCTCCATTGCTGGCAGAAACCCTCTTGCTAAAAGTAACCCACTTGCTATAACATTTCTAGTACACTAAGAAGCATTTTCCTATTGTACTCGAGTAAGAATTTCAACATCAAAAGACCACCCCATATGAGTATCTATAACTACCACGCCAATTGGTATGACTTGTGAACTGCAAAATTAAATTTAAATTCCTCTTCTACTCTTCCATCAGAAGTATTCATTTTTGTTGGTATGTTCTGCATTTTCAAATGTTTTGTCTTGTGTGTGAGTTAGGGTTAAATTTAACCAAATTTCTTACAATTTTATTAAAATTTCAATTTACCTTTTGGCTAAATTCGAATAAAAAAAATCAGCATTTCAATTTCCAAAGGGAAATACCATTTTTTGATATTTTGATGTGTGAAAATAATTAACAGAATATCAATTATCCGAATCATACCTGGTTCTAGTTGGTGATGACAATGTTTTTAGAATGGAGCTTCAAAACCTTTGGTAGTTGTATTCTCAGCTTCTTGAAATTTACCTTTCCTTGCATGCCACTATTATTTCATTCATTCAATTTCCTTTGCAAATTTGTAGCATTACTCGAAGTGGAGTGTTATAAAATTAATTGCATGCTTAAGGTGGTGCCAAGTATGGGAGTAGTTCACCACCTTGATTAATTACCTGTTATAATGCATTAATTCCTTGAATAAAGGTGCAATCATTATGAATTAGGGTTCAAATTATGAACACCTAGATTTCTGAGTGGGCTCGCTACTAGAGGAGAAAGACGGTGTGACAATCTTATGTGGCATTATGGTGTCACTTCAATTTTTGTGAGGAATAATCCATTAAGATACGTGATCAATTTGTGATAACCAAGATTAAAAAATTTGGTACCAACTTTTGAGAAAAAATACCAGGGAACAGAGCACTTACCTCCAAGTTTCAAAGAAAACTAGAACAAAAGAAAAGACTAAGAATTGGGTTCAAGAGAGATCAAAAAAAGGAATAAAGATGATTAAAACATTACAAAAAAAATCTCTGGTTTCTAAGTTCTGAATAAAGAAAATGAAATAAAACTACCAGACTCCAATACAAGAAAATGGTACTACCAAGATTAACACTTTCAGTTGATGGCTTACCAGACGGGGCTAGGATCAACTAAAGATATAACTCACTTGATACAACCACATAACTCTGAGATTCCAGTTTCTGGTAAAATATTAAACTTCATGAAAAGACCAAAAGACCGAATCCAAGAAAGAATAAGGATAAAACAAAGACCATGCAAATTGAAAATGAAGCCCGCATTTGACCAAAGTACAAAGCAATGCCAAAGCAAATGAAAATGAAAGGGAAAAAGAAGAAAAAGGGGGTCCAAATTTTTCCAAGGGGAAAAATGGGGCATGTTGTGAGACCACACAACAATAACCTAAATTATCCCTTGCTCATCCACAACCTTCCATTTGGGAACTGGTCTTAAGGAACACAAACTAGTTACATCTCTAATTTCTTCTTTGGTAATCAAATGTGCTTCATCAATCTAGAAAGATTCATTATGGATTCTTCTCAAAACAATTTTAATAAGCTTCCTATTGAATTTGAACAAAGGGGCTTTTTGTGAAGCATCCAACTTCTTCTCAACTAACACTTTGTAGGCATCATGGTTCTCTTCCTATTCATTCTTCCATAGAATTCTCAACTAGATTGGTAACACTTCCTCGATCTTATTGTAAACAAATGCATAGATATCTTTTGTGGGCAACATTCTAGGAGGGATGCAAGAGAATGCACCAACTGACTCTTCTAAAAAATTCTTCAAATATTTTCCTAGACTAAATTGCAGTCTATCTGCACTATTCACAACCTTTGAATTATCCATAGCAATAAAAATGAAAGATTGTGTAGACATGAATACCTCTATAAATTCCAACAAGAGATGGATAGATATCCAGCTTCTAGAGCACACTTCGAATCCACTTGATCTCTCCTTCAAACCCTGAAACTTTGAATTTCTCTCTAAACTTCCTTTGCATGCTTCTCCAAAAATACATATGCCTCTTGAAATATCTGAATTTATTTCTTTCATTTCGAATGATTTTGTAATAAATTCTTCAAATTACAGGTAGATTACCTCAAAAATTATGTGCACCTCCATTCTTTCAAATTCTGCAAACTTCATTCTTCACACATGTGACTAAGAAATTCCTTAAATTCATTACCACATTAAATATATTTTTGTCATGATGTGACATAAGTATCAATGAGGGGGTTTTTTAATTTTTTTGATAATTTCCCCCCCTTAGTTATTGCTAGACTCAAAAATTGATAGGCGTATCTGTACTAGAGGTTGGCACATATAAGAGTGATGACTCTGATTCAACTTACTTGAATTCTCCTTCCTTTCTCCAGATCTTTTTCATCTTTTTTCTTTTGAATCAATGATTTTTTCATGCTTCTTCATCAGATAATTATTTTTTCTTCTTTTGTAGTTATTAACAAGCTATTCTAGATTACAACACATAGATCAAACAACATTCTTCCTTCCATTCTTTCTTTTATTCAATATATTCTCACATAGACTAGCTTTATGTCCAACCTTCTTGCACTTAAAACATTTTCTGAAGAAAGATAAAGTATCATTTATTTTACTTTTTCATTCCTTTTCCTTATGACCAAATTTCTTGCAAAAATGACAAACACCATTGAAAGATAAATACCTTATAGCAACAGGTTGTTTGATGATAGTTCTTCTAGAGTTTCTTCTTACATTCTTGATTCGTCCATCTTTGCACTAAGTCTTCTTGTCAGTAGATTTCTTCGCTTTAGAAATCTGACCTTCTTTAAACCCTAAACCACTTTTATGCATTGTTGGTCTCTAATAAGTAATCAAATCATCAAGCATTGCAGAGCTTACCTTAAATTTTTCTGCAAAACTTCTTGCATTTTCTAGATCAAATCTCATGATTTTTGCTTCTTGCTCAAGCTTTGTGCATTCATCCATCTTTCTTTGAATTTCAATTTTCTGAAAATCTTCAATTTTTTTCTTTTCATCCAATTGCTGTAGTGGCATGGAGATAATTTTATCTACTTTAACCAATAGATCCCATGCTTCATCACACTTACTTTGCAATTTTTTAATATACTCATTTTCTTTCACCAAATTCTCCTTCAGATCTTCTATTTCTTTTGAACATCTAGCAAAGATCATTTCCAAAGGAAAAAATTCTTATACTCAAATTTTGGGACCTTCCTTAAGCTGTTAGGCTCCTTCCGAGGAACCAAGCTCTGATACCAAATGTTGAACATCTAGAATGCTGAGAGGGGGTGAATCAATATTCCATAAAACCATTCTAATAAAATCCATCTAACCATTAGCAAAATTTTGACTGAATCAACAAGAGAGAACATAAAAATAATTTAGTGCAACCACACACATGAACACTAGGTTTTTTACGTGGAAAACACAAAAAGGGAAAAAACACAGTGAGGGTTAACTCACAATATATTATATTCAGATACAAGATATTATAGGGCTCACTATTAGGACTCACTGTCCTTGAAAATTCTCACTGCCCAAATACAAAAGATGGCTAACCACCAAGATACAAATATTGTGGCTCACTACCAAAAGGATTGAACTGATAGAATACACCTTCAATGTGTAGGGTTTAGTTCCAATGAAGCTCAAAATATGAAGTACTGCCTCACATAACAGTCACTCAACAAATCTTCTTTGATCCTCAACTGATAAAACATTTAGGATCAAATCCTCTTTCGCCTTTCTTCCATGCTCTCACATCTACTTTTTTTCTTTTCTTCAAAGCATCAAGTATATATATACAACTATGTGTTATTCATCAATTACTTTATCCTGATTAGATGAAAAAAAAAAATCAAAACACTCTTGTTAAAACCATATATGATTTAAAACTTTTTTTCCATGTAGTGCATTATACCAAAATGGCTAACATCCATAAAGCATAACTAGTCTCCTTAGTGAATTGCTTGTGTTAGGTTGGCCAAGGCTGAAACTTAATCCACTGAAACCTCCAAACTAGCATACAATCCTTAAATAAAACACCTTTCGGATCTGAGGTCACATCAATTTCTCATCATACTATCATCATAGAGACTACCATTAAAACCACAACATTAGAATATTCTCCTTAAGAAAATGTGGAGTCTCCCACACTGATATGCCAAGCAAGCAACAATAGTAAAATACAAGGTTGAACTTTGTTAGAGATGGCTTTTTGCTCACAACCCAAAACTTCTAAAGATCCAGGATATAGATTTTTGAATGTGATATGATAGCATGGTTAAGAGATTAGAGTCATATTTATTCTTGTGGTAAATTACGGAATCAAATACCAATGCATTGGCTCATCACAAAAAGAACATTAACAGCAAAGAATAGCTTCTAGTAAACCAATTAAACTTCCCATACAGTTGTCACCATGTTGACATCAATGACAATACAGGAACAACCAACAAAAACCATCCACACTTTATGCTCATGTTTCAAGGCTCCATAGTTCCAACTATGTGCAAGTGAATTCCAACCTAGAAATTCAAAACAACAATGGAAATACAAGCTAGAAAACACAAACAAATCACTCAATGATAATCCTAGTTGAATCCAAACAAAGCACAAAGAAATGTTACCTTTACCTTTCTTGAACTAATCAATTTGGTTGGACCTTGTTGATGCTTTATTATGTGCTCTTTGCTTGGAAAAATTACATGCAAATATGATCAAAATGAAGCTAAAGTGATGAGCAATGCAATGGTGGATATGGGTATTTGGATAGATGCAATATGATGGAAATAATGGTGGATGTTTGATTGCATGAAAATGGCCAACTATGTGTGCTTGAATGCTTGAATGTGGATGCTAGAGAGTGATAGTCAAAATGGAGGCCATTCCACTACTTTTAGGGGACGTGCCTCTAAATGAATGGAGGTCCAAAATTGATCCATGGTGGAAGAGATCAAGGGCTAGGATGAGTTGAGAAATCACAAGCCCTCGCATTTTTACATGTGGAAAATGATTTGGAAGAGGAAAGGAGAGGTAGAGATGAGGTGGAGGTACTAGGATGTACCTTGCAAAGGGACAAGATCTCCTCATAAAGGAGGTCCTTGTCCACATGTGCTTTGAGAGGACATGTGAGGAATTAAAAATTCCTTAGAAATCCTCATGGGGATGGGAGAAGGAATTTAAAATTCCTTAAAATGCATTGGAAGGATAAATGTGAATTAAAAATTCACATGGGGAAGGGGATGCCTTCTCCAAAAGGAGAAATCATTTAATAAGATTGACTAAGGACACATGCCATAAATGGCATGAAAATTAAGTTAGCCTAATTGAGTGATTAAGGTTGTGCAAATGCATGATTAGACAGGTTAATAAAGGATTATAAGCAAGTGGGAGATTATGGAGGATGTGACCCTAATGATGATTAGGGATATGCACACCCTAATCACAGATTAATTATATTAATCTGGATTAAAGAGGATTATGGAGGATGTGACATGAGGAGAGAGAAAAGGGTAAATTAAAAAATTGATTTAATTCACATAGGCTAATGACTAGATTAAATAAATTGGGATATTTATTTAATTTAGAGATGAATGGGGTAAGGTATTTAATTGATTAATAAAATACCTTAAGAGACATTAGGATAAGGTGAAATATTAATAAAATAATAAATTATTCAATTAATATGGCTTAAGTATGCGGGATAGAAGAATATGAGGGTGGATTTGACCATATGGAAGTGGTAAAATTCAGGTGTCTACACCAACATATGTGAATGTATATGAAATTTAATAGAGTTTTATGATGATTATGGTTATGGATGATGAAAATATTCCTTTGAAATAAACTAGCCTCTACAGTGAAGGATATGTCAACTTGTAGTAAAAGATGTCTATATGTCACAACCAAAGGGGGTGATCACCTGCAACACATGTAATCTTACGTAGCTAATGGAGGCAGTGGTCAAAGATTATAAATGAATGGGAAACTTAAATCTTTCTCAAATTAGTTATTAATGATATAAAAAATATTTCTTAAATACACAATGAGACTTGGGCTCAATAAAAATCTAACACTCTTAGATTGAGTCCCAAAACCTCTATTTGAAGATTAAAATCTACAAACTTCTAGTTAGTTAGAAATTATTTATATTTTATTAAAAAAGTGATCTTATGATACTTGTATTTCTAATGGTTTGTACTAAGCTCAATGACTCTTAGATTCTTGAATGCTTGCTCTATTGAATTGTTGAACACCTAAAATACTAAGAGGGGAGTGAATCCGTATTATTTTAAACCATTCAAACATTTAAACATCCAATCCACTTAGAAAATTCAATTGCAGTAAATGAAGTAAAGCATGAAACATTCAACAAATTCACATAACATATTCGAACACTAAGACTTTTACGTGTAAAACCAAAAATGGGAAAAACCACAGTGAGGATTAGCTCACAATATATTATAACCTATTATAGTATATTTATAGAAGTGCTCATTATAGGTGGACTCATTATCCAAGTGGACTCACTACCCTCTGAGAAAAAGAGAGATAGAAGAGAGTTTGTGGCTCACAACCTTGATTGAATTGTTATAATTACATTTGTCATATGCATGAAAATTTATTCAACTATATACCCATATTCAAAAATGTGTACCTCAAAATGCTATGTCATTTGGAATTCACACTCTATTGAAATATTTCAACATCTCCTTAAATATGTAAAACCAAAATCCCATCCATGGAGAGGTGTGAACTCTTACTCTCATGCACTGTACAAGAAATGATTGTTATTTGCTAGGCCGAACTTTTGTCATTCATAAATTTCAAACCAAGAGCCAAAACAAGATGGAATTCTAGAATTATATGCTTCTATCAACCAAACAAAACATATTACAACTACAGAGAGAAATGCTAATTTGTGAACCAATACAGACCTAAAAACTAGATGCGTTGTACCTAGAAACACTCGTAAAAGCACTTAGTCATTTTTCATCACAATTGGCTCTACCATATCAAACCTTCTTGCAAAATTGTCTTCCTCAAACATCAAGGTACAAGACTTAATACATGTTTTGGGATGTTAGAGCCAACCAAAATGACCTGCACCAAAGTCTTCATGTCAAGGTACAATGTTGACATCAATGACAATATTGCAAAGAATAATAGTATACATGTACTTATCCCTCATGCTCATGTTGCCAACAAAAAAAGCAATGAAATCTCATCATTCTTATAACATGAATAACTCATACTACTAGAGAAGGGAATCAAATAAAAATAATAATAATAGTAATTCATACCTTATTAATCTAAAACTACACTCATAATCTATCATTATTTACCTTTTATACATTCTTTCAATATTTGATATGATCTTACATATACTATGTGTAATTTAACTAATCATAATTATTATAAATAAGATAGTCATAAACAAATTAGGACATGTTCAACATTATTTTTAGAATGGTAGTCATGTATTTGTAATGGAGTGAATTTTCACCTCTCACAAATTCCCCATTTACACCCCCTACCTTAGAAAAATTAAACCTGAAAATGCTATTCCACCTCATCCATTCGCTTTCCACCCACTTGGCAACTATATGTAGTGTCGGTGGGGAATTTTTGTTAGGGATGCTAGCACAACACATGGACATTTGTGCGCTATGTTGTCACCCTAATAGGATTCCTGCCTCTAGAATCTACAAAGGCATTATAATTCTCCATTGGCGATGAAGCATAACGCCCCTATGCCCTTGACTGACCTCGAACGACTCTTTTGGGCTTCTATTCATCCTCAAAAGACTATCTTCTCCATTCATTCGATCTTCTTCATTCTCATTCACTCTTGGAAACTTTCTACAAAATTCATTTTATAGCACTTCCACCATTGTTGAAGCTCCAATATGACACTCTGTTGGTTTTTCTCCTCATGTTGTTGTGGCAACATTGGTACTCACAGGCTTGTGAGCTTGCATCTCCCTTCATGTGCTCAAGGGAATCTTGTTGGGGAGGTGATATACATTTTGTTTAGCATCATTATTTTATTTACATGGCATATTTTTGTTAGAATTGTGTGGAATTGCTTTCTTTCAATATGTTTTTTTAATCATACTTTCTCTTTTGTGGCTATCTTGCCTATCCGTGGAGGTGGGAACACCAAAACGAGGGTTTGACTACGACAAGCCCCAAAACAGCTCCAACATTTTTCCCTATTTTGCTGTGTGTAGGTACTCTTGATCATGTGGAGCTTGAGGGAGGTTGGAGCAACCATGTGTTCAATTTTCTACCACCTTTGCTCTTGTCAACTTATGTCTTCTTAAGTTAAATTATTGTTCTTGTCATTTCAGTGGTTTAGCTCTTTTATGTTTTTTGTCACTATATAAAACTCCGTTTACCAAGTATTTAGTGATTTTTTTGTTAATTCCTGACTGTCCTTTGTACTTTCTATCTATATAGATGCCAACACCCGATTAGGAAACTAGTGTGGTGCATTGTCATTTGTCTTCTATGTTAGAGTCCTTTGGCAGAGAGTTGCCTAGGTCACAATCTTAACTCAAGAATTCACTCACCTAATTCCCTAAACCTCTCAGATTGATAGAAGGATAGTGACAGATAAAATTCCCTCCTTTTCACCCTATTAAAATAGAAAAAATACCTTCAACAATCCCTAGTGTGAGGTAGATTAGAGCAGTTGATTGTTCTATATCCTCCCGTGACTTGGGGTCCTAAGCAGTCGGTCCTCTACATTTTGGTGAACCTAACGTGAACTATTATGGTTTCATTTGGTAGTTCTAAAAGACTCCTCTCATGCTCTAGGAGCATTATGGGTGTGTGTATTGCATGGCACCTAGCCTTGCAACCCAACCTACAACCCCTAGTGACATAGCTAGAAGAATCCCCAAGTGTTGGAAAAATGAAACCTCGAATAGGTCCCTGTCTAACTCTTAAACC
Organism: Sequoia sempervirens; assembly: GCA_007258455.2. Classification (NCBI taxonomy): domain Eukaryota; kingdom Viridiplantae; phylum Streptophyta; class Pinopsida; order Cupressales; family Cupressaceae; genus Sequoia; species Sequoia sempervirens. The sequence continues at coordinate 518,542,682 of VDFB02281492.1, forward strand.
CTTGGGGGCTTCTAAGAAAGTCATGTCTAGTGTACATAAGAGATGGCTTCCTTCTTGCATCTACGCATCCCATCTGTGTAGCCTGCAAGTAGGTCTTGATATAACATTCACCTCATAGGATTTATCGATGAATGCTAATAGAGAACCATCTCCTTTATACATTCCCACGTGTATCAATGGGAATACCATAACTAGAATTCTCATTAACCATATATGTCAAGTCAATGTTATCACAAAGGAGATCATGTTGATAAAAAAATTCTATAAGGGTGGATATGATAAGTCTGAAAGCACTATACATTCACATGATGAGCTTTTCCTCTCTCCCATCAGTTCTATCACCTTGTTAATCTTGGTTGGACCTAGGATTGTGAATGAACTCTTTGATATTATTCGAGGGTTTGAATTGTTCAGAGTGAAACTAGGCATTCCTTTGCTATTTTCCATGAACATAGTCCCCTCGGTAATCTATAAGTTCTTGAAGTTCTCTCATGAGGGTTCTATGCATGTAGTCCACAACACTAGTTACAAACCAATGGTGGCACATGGAGGCTACTCACTTGATCACTTTTGGCCTATCCTTGTTGGTATGATCCCTCCCAAGATGGACCTATTGTATTGAACTTATGTGAAATACAAGAATGGGGGCATAGCATTGAAAGTGACCTGCCCTCCTTCTCCCTATCCCATTTTAGTTAAAGCTTCCATGATAGTGCAACATAAGGCTACCTCTACCACTCGAAAAAGGGAAGAGGAGAAGCTCGCTCAGAGCTCTTCTTCTTCCTCCTTTGCAGTTTCATCTACTACTTCCTATCTCCCTACTCCATCACTTGGGGTGTGTGATGGTGCTTGCTTGGTGGAAGGCCAAGCGTAAGGTATTCAACCTTCTTGTTTTACCCACGGTGCCTCAGCTTGTCTTGTATGGTAAGGGAAAGGGTCCCCGTGGAGCCACTCCTACATCTCAACCTCTACAACCTCCTAATATCCATACCCTTAAGGTAACGAATAGGAAGAGGCTTTCCACTAAGGCGCTCAAATATTCTCCCCCATCTATTTCTATATATGCTTCTCCATCTCTTCCTCTTGCTCCTATCCAGGAGTTAGTCCCTCCATTGAAAATGGATGTGATGGATACTCTGATGGTTTAACAAGATTCTTATGCTCCTTCTTAGGTTGTTTCCTCTAGCTCTTAGAGCTATATAAACCACCTTGCATGAGAGCGTAAGCATCAGAGGAAGTCTCTAACTGCTAAGCAAGTTGTGTTGCAGAAGAAGGAAGAGGATCCAACAACTCCTGCTTCAACATCTTCTGCTATGTCATCCTTTCCCACCCCGTATACTTGAGTTCCCTCCACCTCAATCTTTCTTTTGGATCCCCCTGCAAGCATGAATAATCATCACCAAAAGAGGGTGCAAGTATTCATTACTCCTTTGGATAATCCTCCTCTTCTGATGTCCCTTCCAGACATCCCATATTTTTTAAAACCTGTGGACATGTCGAATACATCAATGGTGTCCACTATGATTTTTTCCTCTTCCTCCTCATCTTATGCTTCATTTGTGGGGATCTCACATCCTCTAATGAAGCAAAATTTGGACAATGAATCTACTTCCAATGGTGTTGGAAGAAGGGTTCACCTTCTTTGGAGATTAGTTATGCATTAGCTTGCATTGTCCTAGTGACAGAGGTAGCCCGACGTCCTTGGGGTTGGTCACTTCTCTCAAGTATTTCAGTGAGGCTAGTAGTGGATCTCGGGCACCTCCTCCATCACTTGTTGATTTGACACATGACACTTCTATAAACTGCATGTCCAACTTTGTACATGTCCCGACTTTTTCGATGTTTTTTATGAGATTATTGGTGTTCACCTGACAGGAACTGAGTGAAGAAGACCTCGAGAGGCCCTCTTCCTTGGATCTTGTTACATGAGAATTGGAGGGTACCCCCCTTTCTGTATCACCCTTGGAAAATTGTCTACCCTCCCATTATAATGATCTAGATTGGGAGAATGACAACCTCTTGGTTGATGAGGACTAGGGGGCACCTCTTTTTTATTTGTAGATTAGATTATGTGTATGTGTGTTGTGTTTCCCCATGCTTGTTTTATGTGTTCCTAGAGGACCCTTGTCACCCTTGTAGGTGCTAGGATACAAGATTTTTTTTGTGTCGTAAAACTTCTTCTATTTGTCACATCATTCTTCTCTTTTTTGTTCCTTGATTTTTGATAATTGGGGATGATGCAAAGTGTTGGTGGCATTTAGGCCTCCCTTCCATGTTGACCCAATTTTTTATTTTCATTTTGTTTTCACGTGTCTTTCTTCATATGGTCTGATATAGTACAAGGTTGATGACAGTTTATATATTATGATATCTATCTATCTATATTTATGAGCAGCTATGACCCTAAAATATTAGATCCCCTATCTCTTGTTCGTTATGTCATTGTTTCTCCTTTCTTTTTATCTTTCTCTCTTCTTTGTTTTCTTTGTGATGTTGTGGCTCTTATGTGTTGTCCCTGACGTGCATGAAAAAATTACCATGGTCACATCATGTCATGTTTCGTAGGCCACAACATCACTTTCATTCTTGTTTTTCTCTCCTTAGGATGTCGCGTGCCTTTGTGTTTAGCACACACCATTTGAAGGGGGGATAGCATATTGCTTGAATTTTCAGAAGGTGTATTTGGTGGCTGTCGAATCCCTCATTGACAATATTCTATTTTAAAAATTTTCATTCTTCAACATGGATCTCTAGATGAATTTTTCTTTCATCATGGATTTGTAAGATAGAATCTCGACTTTCCCTTGTGAGCTAACATTCTTTCTTTCAAATTCCTTGATGCTAGAATCATTGATGAAAATTTTCATTTCTTTTCACAAATGTTATCACTTTTAAATTGAGCATCCCTCGAGCGGACCCCTTTTTCTTTTGAAGGGTTCCCGAGGGACCCCTTTGAAAGCTTCTCCTTCAATTATTGACTATCTACGTGACTATCTGCACGCTTTCCTGCATGGATTTTTGATATCTAACATGTTTTTTCAATGGATTAACATGTTGCTTTGTAGGTGTGCCTATGAAGTTTCTTTTCAATCAACCTTGTAGGATTGAGTACCTATAAGGCCCCATCAAACTCTGCAGATCCTCTCACATTTGGCTTTCTTCAAGACCAAGCACTTGGGGCCACCTCCTTCACAAGTTCGATGACTTGTGAAGAGCTTACATCCTGTGAGATCCCTTTGTTCAACTCTATAGGACCAAGTACCTGCAGAGCCTCTTTATTCATCCTTCCATAGGTATGCAAACCTACAATGCATTTTGTTCAACTTTCCTTAGGCCCGAGGACCTCTGGAACCATCTTCTCTTCCTATGATTTTGGGTGGGTCATATTGCGGTCTACCTCCTTGACTGTTTATGTATACTCTCTTTGAACTCTTTCAATCTACTTTATGTCACATTTGGTAGCACATATGCTCATTGAAGTGGGGGAAAAATGTAATGGAGTGAATTTGAACCCGTCAAAAATTCCAAATTTACAACCCCTACCTTAGAAAAAGTAAACCCGATGATGCTATTCCACCTCATCTATTCACTTTCCACACACTTGGTGGTTGTTACTAGTGTCAGTGGGGGAATTTTTATCAGGGATGCTAGCACGACATGTGAACATCTGTGTGGAATGCTGCCATCCTAACAATATTCTTGCCTCTGGAATCTGCAGAGGCATTACACTTCTCCATTAGAGATGAAGCATAACACCCTTGACTGACCTCGAACAACTCTTTTGGGCTTCTATTCCTCAACATACTATCTTCTCCATTTATTCGATCTTCTTCATTCTAATTCACTCTTGGAAAGCTTATACACACTTTATTTTACAACACTTCCACCATTGTTGAAGCTCCAAGATGACACTCTGTTAGTTTTTCTCTCACGTTGTTGCAGCAACATTGGTACTCATAGGCTTGCAAGCTCGCATCTCCATTCATGTGCTTGAGGGCATCTTGTTGGAGAGGTGATATCCATTTTGTTTAGCATTGTTATTTGATTTACATAGCATATTTGTGTTAGCATTGTGTGGCATTTCTTTCTTTCAATATGTTATTTATCATACTTTCTCTTTTGTGGCTATCTTGGTTGTTCATGGAGATGGGAACATCGAAATGGGGGTTTGACCATGACAAGCCCCAAAATAGACCCAACATTTTTCTCCATTCTTTTGTGTGTAGTTACTCTTGATCGTGTGTAGCTTGCAGGAGGCTAGACCAACCGTGAGTTCGATTTCCTACCACCTTTTCTCTTTTCAACTTTTTTCTTCTTAAGTTAAAGTATTGTTCCTGTCATTTTAGTGGTTTCACTCTTTTATGTTTTCTATCACTATATAAAACTCCATTTATCAAGTAGTTAGTTTTCTATTAAGTCTTGACTATCCTTCATGCTTTCTATTTGTATGGATGCCAGCTCCCGACCGGGACACTACCATAGCACATTGTCATCTGTCTTCTACACTAGATTCCTTTGGTAGAGAGTTGCGTAGGTCATAGTCTTGACTTGGGAATTCACTCACCTAATTCTCTAAACCTCTCGATTTGATAAAAGGATAGTGGCATATCAATTTTCCTTCCTTTTTCACTCTCTTAAAATGGAAAAATTACCTTAAAAAATCCTTAGCGTGAGGTAGATTAGGGTAGTTGATTGTTCTAGACCCTCCTGTGACCTAGGGTCCTGAACAATCAGTCCCCCTCCTCTACAATATTCAATATGAAGGATAATAAAAAAGATTCTAAGTAAATATTTTCAAGCATCCAAAATTGGAAATATATTGATCATCCATTATCCTAGCTTTCAAGATAATTACAATTGAAACCTTTTAATATGATTATGAAAAATATTCAAACTATTGGTCAAGGGAGAGGCTTGATAGTGTTTTGCACCTTAACTTTGAGGGTTGGCATGGCCACAAACATGCCATGTTGGTATTGAAAAATTTGCATTACTACATACACAAGGATGTGGACAATTTAAATCTTTCATTTCACCATTAGTAGGGAACAAAGGTCTAATTTTAGGAATTTAAACCCTTCAAAGACTTAGGTAGGCTATAAAAAGTAGGTAAATCAATCTTGAGTGTTTTAAAATCATTTCACAAACTAGTACACAATCTCTTTTTACATATTTACATAAAATATAGTTATGTATTCACCCAAGGGCCAGTGAAACTCTATCAAGAATATTAAGCATTCAACTCAATAATACAACACCCATTATCAAAGGTTTCAATTTAATCACTAGTAAAACCAACTTTACAATATATTTCATAAAGATTCAAACCTTCGATTAGTATCATATATTATTAAAAAAATTACAATTTCAATTTATATATTGTAAATTTGGATTCACCTTACTACCATCAAAGGTAGGTTGTCACATGCTATTAAGGATTTCAAATTTTCAGATAGCTTCTTCCTCAACCAATATGTGAATATATGACTATGGATATGAAAAATAATTTATAACTTCAATTTGACAACTCATGCTAATGGTGGGAGAGAAGATTAGCTACAGTGCTAGATTATTTAGTACACATTAATAAAATTTGTATTGCTCATCTTTTGTTCCACCATTATTAATCAATGTTATATTGCATAGTTATCAAGTATTTTTTGAAGATTACTATTGTTGGTTAAAAAACTATGTATATTGGAAGGCAACAAGTTGGTCATCAATGGTCCAACAACATGACATGCTACATGCTCATGTGGACTTGTTTTGTTCTTTTTCTTGAACACTATTTTATTATACTTGATAAATTTTCTTGTTATAATAAGTTAGAGTTCTTGTTTTATTTTCTAGAACAATATATTTATCACATTTAATACAAAACTAGGCATTAATTATTGTTTACATAAAAATGATATGTTAATGAGAAGTAACATTTTAAAGAAATTATAATTTGAAAAAAATGAGGAAATGTAAGCTAAGGGAAGTGAGAAATGAAATTTGTACTTACATATAATAATGGTGTGATAGATAACACATTGAATAAACTATACAAGGTTGTAGAAAAAATCTACCAAAGGCTATAGAAAAAATAAAATTAGAAAACATGATACTTTTATATGCATTTTATCCACTAAGCTTAGTGCTATTGATTTGTGCAATTATATTTTAATTAGATAATATTGAATGGTGATCCATCATTTCAATGGTTAATATGATGAAATTAGGATTAAAGCATCCAAGATTGATGCATTTATTTGGTTTGTTTGCTTTTATCCTTTTGTACATTCTCTCACTACTTGTTCAATGAGATTTACCCAAAAAATCAATGGTTGCAAGATTGTTCAATGAGCTTTAACATTAAAGTATTCAATATTGATGCATTTATTTGGTTTGTTATTTTTATCTTTTTCACTCCCTGTTTAATGAGATTTACCCAAAAATTTAATGGTTGAAAGATTTCTCAATGAGCTTTAAGATTAAAGCATTCAAGATTGATATGTTTATTTGGTTTGTTGTTTTTAGTTTTTTTAACATTCTTTACTAATTTTTCGATGAACTTTACTCCAAAAATTTAATGGTTGCAAGCATTCATGCTAGAAATTACTAATTATTGAGTAACTTTAACTTTTGTTTATTTGATAAGATAGTTGATTTGTCGTATTAGTATAAAAAGAATTATAAATTTATATCATACTTTTGTTTTAATATGATTAGTTATAAGCATATATGTCACAATTAACATGAAATTCTTTTATATCTACATTTAAAATTAATATATGTCATATCAAATCTAAAAATATATATATATAAGTACAAATTATGTCATATCACAATATTAAAAGAGTTTATGAACTTGTGAATTTAACTTCTTCCACCAACTTTGAAAGATACTAAATCAATGTAATTAACCAATAGGCTACATATAGTGTGAGATTTGAGTGTGAAACAAGTGTCACACCTATAAACAACTATTGAGTAATCAGAAAACAAGTTTCAGCCACCATTAACCATTAAATCAGTTGTTGTTTAATGGAAAATCAATGGTACAAGCTTCTAAAATATCAGATGAAAGCCTCAAAAATATCACTTATCATTTAAAGCTAGATAAATATTTATTTTCCAATTGGGTGGGAACATTTTATTTCCATTTGGAGTATTTTTTTCCAATTTGATGACAACTTTTATTTTTCATTTGCATTGCTTTATGTTTTAAATATGCATACAAATACTTCAAAATCAAATAATATCTAATTTCTTTAAGGAAAAAATATAGTTTTTTCTAAGTTTATTTCATTACATTATTTAACACTCATAATTAATTGTTTAACACTTATTTTTCACACATAATATTATTAATTGTTTGACACATACTCTCTAACATTTTAACATATATATAGTTTTCTAGATCAATGTAATCCTTGAATCTCCTTTAGGTACAAGTGCACATATAGTGTGAGATTTGAACTTGAAACAAGGCTCATGCCTACAAACAAATATTGTGCCATTGGAAATCAAGTTTCAGCTGTCATTTAATGATAAATCAATTGTAGTTTAATTGTAAATCAGTGGTAAAAGCTTACAAAATATCGGATGAAAGCCTCCACAATCTCACTTATAATGTAAAAGCTAGATAAATATTTATTTTCCAATTGGGTGGGAATATTCTATTTCTATTTAGAGTGTTTTTTGCCAATTTGATGGAAACTTTTCTTTCATTTTCACTACTTTATGCTTTAAATCTGCATACAAATATTTCAAAATTAGATAATATCTAATTTCTTTGAGGAAAAAATCTAGTTTTGTCTAGTTTTATCTCATTCCATTATTTAATATTTATTATTAAATGTTAAACACTTATTATTACCACTTATTATTAATTGCTTCACAAATACTCTCTAACACTTTATCATATATATAATTTTCTATCAAAATAATCCTTGAACCTCCTTTAAATAAAAGTACTACTAAATATGAATTGCTTCCATTGAAAAAAATACTTACATAGTTTTAATTTATATCAAATAATTTATAAACATATATTTTTATTTTGAACGTGTTCTCTCTATGAACAAAGGCAACTTACCTTGGTGGATCTATGACTATGAAAACAACTATATCAATAAGACAATTGAGATTAATCCATCCATCCATCACCTTTCGCAAAATTTTAAAACCTGCTCCATCCATCACCTTTCGCTAAATTTTAAAATCTGCTTCCTGTATTTAAATTGTGTGTGTCATGGTTCCAAAATTATTGATATTTTGAGTGCATGGTTTATTTGGATGAGTTAGCGTGCAAATAATTTTTGGCCTGAGCAGGCTTTGGATTAAGTTTATTACAATTTTGGGTTGTAGCCATTTCTTAGTTAATGATGGAAACTTGTATAGATAGGGTTTTATGTAGTACTCCATTGAAGAAGCAATTTTCTTTGTGCTAGGGAATTCATACAAGTATTGGAGTTGAAAGACATTGTAATATTGCAGGCTTGTTATGGATAGATATTGCTGGAAACTTGGAAAGTAAAGTGCACCATGTTGGGACTGTAAAATTTTGCAAAAATTTTAAGTGCCCATGATGAAAATATTTGATTTGCACACTCAGAAATGCTCCTAAAAAGTCTACCCCAGTGACCTACTTTGGAAGGTCATAATTCGGAGCCCATTTGCTTTCATGCCAAATCCCTTGGTGAGTGTATTCATTTGTCATATGTGAACATGTATGTTTGATTTTAGCTTCCTATTATGAGTTTTGATAGGGATTTGAAGCAACAAGTTGGAGGGTTTTAGAACTGTTTTGTTGTTTACATACTCTTAGGCCTACGAAGTGGCCTCCTATTTAGACTAATATTTCACAAATGCATTATCGTCATGGAAAATGGATTGGTGCTCTGCATTACCCTCATATTCATATGCTCCTTAGTCTGATTTCAGAGTCTCAATATCAATTTTGATATTTTTACCAAGTCAAGCAAAGACAGTTTGTCATATTTTGACATTTGAATGTTTCAAAGAGGTCAACTTTGACCCTTAATATCTTGTGAAGAATGTGGATTAAAGGAAAGCCTTCTTGCACACATACTCAATGGACCTAAATGATCTAGTGTTTCCAAGGACTCTTTCCCAGGAGAAGATTTGGTATTTTTTCAGGATGGTGACTTGGTGAGCCCTAATTGGTTTTTGAAAGGTGCAGTTGCAGAAGAGTTTGTCTGAGCCACTTTGGATGTTAATATCTTGCACCTTAGGATGAATTTTTCCAAACCGTTTATTGCACTGAATTTTTGGTTCAAATCTCTACATGCCTACTCAGTTTCAAGCCCCCAGGATGAGTTTTGATGGGCCATTTAATTGCTTTCTGACTGCGACTGGGTCAAAATTGGTGTTCCAGAAAGTTCCAAAATTTTCAATTCTAAAGGCAACCATTTCTCATTTTGGTCCAAAACATCTCAGTATCCATTTTTGTAAAAGACAAAGTCATATGATGCATTATTTTAATGCATTTCAGTTGCGACGAAGGCATCCAGTAGGCCAATTTACAAAGGAGGTCCTTGAAATATTTCAGAGATGCAAGTTTTGAGGAAATGGGTTTGCTCTAAATAATTGATAATGCCCCTATGCAAATTTTCGCAGCTCCAGGTGTCCCGATTTCCCACACTCAATTTCCTCCAATTAGATTGTAGGTGGAATTAAAATTTCATTATTTCCTAATGTTCAAATTGTACATATTTAAAATATTTTAAGTATTATAAATACTTGTAAAAGGAAAAATGCACGGGAATAAAGGAATTTTAGGGAAACATTAAATATTTCAAAGCTTTATAAAGTTAACTTTATTAAAGAGAGCTTTCCCCATAGCCCATGAAGGCTTTTGCTCACAATAGAGAAGAGTAGCGGGGAAGCGGGGAGAATGTTGGGAGGATGTTAAAGGAAGATTTTTGTTTGCAATCTCTTTAGTGGTATGGATTGAGGTGTTTCCCTCTCCATTGAGGCATTTTGGAGGTCTTTTGGGCTAGATTCAAACTGAGTTTTTCCAAATGAAAGTTGCAATCACGTTTTTGAGCTTTCAGGCATCTTTTGGGGGTCCATTTGAGCTCAAATTTGCTATTCTATGTTTTAAATTCATCCCCTAATCTATCTTATTGCCTTGGCAGAGATTTTAAGTGTATTTGTGATGAATTTCAAGTGCCTGCAGCCATCAAAAAGTCCTTGTACTATAAAAAATGACCCAATAATGATGAAAACTATATTGAAAAGTATTGGCACAGACAAGAAATGTTTATGCTGCAAAGAGGAAGCCATTGTGTTAGTTGAAAATAGTCAATTTGATATTATAAAGGAAATATTTACACTAGTACATGAAGTTGCTACAGGAAACACCTTTGTTTTATGTATAATGCTTGCTTTCCCCACCAACTCGTTGAAGCAAGAGCTGACGTCATCACAGGATGGCGAGGAAGTGGGAATTGGTGGGAAGCTTTCAGAATTAAAATATTTGCAACAACATTTGGTTTCACGAGATGATTAAATATTTTTTGTGGCACACTGTTAGTGCTTTTAAAAAAGAAATAACATTGTTAAAATGGGCTCTTCCCACCATTGTGTGAGGATTGATGATGTCATCACAAGAATGCAACGGGGGAGCAAGGAAGGTACCACATGGAAGGTGGGCCCGTGGAAAATTGAGGGGCATTAAAAGGTATAAAATTTGGAAAGTAAATATTAAAATGAAAAATGCAAAGTATAAAGTGCATGAATGAATCCATAGCCGATAAAAGAATCAATTTATTTATAAGTGTTATAACAAAAATTCCCTGCGCTAGACAACAAAGTATAAAGTGAAATAAATAAAAGGAACGGGTAAAATATTTTTGTTAGCCTGAGGAAAGATTTAAAATCCTTCACATTTAAAAATAAAATGTTTTAAATGTGAAGTGTAAAATAAAAGACACTCAGGAAAAATGGTTTTATTCACTGTATGAAACGAAAGAGTGTAAAGGATTTTTACAGTGAGTGAAAAATAAAAAAAATCTATAGGGCAGCAAATGGTAAACACAGAGTGAAGGGCTTTGATGGTGGTAACAAATAATTTACGAGTGTGGGGTAATAATAAGAAGTGGGTTTTTCTACAGTTGGTGGAAATGAATGATGGCTCTTCACATAAAAGATAAAACTTTTAGTTGCAGGGAAGGAAAATACAAGGGCAAGAAAGAGGTGGGAATCAAAGTGTAGATTAAAGATTCTTTTAGTGTTGGAGGTGGTTATTGATCAATGGAGCTAAGTGTGCCAGATGTCTATTAGAGATCTCCATTTAGGTTTTTCATTTTCATTAAGTGTAATCTCTTGTTTCATTTGAGAGGGATTGTTTATTCTTTCGTCTCATGGGAATACCATTTTGTAATAGGGTCTCAAATGTATAGTGTATGTTTTAGGTTTCTGGATTAATTTTTGTCATGTAATGGAGAATGTAATTACAACACTATCATGTTAGATAAATAAATGGCAAGATATTCTTGGTTAGTTTTCTCCATTGTAGACATTGCATAAGTTTTGAATATAAGGAATCAAGGGTTTTTGTTGTTCATATTCTTATCTTTCCCTGAATGTTTGTTCACTTTCATTACTCTTATTCAAATAATGAGTCAAATTGTATTAACTGGAATGAAGATTTATGCAATTCTATGCAAGGATTACTAAGTATTTTTGGTTAAGTCTTTGGTATTAATTATGTAAGGAATTATTGATATGCATAGTTATGATAGAATGAATGCTGTAATGTATTTTAATTTACATGGCTTAGGTGGCTCCACCCTGGAATATGGCACTGGTATTTTAATGTTGCAGTTTCTTGAGATTGTTTTGTGAGAAGATACAATTTTAAATAAAATTTACCTATCTATCTTGGTATCATTGTGTGTGGAATTTAATGATTTACATCTCTCATGTTTAAGTTAGGCATTACCATGAAGGTCAGCCAAACCTTTAGGGTATTATGTTCATTAAACATTTAAAGGAGAATCACCTGTTTACAGTGTGTTTGATACTTTGGTACACAAGTATCTACAAGCATACTATTGGGATCACCCTCCCAGGTTTAACAAAGCCTAAAGTGCAGGGGAAAAAAATGTAGAAGTCATCTCCCATTTGTTGGCCACTAACCTTGAAGATTCTTAAGCATAAGGGTTGGCTACCCTTTAAAGGATTTAAGGGTTCTGCTGGAAAAAACACCAACAGATTGGTGACTCAGTTGGGGAAGCTTTAGTATTATCCATTTAAAAAGAGTCAATCAATTTGTTGATCTGTAGCTTTGGGTCAGATGATCCAAGGACCTGCATACTTGAAGGAGATTCTTGCAACGTTTCTAGTGTATTCTTGAAGTCTAGTACTCTGCTGGTGGAGGGAACTCAGAAATACTTAGATCTTGGAAGAAGCTTTCTGCCGATTGAAGATCTTTTCCTCTTTCAAAGAGGTGGTGACTCTACATAATTTTCTACATCATCAGAAGAGTTGGTTGCAGCAGTTCTTAGGTATTTTTCTATTGCAATATTTTTGTATGAATTTTTTCAACAAATATTCTAGTCCCTTATCTAGTACTCTAAGATACTAGTAGAAAGATAAATGAGAAAGTAGGATATTTTTAAAAGGATATTGAGAATAAACTAGTTGTAGAAGGAATAAAATTTATTTATAAATATGTATTGTTTTCCTAGTTCTCCCTCTACAAGTAATATCGTGCCTAAAACACAACCATGTCCTCAAAGGAAGGTTTTCACTAGTTAAAGATATAACCCTCTGAATTTTAGTAAAATTCAAGGTTACCCACATTCTGTCCCAAGAAGAATTAATGAATGTTTTCCTAAGTTTAGAGATCTTGAAAATTCAACATCACATGTACAAGGTTTTATTGATTTGATGGAAGAATGTCAAATAATAGAAGAGGATGCTATCATGAAGTTTTTTGTAAGAACTTTAGAAGATACTGTTGAATGTTGGTTTTCTAGTTTTCCAATGCATTCCATATGTTCATGGAAAGAGATTGAGATATTGTTAATGGATCATTTTGGTGAAGTGAATAATGAATGCTCATCTAACAAGAGAAAATTGCATACCCAAGAAGGATTTGAAGAGAAAAGTGAAATAAGGTTGAACCCATGTAATATATATTGATGCATTGTGTGATATGAAAAGATTTGAGGATGAATCCCCCTATGACTTTCATGATAGATTCATAAGATTTCTATTTGATATACCAGAATCTCAAAGGCCTGATGAATCATTGTGCATCGATTTGTTCTATGAGAATTGTGAGCTAGGTCTGAGTACCATGCCAGCCCAATTGAGGCCCCCTAGCCTTAAATTTTTATATCAATGGATTTCAGTGATTGAAGAAATGATAGAGAAATATGGAATTAATATCCTGACTAGCCTATGTGATGGTACTTTTTTCAGACTTAATCAAATAGATCCATATGGTATTGCAGAAGACATTGATAATGCATCTTGTAGTGATGAGGAAGTTGTTTTTGAACAACCTACATAAGAAATATACCCAGATGAAGATTGCAACCATAATGGTCATGATGAAATGAATGGAACGTGTGAAGTTTCTTCTATTTTCTCTGAAAAAATTGATATAGAGAGAGCTAACTTTCTATATCAAAAGAAGGTTGCAATGATGTAGATGATAATGAAAGTATTTTCTCATCTATGGACTTTGAATATACAGTTGAAGATTATGTTGATTCTGAAGTTTCATGTCTTCATGATGAGAACAATGGTGTTGTAGATGGAAGTTTGCAACTAGTTTAAAAGCATTCTTGTCTGGGTGATCAAGATGATTACAATTCTATTTGCAGCCATAGTGACTGTGATTCCTCTCAAGAGGAAGTGGTAGAATTGATTTCCTTAAGTGAGAAGTGTTTAAATAATGATGATGACAATATTTCTAAAAGCTCACAAGTGCATAGTGATTTTATGAAAACCTATGATAGTCTTGAGTGCTCCTTGAATGGTCATCTCAGTTCACATTGTACTGATGGTATAAGATTTTTTGAGCCTTGTATGGAAAGGTTTGATGCTAAAAATTAAGGTGAATTGGACATCCTCTTTTCTAACAATAAACACAATGGAACTCCAAGTTCTCTTGGACAAGAGCATGATGAGGTATATGAATTGAGCATTCTTTTTGAAGAAGAAATATGTAATCAACATTGCTATGGTACACTTAGTCATGAAAATTCTAAAAGTGTTGAGTGTAGCATTGATACACACTTTCATGATGATGAGACAAAGGAGTTTGTTGATTTAGGGAATAATCTTTAAAGTGGTGGTGTATCAGATAAAAATGACCAAGTGTGCAATGAATTTCAGTTGGAGAGATCATCCACAAGTAGTTGCAATGAAAAAATGAATGATGGTTTTTAGTTTGACAGTGAAAAATGTAGTCTTGTTGATTGTTGTAACAACATGAACAAAGAAGGAGATATGTATACAAGAGGTTTATTGGATGAATCAATTCAAGTAGTTGATAATAATGAACAAGGAACTCTTTTTTTTTATGCTTTACCTTCTTCTACTTCTTTTTATGATTTTAGAGTTATCACTAAATTTTTGCATGAGGTTAGCATTGATGTAGTTGTACATGGAAATGGAAATGTAGAGACAAATGTTAGTACAACTGATGAAACTCTTTGTGATGAGTTTGCACTTGAAGAATGTGATTGTGTTAATCACATGGATGCATATGAGGAGATTTTTTTCTGGATTTATAACTCATAATCCTTCTCATGAGAAGTATGCTTCATATTTTGATGTTGGTGCAGCAGGAGGTGATGTTGAATATGATACTCTTTGCAATAGTGAATGTGTTTTGAACACTCACTATGATGAATTTTTTGCAAAAGTAAATTTTAATTCATCGAAGCCTACATTTGAAGCTTTATTGTGTGCTAACATGATGAGTGCTAACAACCTTGTTTATGAACCTGAAGTGGAGAATATTGTTTGGGATGCTAAAGCATTTTCTAAATGTTATGATTTGAATGTGGACAATGCATTTGTGAATGTCGATAAGTCTTATTTTTTAGAACCTTGAGGCATATAATAATGTGACTGAGTTGTGTTGTTGGGATGATGATAAACTTACCTATGTTACAATTCAATTGAAGGAGTTACAAATGTGTGAGAATTCTTTGCTTAATCCACATGAGGATTGCACACTATTTATGAGGGATGATATATTTTCTGAGCCTAATCATTGTGAGGGGGTTAGAAAATGTGATAAGACTATGTATTCATATAGTCTTGATCATTATCCTCATATGTTATTACTTGCTACAAAATCAGAAAATGAAATGAGTGGAAGTGATTTGGTTTCCATGTGATAGTAAAGTTAAACAAGGAGCAAGTCATCACTTGTTCAAAGGAAGCCTGACACTTGTTTCTACAAAAAAGAAGTTACTCATGTTGTTATGGTGTGATAGAGGAAAGTATGCATTGAGGGAGATTAGCTCCTTTAAAAAATGGTGTTTGATAGGGGTAAGAATTAACTTCTCTTTTCTCATTTGGTGGTCTGGGGCCACCAAGTGAGGTTAAAAAATTGAAATAAAAAGACTTTGTTGCCCATTGATTCTAGCACTCAGTATACTCTTCCAGAAGATTATGAAATCTCACTTTGTTCACTAAGGAATAGACATCCCCAAGCAAGAGCCACTATTGAGACTATAAAAATTTTCAAAAAATTTAAGTGCCCATGATGAAAAATTTTGATTTGCACTCATAAATGCCCCTGAAAAGTCTGCCCCAATGACCTACTTTGGAGGGTCATAATTCGGAACCCATTTGTTTTCATGCCAAATCCCTTGGTGATTGTATTCATTTTTCATATTTGAACATATATTTTTGATTTTAGCTTCTTGTGATGAGTTCTAATATGGCTTTGAAGCAACAAGTTGGAGGGTTTTGGGACTATTTTTTTGTTTGCATTCTCTCAGGCCTACAAGTGGCCTCCTATTCAGACTGATATTTTATAGTTAGATGATTTTCATGGAAAATGGATTGGTGCTATGCATTCCCCTCATATTCATATTCTCCCTAGTCCAATTTCAAAGTCTCAAGATCAATTTTGATATTTTTACTAGGTCAAAAGCAAGGGCAGTTTGTCATATTTTGACATCTGAATGTTTCATGGAGGTCAACTTTAACCCTTAATATCTTGTGAAGAATGTGGATTGAAGGAAATCCCTCTTGCACACATACTTAATGAACCTAAATGTTTTAATTTTTTTAGGGGTTGTTCCCTAGGAGAATATTTGAATTTTTTTTAGGATGGTGACTTGGTGAGCCCTAATTGGTTTTTGACAGGTGTAGTTGGAGAAGAGTCTGACTGTGCCACTTTGGATGTTAATATCTTGCACCTCAGAATGAATTTTTCCAAGCCATTTATTGCACTAATTTTTGGTTCAAATATCTACATGTCTGCTCAATTTTAGGCCCCCAGGATGAGTTTTGATGGGTCATTTAATTATTTTTTGACTACAACTAGGTCAAAATTGGTGTTCCAGAAAGTTTTAAACTTTGTAATTCTAAAAGTACGTTATTTCTCATTTTGGTCCAAAACATCTCCAGCTCCATTTTCATCAAAAATGGAGATCATATGATGCATTATTTTAATGCATTTCAGTTGCAATGAAGGCATCCAGTAGGCCAATTTACAAAGGAGGTCCTAAAAATCTTTGGTCGATGCAAGTTTTGAGGAAATGGGTTTTCTCTAAATAATTGATAATGTCCCTACACAAATTTTCACAGCTCCAGGTGTCCTGGTTTGCCTGTAGTGAATTTCCTCCAATTGGGCTACAAGCGGAATTAAAATTTCACTATTTCCTAATGTTCAAATCGCACATATTTAAAATATTTTAAGTATTTTAAATACTTGTAAAAGAAAAAATGCATGGGAATAAAGGAATTTTATGGCAACATTAAATATTTCAAAGCTTTATAAAGTTTTAAATTTATTAAAGAGAGCTTTCCCCACTAGCCCGTGAAGGCTTTTGCTCACAGCAGAGAAGAATAGTAGGAAGCAGGGAGAATGTTGGGAGGATGTTAAAGGAACATTTTGTCTGCAATCTCTTTTGTGGTATGGATTGAGGTGTTTCCCTCTCCATTGAAGCATTTTGGAGGTCTTCTAGGCTATATTCAAACTGAGTTTTGCCTGATGAAAGCTGCTATCACGTTTTTGAGCTTCCAGGCATCTTTTAGGGGTCGATTTGAGCTCAAATTTGTTGTTCTATGTTTTAAATTTGTCCCCTAACCTATCATATTGCCTGGGAAAAGCCTTTAAGTGTATTTGTGATGAATTTTGGGTGCCTGAGCCATCAAAACACCCCTACACTATGAAAAACGACCTAATAATGATGAAAAGTGTATTGAAAAGTGTCCGCACAGACCATAAATGTTTATGCTGCAAAGAGGCAACCATTGTGTTAGCTGAAAATAGTCAATTTGATATTATAAAGAAAATATTTACACTAGTACATGAAGTTGTTGCAGGAAACACCTTTGTTTGATGTATAATGTTGCCTTTCCCCGCCAGCCCATAGGAGCAAGGGATGACTCATCACTAGATAGCGAGGAAGCAAGGATTGGTGGGAAGCTTTCAGAATTAAAATATTTGCAACTTGATTTGGTTTGATGGGATGATTAAATATTTTATGTGGCACACGGTTAATGCTTTAAAGAAATAAATAATGTTGTTAAAATGGGCTCTCCTCGCCACCCTGTGAGGATTGATGATGTCATCACAAGAATGCAATGGGGGAGTGGGAAAGACACCACATGGATGGTGGGCCTGTGCAAAATTGAGGGGCATTAAAAGGTATAAACTTTGGAAAGTAAATATTAAAATGAGAAATGCAAAGTATAAAGTACATGGATA
This sequence comes from Sequoia sempervirens, assembly GCA_007258455.2. NCBI lineage: Eukaryota > Viridiplantae > Streptophyta > Pinopsida > Cupressales > Cupressaceae > Sequoia > Sequoia sempervirens. The sequence goes on from VDFB02281492.1 coordinate 518,560,608, forward strand.
AATCCAGAGTCTGATAAAAGAAGTAACTTATTTTATAGTGTTAAAAAAAAAATTTCTTGTGCTGGAGAGCAAAGTATAAAGTCAAATAAATAAAAGGCATGGGTAAAAAAATTGTGTTAGCCTAAGGAAAGATTTAAAATCCTTCACATTTAAAAAGCAAAATTTTAAATGTGAAGTGTAAAATAAAAGAGACATAGGAAAAATGGTTTTATTCACTGTATGAAATAGAAGAGTGTAAAGGATTTTCATGGTGAGTGAAAAATAAAACAAATCTACAAGGCAGTAAATGGTAAATACAAAGTGAAGGGCTTTGACGATGGTAGCAGATAATTTGCAGGTGCATGGTAATAATAAGAAGTGGGTTTTTCTATAGTCAATGGAAATGAATGATGGCTCTTCATAGAAAAGACAAAATTTTCAGTTGCAGAGTAGGAAAATGAAAGGGCAACCAAGAGGTGGGAATCAAATTGCAGATTAAAGATTCTTCGAGTGCTAGAGGCAATTATTGATCAACAAAGTTGAGTGTGTTAGATGTCTATTGGAGATCTCCATTTAGGGTTTTCATTTTCCTTAAGTGTAATCTCTTGTTTCATTTGAGAGTGGTCGCTCATTCTTTTGTCTCACAGGAATACCATTTTGTAATAGGGTCTCAAATGTTTTTTTTTTTTTAGGTTTCTGGATTAATTTTAGTCATGTAATGGAGAATGTATTTATAGCACTGACATGTTAGATAAATAATTGGCAAGATAATCTTGGTCAGTTTTCTCCATTGTAGACATTGCATAAGTTCTAATTATAAGGAATCAAGGATGTTTATTGTTCAGCTTCTTATCTTTCCCTAAATGTTTGTTCACTATTATTGCTCTTATTCAAAGAATGATTCAAATTCTATTAACTAGAATGAAGATTTATGTAATTGTATGCAACAATTATTGAGTATTTCTAGTTAAGTCTTTGGTATTAATGATGTAAGGCATTATTGAGATGCACAGTTATGACATAATGACTATTGTAATGTATTTTAATTTACATGGCTTAAGTGACTCCACCCTAGAATATGGTACTGGTATTTTAATGTTGCTGTTTCTTGAGATTATTTTGTGAGCAGCTACAATTTTAAATCAAATTTACTTATCTATCTTGGTATCATTGTGTGTGGAATTTAATGATTTACATCTCTCATGTTTAAGTTAGGAATTACCATGAAGGTCATCCAAACCTTTAGGGTAGTATGTCCATTAAACATTCAAAGGAGAATCATATGTTTACAGTGTGTTTGATACTTTGGCACACAAGTATCTACAAGCATATTGTTTTGATCACCCTCCCAGGTTTAACAAAGCCTGAAGTGTAGGGGAGAAAAGTGTAGAATCCATCTCTTGTTCATTAGCCACTGACCTTGAAGATTCTTAAGCATAAGGGTTGTCTACCCTGTAGAGGATTTAAGGGTTCTACTAGAAAAAACACCAACACACCAAAGGTACATCATTTTGAAAAAAACATATATCTTAAAACTAGTTTGGTATGGGCTCTTTCTATATTGAGGGAGACGCTAAGAAATGAAACCATGAGGATAGCTAAGGATAATTTGCATGGGTGATCTTGAAGGCAAGGCACAACCAAAAAACCTCTTTCCCAACGAAGCAACATTTGTCAAGGAGACTTAGACCCATAAATATGGACCAAAGTTGAGGAGAGAGTTGTTGAGTTGATTGCATGCATCTAGTAGAATTGACCAAGGGAGGAGTGGAGGAAAACTATTGTAGATTATGTGGAGTGCCTTATCCACAAGTACATTAATTGCTAGGTGAGAACTAGTAGTTGCTTTGCTATTAGGTTTATATGTCGAGGTGCAAGATTATATAATTTAATAATTTATTATTTGGATGTTTCTTCATGATTATTTAGGAGCTTGATTTAAATAATAAAAATATGAGTTGTCAAATTTTTTTGAATCATCACATGCATTGAAATTAGATTTCAAATTTAAATAAAATTTAATTTTGTTAAATTACTTAAACATATTTTTGATAATATCAGTTCAATTTGGGTACAATAGACATGCAAATAGATCTCACAAGGCACTCTTTACAAAGTATTGACAAATATATGCATGGAAGAGATCAAGAAACATTTCTATTGCATTGATAATTCAAGGGGGAATAATAATTGTGATAGATCAATGCAATACACAACATGCCTTACAATGAATTCTAACTCCTATTTCTTCATAGTTAGAACAGGGTTAGGTAATCTGACATTTTTGTGATTATAGAAAAATTTATATTCAATATTTTTACAAAAGTAACTTTTATTCATATTGCTAGCTTCATTATGATATTGAGGTTATACAATAGTTGGCATCTACCCCCCATAATCCTGAGTCAATATTATATATATATATATATATATATATATATATATATATATATATATATATATATATATATATATATATATATATATATATATATATGGCTAAAGGGGGCCCAACCTCAAATACATAGTGAAATATGGCATAGCCCATCAAAGCATATATTACAATATAAAGTGATAGTCTTCGATCAAGAAAAGAGCCTAACCTTTTGCAAACATGCACATACTCATTCACTCCCATCACCATGCCAATGAACATAGCATCTTGCATCTCCACTTCATCCCCACCACTATGCACCACTAGAAGGGCAAGAACTGCCATCCTCTCCATAATGTTACAAGCTCTAGTGATATCTTTTATCAAGGCGATACTCCCCAAAATTTTTTCCACTCATGAGTCCTTATTTTCCCAAACACTCTGAATCATGAAGGGGATCCATGGTTCATTGATTGACATACTGAGTAGGGGCCTAACCCCACTCATCAGATGCAAACCCAGCCCCTAGACTACCATCACCAAGTAGTATTCCATGGCCTCCCACCATTATGTAGCAACCATCCATTGCATCATAAACCTTACCATTTATATATCCTTGTGCACTCGAAGGAGCCAGTCCATAAACACCAATGAGATATATGAGTTTACTCAGAATCTATACATAAACATCAGAAATATTGTACCTAAAATAGACTTTATCACCCCCAATGCTTCCTCCTAGTTTTTTAAAACTTTCTTAAGACTTGCAACATACACCACCTCTCAAAATTCCATATGTCTCTCCTTCACATCAAGGCAGATGGTAGTCTCCATTGCAAATTTGGTGCAAGAACCAACAACTAAGTCATGTTTCAAACAAATAGCTATCACTAATTATATCCACCTTAAATTCCCCCTCTAACATAGAATTAAAGAGCACCATCATTCCTTCACGTCCCTTTGCCCACCACTCATGTGAGTGCAATATTGCTAAGCACTAGTATCCCATTGTGCTCTTCACTAACTTGAATGACCTCCTTCAACAGACAATCCACATATTCGTTGCCTTTTTGGTAAACATGGGACATCTTGATTTCTTCCAAGCTATCAAGTGTCTCCAAGATTTACATTAACCATTTGCTTAACTTTCAATTTGAGGTGGACCTTCTTCTAATTACACTTATGATAATCAATGAATGAGCCTCCTAATGTATTCTTCTAGCCCCCAAATGCTTACAAAGCTAAAGATCCCCAAGGTGCTTAAAATTTAGCTTCATTATTTGTCCCATCAACTATTCTCTTTCCCCATACTACTAACTATTCTCCTTTATGATCAAGGATAATGCAACCTACACTGGATGGACCTGGATTACCCTTTCTTGCTCAATCAAAGTTCCCTTTTAACCACCCTTTTTTTGGTGGAATCCATTTCATGTATCCACCCTTGGATTAATTCCAAGGTTAACCTTTCAAACCCCATAAATGGGAGATAAATTTTATGGTATTAAGGTTATGAGCCCTTAGTTGTTGGCCCCATAGGAAAGAAGCTCCACCACTTCACCAAAAGGTCTCCCCTTAGCACCAAGTTCAAACCATCTCCATTGTTGACACACTAGAGAAAGACCCTATGAGGTTTGAACCTTGGTTGTCAGCCTTACAAGCAAGAAGCCCCATCACTTCACCAAAGAGTCTCCCCTCAAAGAATTTAATAAATCTTAGACTTGGTTATTTTAACTCATTTTATTTTTTTATCTAGGGTTTACAATACTTATAGCATATTTTAGTTAGGATCATACAATTATTTCAAAAAAAAATCATTTATAATATTTTACCTAATTTTTGTTTGTTTAATGAATGAATTTTTTAGGCTACAGTAGGGACAAGTTAGAATATAAAGCACATTTGAAAGTAGCGCAAGCATATTTTTGCAAATTTAATCTGTACACAAAGCTTTCCAAGTGTGTCTTCTTTAAAAATAAATTCATGTAGAAAAATAATAATTGCACATTTCCATTGAACACCATCTTTCTATAAAAATCCAAGCAATCAGAAAGTGAAGAATCTTTCAACATCAATGATATAGGTTAGTAATTCCTTGTAGATAGTTTGTTCTAAATCTTTCTTATACAGAAATCACCTTCATAATTCTTATTGAAGAATGGAGGAGGTTTGCATGTTATCAAAAGCAATGACACAAGTTTGAGTTAATAAAGAAAATTTTAATTGAGACATTATAGGGTTGAGGAAGAAAAAATGGTTATAAATGCCTAATCTCGGAAACTATAGGTATATACAATTAGAAGAAGTTTTTTAAAATAAGAAGGCTAGGCTATATTGAAGTGAGGTGTGAAGTGACCAATGGATGGTATCAAAGGTTTCAAAAGGGAAAATAAAGAATTGAAAATATAAAATCATTATCATCACCATGTATGGGGAGGGGCACATAATTCCTAAAGAAAAATAATAATTACAAATATTCCATTCATACAGATTTCTTCATAATTTGGTTTTTGTGACTATTCTTGTGTATTTGTCGAATGTTTTATCCACCAAGATAGTATTTCTTAATAAACTTGTTGGAACTGTGATTGAAAGAAATTTTTCAATAGGAAATTGCATAAAGGTTTTGAAACTAAATATAATGTTGTTGTCACTTGACTTCCAACAATTGGATGGGCATGGTTTGTAATTGAAAAACTTCTTCTCCTTAATACAAAATGAGCAAGTTTGTTGGTGTCATTGTTAAAAGGAGGTGTTGTTATGGAACTCGACTATTTTGCAACTATTCCCATATATAATTTTATGTTCTATTGTCAAATAGATAAATATGGATTTTTTATTTCAATAACACTCCATATTTATGATTCCAATCCTTTCAAAGTGTAGTATTATCTATTACATACATTATGCAAATGCTTAGGATCATTTAATTTGTATAAGAAATAGAGAGCACATGAAAGATATTGCAATAAGATTGTTATTTACTCATAAGATTTACTATCTATTATAGTAAAAAAATACCTTTAAACTTGGATGGTAATAAAAGGGAATATTAGACCTTTAACATTCTTGAATTTTTTATTTTGTTTGTATTTTGATTCTCATTCTAGTTAATCTCTAATGCCTTGAATTTTATTGATGGAAAGTTTAAACCTATATGATTTTACTCTTCTATGAAGGGAATATTTCTTTTTCTTTTTCTAAAATATTTGAGGTACAATCTATATGAATAAAACTAGTATGGGTAGCATTATATATACATGAAAACAAGCAAAATGACAATCTGTATGTCGGATATAGAGGTTCAAGTTAGAAGCACTACAATGATATGATGTTGTTACATAGAATCATGAATCTTTCTCTAAGAGCTCACTTAAGAGTCGAGATCATATAAATATTTCTATCATCTTCAAATGAGATGTTGTTTTCTAGTCTCAATAAAATAAGAGGGTCATTGCACATATATTTTGTTGTTTAAATTACCATGAAGAAAATATCTTTTAAGATCCATTTGATATACTTGTTTTGTCTAGTTTACTAAAACATCAAATTTCACCTCGAATGAGTCAACCTTATTAACAATGAAATTTTGCATTTGATGTTGTGGATTCCATTTCAACTTTTTCTTTTCATTTCCAAAATATTTTCATCTTTTAGATTCTCATTATGGTTTCCCCAACTCTTGTATCCCATTTTATTGTTCAACTTCTAGAATTTCATAGTAAAATGGGAAGCAAATGATTTTAGCCAGTTGAGTAAAATATTTTATTGTTTATTTTTAATCTTTATAGATGGTAGTCATATTTCACTTGTTGCAAGTTTTTTTCTACCCTTTTTGAAAACATTTTTTGTCAGCCAACATTTAGGAGCACTTTGATTGGTCAAATAGATAAGTTCTACCTATTTATATTTCCTTTGTTTTTTTATGGATGTTTGTTTCATTTCTAGTTTTTTCTCACCATTAGTAAGCCAAAAAACCATCACAATTTCCTTAGAAACAACAAGGTTGCCCGAATTTTATAGAGGTTGAATCACATTCTGACACAAAAGATAAGGTTGATGTAGGCACCAAGATCTATTTTGTTGAAAAATTCTAGGTTGAACAAAGAACACTAACTCATCATGTTTTATAGGGATCTTTGAAAAGGCTATATGGAAGTTGATTACTTACAAAGAACATTATATTCATCATGTTTTACAAGGCTCTCCAAAAAGGGTATATGGAAGTTGATTACTTTTTGTAGATGGGGTTTGAGCATATTGATGCACATAGTGAGCTCTACCTTTTGGTAAAGTTTCCTAGAAATGAGAAAAATAATAGACCATTGATTTAAAGTAAAGCCTCACCTTCAAATATGCCCTATAACTTATCTTGCTAAAAGGATAAATCCTTTTTCAAAAAATAATAATCAATGTTGGAAGTTATAATGTTTCCACACATCTAGTAACAAATTGAGTTGCAAAGATGACTCAGAGAATACAAGCTTATTCATGTACAATGTCAGGATAAAGTGCACAAAAAATAGAGAATAACAATTATAACATAGGCAAAATGGACACTTTAATTAAGGTGGTTACCATAAACATCCAACTACTTGTGTTGATATGAGTTACACAATTTGAGTTGGAGGGTTATAATGGTGTCTTTCCCTAAGATGGATAGGAATTTATAATGTTTAGAAGAGTTGACCAAAAATAAAACATTTCTATTTATATAGGAGCGAATTTTCACCCCTTACGTAAATTCCCCTTTTACACATCCTTACCTTAGAAAACTAAATCTGAAGGTGAAATTCCACATCAGCAAGTTCCCTTCCTTCCACTTGGAATATTTCCTTTATGTCGGTAGGAGATTATTTGTCGAGGATGCATGCATGGTGCACAGACGTTCGCACAATGCACTTACGTCCCTGACAGATTCCTGTGTCTGAAGTTGGTAGAGGCATTACACTTTCGATTGGAGTCAATTTGTAACATCCTTCTTCGACCAACCGACCCCAAAAATAGGAGATTCTTCCTTCTTCACCTTCAAATTCATCCATTCTTCATCCAGATCATCATTTTTTGCAATCTCTTTTTGCAACCTTTAAGCATTCAATCCATCCTTCCTATTGTGTGGTCTCACAACACACCCCAAGACTGAAAGACTTGGGGACCCAAGTGAAAAATAACTCTTATGGAAAAAGCTAACAAATTGAAAGATCATGTGAAGTGGAGAGCAAAGAGAAATCTTTAATCAAAGAGTACTTCGTAATGTAAATGTTTCAAGTACCGGGAACCGGAAACATTTGTAAAGGAAAAAGGTAATACGAGTTTGTATGGAAGGCTCTAGTGCAATGTTTGTACTCCGGTAAGATGGATTCTGGTAAGATGGAAGTCTAGTAGAACCGAAGTTCTAGAAAGTTCATGGGTAAAGCTGAATACTGGGCACTAGGTAGCGGGTTGCAACATGAAGTGAAATTTTAAAAAAATTGAGATTATCTAATGATTATGATAATCAGGTATATATATATATATAAGGATTTATAATATGCTAGAAAGTGTGTTTTTTATGAGATTTTTGTACCAATATTTGAATAATGGTTTTATATACATGAGATTTTACAAATGTTTTCTTTCTTTAAAAGGGATTTAATGTGTGGAATTTGTGATTGCAGGAGATATAAATTGTGATGCAAAGTTCGGGTATGCACAGTTAGGAAAATTTGAATCACAGATAGAATTAAATTCAATTTGGTTTGCTTATTTTGGGAGATTATAATGCAGATGGATTTGAGTCCACCGGAATACTGGAGACCCCGGTATTGCACCTATAGTTGAAACAAACATCAATCTATGGGAGAACCCATTCCTGGGAATAAAAGATTTGGGGCCAAGCGAAGTGTACGAGAAAAAATTCCACTTGTTCATTTTGAATGTATGGAAAGTTCCTACACACTATCCCGATTCAAGTTATTATCCTGGTGATAATTAAAGATTAACACCCCAAGAGATTCAATGAGTAATTGAAGTTGACTTCCATTGAATTTGATTGCAATTCTCCTATAGGTCACTACATTCCACGTGCCTTGATGTGATTGGTTCCTTGGATTCCCCCTCATGTATTTTTCTTATACTATATGGGCCTTATGTTTTATAAAAGGCCAAAGGATCCCCTTTTTTATTTTAAGTTCAGAATTTGTGGATGTTGGAGGAGCATAAACTTTTTCAAGTTTTGTTCTTTTTTCATGTTTTTTGAATTATTTTGGTGTAAGACTTTGGATGCACGTAGACATTGATTGATATCAAAGCCAATTAGATAGCTACCTATCTCATGAATCTTTTGTAGTTGGTTTTGTTAGTTCAGTCGAACAAGACTGTATGTTGTGCCATTTAAGGGTACATATAGAACCTACTTAGTGTCCAGAAATGAAACCCTCTCTTTAAAAGCTCGCACCATTTTATATGTAGTCGTGAAGTAATCTAGTGAAGTATAAAGCGGTTTCTGTTTTAGTTGATTCTTTGGGGTATGCATGGAGAATAACCGAGAAAAAATTTTAATTTTCAGTATTTTTTATGCTTTATTTTAGAGTAGATATTTAAATTCTTGAAAATGTTCCAAAATTAAAACGAATGGATGGAATTTTATTGAAAATATTTCATTTTTCTATGAAATTGTTGAATACTTAATGCTAAATCTACTTAAGTGATAGCAAGGAATTTTTGATGTTCATGGAATATTATTGTACATATTTTGATTTCATGATACTTGTCTTTATGATCCAATTGAAAATTCATTGCCTAAAATATAAACAACAATAGTCCCTTTGAGATTAACAACAATATCACATCATACCCGAGAGCAACCCTAGTGCAATCATGACCTGGTTATTGGAGACTTGGGATTGAACTAAAGCCAATCTTTTCCTGTTAAAGAAAAATTCCCTTTTAGATTGTCTTTGTTCCATATCTTTCAAGAAGGATAGGCTCTTTGTGCTCTTGTCTATGAATAATTTATTTTCCCTATTTGTTGTGAGTAAAATTTTTGTCAACAGGAATTGGCACTAGAAGGAGGGCCATCTTTAAATGTTTTAGGCCTTATTCTTTTTCAATTGGCAGGCTATACTTTGAATTATAAGTCTCGAGTTTGGTGAGAAGCTTGTAAATTGAAATTGAGTGCACATTGGATTTTCAGTACGGAAGATCAAAAACTTTGGAAAATTTTTAACCAGAAATTACATCCTTTGAGTTTATTCACTTTTGGTAGGGTCACCGAGTGTAGAATTCATGATACAACTTATCACGGTGAACTCAAGTGTGAAATGTTTTAAACTAGGGTAATTTTATCCATAAGTAAAGTGATTTTGTTAAAAAAAGAAGTTCTAACTGCTAAAAGAAAGGAATTGTTAATGAGAAAAATGTTTAACCCTAGTGGAATTGGAAATATTAAAAAACTAATTGATACATCAAAACAGTTGGAAAACTGCGATTATTATAAAGGAAATCCTAACGTTTTGAAGGAAAATAGGTGAGAATGTCGAGATTTAGAGACATTACATCACAAACAAGGAAATGACATTGATGAATCATCATTCTCCTTATACGTGGAAACGCATATAACGAGGAGTGGGAAAATCAAGAGGGAAATGTGTGTATTTTGCTCCAAGTTAAAAATTCGCAAGTTATAAAAATAAACTTTCCTGATTTTATACAAGATACAAAGTATCAAACTTTTACTTTTTATCTCTCTGATAACAATATAAATAGTGATATATCTTGGTCTAACAAAATGCAAAGTGAAGACAGGACCGAAGACATGAAGATTTTTAGCAGGTGAAAAAGTAGAGAAATGGACACAGCCGTTCATGGAAATGGACCAGGATGGGAGGAAGGTAGAGTATGGTCACATCAGATGAAATGTGTGCAATTGATCTTTAATGAGATCATTTTCATACATATGAGCCAAGTCATTGATAAGTATGCTTTTGAACTTACGATTATTAAACACAAAAAATTTAAGATAATTCATTGTTACAGTAGAACATTGGAAATTCTATTAAATGAATTTAAAGATAAACCTATTGTAATTCATACCAAAACTGCAAGAGAAATAATCGTAGAGATTGAAATAAGTTGCTTTATTAAGGTTAATCTTTTTTTTATGCCAGAGTTAGGGTAGCTAGGGTTAGTTTTCTTTTTGTAGGGTTTTTGTTTTGTTTTGTTTTCTTTCTTCATTTTTTTGTTCTTTTTCTTTGTCTAGCCTCTGCATTAGCAAATTCTTCTTAAACCTATCTTACACATGAGAGTTAATTCAAACATTTGTAAAACTAAACTGTGAAATGTAAAATGATAAAACCATGCATAGTAAAACACACTTTAAGATGTACCTAAAAGTTATATATATATATATATATTTGTCTGTGTGTGTGTATCATGTATCTACATGAGATATCAAAAATCCTCGTTTCAAAAGATCAAAAAACTCAAAAAAGAGTGAGAAAACTTACAGATGGTAGTAGCTATTCAGTTGATATGGGATACCTATTCTATAAGGGATAAATACCCTATATAGGCAAGTTCTCAGTGAACTTCAAAGTCATGAATATGGAGATCAGTAAGGAAAGGCCAAAGAGGAACCAATTCCCCGCATTCTAGGAATAGAGCAATAGCATCCATGTAGGGAATCCCAATGGTCAAGTGTGCAAAAGATAAAATAATATCCAGATTCTCCAAGTATTCAACCCTCACTATCAAATGGGAAATCAGGTGAACATCTTCAATAGGTAACCCAATATCCAGAAGCGATGCTACAAAATGAGAAGCCACATCAGAATAGAAGTGGAAGTAGTGGTTGGGCTCAACATATTTTTCCCAAAAGACTAAGCACAAATTTGGCATAGTGAAATTAGAAGTCCTAATGAATAAAACATTTTCAAGCCTTTATGGTGTGATGCTCCCTAAGAAAAACTTCTGGTGGTGAGAGCAACTTAAGCAAATTGGAGTATCCATAGCCAAGAAGAAAATGCAAATGCACAGAGAAAAATTATAGAAATAAAATAAGAAAGCTAGAAAAAAAAAGTGTGAAGAATTCAAGAAGAAATGCAGACTTTATAAATATTTGTAAGTTGTGGTACATAGTTTCCTCAAGTGAATTCTTGGAAACTGTAAGCAAGGTGGCAGCTAGATAATTATCTTCAAAGCAGAAGGTTAAATCAAATTAATTCTTTGCACATAGTTGGTGATAAATTGCTTCAAATTTGAGCCGTATGAAGATTGCAAATCAAGCAAGTTGAATATTTTGAAGTTAATAGTGGTCATTTCATTTTTTTTAAGAGTTGTATTAATAATGGAGGTGCTTATGTGTGTGGAACAGAAAGGAAAATGAAGCTGGAAGGGCAGTACACATCATCATCCAAGTAAGTTGAGAGAATAATATGTGTGGAATAAAGCATGCAAATTTAATGTAGAATAACGTGATTGTGTTTCAAGGTAATCATGATATTTTTGATCCATTAATGAAGTGCAGCACCGTCAAATCAAAATTGCTAGCATAATTTTTAGTAGTTTCCATAAAATTTAATTGGAAGGGTGGTAACTAATGTTTCTAAATTTAGATTTAAATTTGGTGATTAAATTGTTGATTGCTAAATTTTAATTTATGCATATTTTCTAACATATAGCAAGTTGCAATTAGCTAGGATTTGGCATAAAGTAGTGAAATTTAGCTGGAAACATGCACTTAAAAGAAATTATTAGATGAGTTTTTGGGAAGTATTAAATTGATTAAGGTATTTGCATTGAACGAAAAATCAAAAATTAACCTTTGGTACCACTGTAATTCTCAACCTAATAGCAAGGCTTCATTGCTTGCAAGTTGATAAAAGAGCTATCATTGAAATATCAAAAGGGAAAAAAAGAGCCATCATTGCTCTGTCTACAAAAAAAATCAACTCTTTAGGCTATCCAAATAACTCTATCAAGGCTATAGATGCCTAGCTGGCAGTAGAGCTATGTTTGGGGGGAATTACAAAGATAACCTTGTTGGGGCTATGGACGCTTGACTGGCAGCAATTCTCTATTCCTGGTTGGATTTGGAGGATTACTATATTATGTAGTTCAATATTAATGAACTGATTCTTTTCACTGAGTTCCAAAAACTAGAATCAATCAGAGCACACACAAATGTTTCCAGTGGAGTTTTACTTTTTTATGTCAGAATCTAGGTAAAGGTAAAAGTTATTATTTTACAATATGTATAAATTTTAATTTACGAATGGTGATTTAATTTCAAATTTGGTTTAAATTTGGTTTTATTGGCTGTAAATTGTTGTGTGGTCTCACAAGATGCCCCAAGACTAAAAAACTTGGGGACCCAAGTGAAAAATAACTCTTATGGTAGGAGCTAGAAAGTTCAAAGATCACCGCAAGTGGAAAGAAAAGAGAAATATTTAATCAAAGAGTACTTTGTAATGTAAGTGTTTCGGGTACCAGTTACTAGGAACCGGAAACGTTTGTAAAGAAAAAAGGTAATGCGATTTTGAATGGAAGGCTCCAATCCAATGTTTATACTCCGGTAAGATGCAAGTCTGGTAGAACCAAAGTCTAGGAAAGTTCATGGGTAAAGTTGATTACTGGGTACCGGGTTGCAACGTGAAGCGAAATTTTAAAAATTTTGAGATTATCTAACGATTATGGTAATCTGGTGTATATATATAAGGATTTATAATATGCTAGAAAGCGTGTTATTCATCAGATTTTTGTACTAATATTTGAATAATGGTTTTATATACATGAAATTTTATAAATGTTTTCTTTCTTTAAAAGGGATTTAATGTGTGGAATTTGTGATTGCAGGAGATATATATTGTGATGCAGAGTTCGGGTATGGATGGTAAGGAAAATTTAAATCATGGATAGAATTACATTTGATTTGGTTTTCTTATTCTAGGAGATTATAATGGAGATGGCTTTGAGTCCATCGGAATACTAGATACCCCTATATTGCACCTGTAGTGGAAAAAAATGTCAATCTATGGGAGAACCCATTCCTGAGAGTAGAAGATCCGGAGCCAAGCGAAGTGTAGGGGTGAAAATTCCACTTGTTCATTATGAATGTATGGAAAGTTCCTACACACTATCCCAATTCAAGTTATTATCCTAGTGATATTTAAATATTAACACTCAAAGAGCTTCAACGAGTAATTGAAGTTGACTTCCATTGACTTTCATAGTAATTCTCCTATTGGTCATGACATTCCACGTGCCTTGATGTGATTGGTCCCTTGGATTCCCTCTCATGTATTTTTCTTATCCTATCTGAGCCTTGTGTTCTATAAAAGTCCATAGGATCCCCTTTTTTATTTTAAGTTCAGAATTTGTGTATGTCGTAGGAGCATAATTTTTTTCAAGTTTTGTTTTTTTTTCATGTTTTTTGAATCATTTCAGTGTAAAATTTTGTATGCACGTAGACATTTATTGACATCAAAGCCAATTAGATAGCTACCTATCTCATTAATCCTTTGTGGTTGGTTTTGTTAGTTCAATCGAACAAGACTGTATGTTGTGCCATTTAAGGGTGCATTTAAAACCTACTCAGTGTCCATAAATGAAACCCTCTCTTTAAAAGTTCGCACTGTTTTATATGCGGCTGTGAAGCAATCTAGTGAAGTATAAAGCGGTTTACTCTATTTTAGTTGATTCTTTGGGTTATGCATGGAGAATAACTGGGAGAAACTTTTAATTTTTCAATATTTTTTATGCTTTATTTTAGAGTAGATATTTAAATTCTTGAAAATGTTCCAAAATTAAAATGAATGGATGGAACTTTATTGAAAATATATCATTTTTTTATGAAATTGTTGAATGCTTAATGCTAAATCTACTTAAGTGATAGTAAGGAATTTGTCATGTTCATGGAATACTATTGTAAATCTTTCAATTTCATGATACTTGTCTTTATGATCCAATTGAAAATTCAGTGCCTAAAATATAAACAACAATAGTCCCTTTGAGATTAACATAAATATCACATCATACCCAAGAGAAAACCTAGTGCAATCATGACCTAGTTATCAAAGACTTGGGATTGAACTGAAGCCAATCTTATCTTGTTAAAGCAGAATTCCCTTTTAGATTGTCTTTGTTCCATATCTTTCAAGAAGGATATGCTCTTTCCGGTCTTGTCTGTGAAGAATTTATTCACCCTGTTTGCTACGAGTAAAATCATTGTCAAAAGGAATTGGCACTGGAAGGAGGGGCACCTTTAAAAGTTTTAGGCCTTATTCTTTTTGAATTGGAGGGCCATACTTCAAATTATTAGTCCCAAGTTTGGTGAGAAGCTTGTAAAGTGAAATTGAGTGCAAGCTGGATTTTTAGTATGGAAGTTGGAAAAATTTTAACCAGAAATTACATCCTTTGAGTTTATTCACTTTTGGTAGGGTCACCGATTGTAGAATTCATGATACAACTGATCACGGTGAAATCGAGTGTGAAATTTTCTTAACTAGGGTAAGTTTAGCCATAAGTAAAGTGATTTCATTAACAAAAGAAGTTCTAACTGCTAAAAGAAAGGAATTGTTAACAAGAAAAATGTTTAACCCTAGTGAAATTGGAAATATTAAAAAACTAATTGATACATCAAAACAGTTAGAAAACTACAACTATTATAAAGATAATCCTAATGTTTTGTAGGAAAATAGGTGAGAATGTTGAGATTCAGAGACATTACATCACAAACAAGGAAACAACATCAATCAATCATCATTCTCCTTATACGTGGAAAATGCAAATAACGAGGAGCAGGAAAATCGAGCGAGAAATGCATGATTTTTTCTCCAAGTTAAAAATTCACAAGTTATTAAAAGAAATTTTCTTGATTTTATACAAGATACAGAGTATCAAACTTTTAATTTTTATCTCTCTGATAACAATATAAATAGTGATATATCTTGGTTTAACAAAATGCAAAGTGAAGACAGGACTAAAGACATGAAGATTTTTAGCAGAGGAAAAACCAAAGAAATGGACACAACCATTCATGGAAATGGACCAAGATGAGAGGAAGGTAGAGTATGGTCACATCAGATGAAATGTGTGCAATCAATCTTTAATGAGATCATTTTCATACATATGAGCCAAGTCATTGGTAAGTATGCTTTTGAATTTACGATTATTAAACGCAAAAAATTTCAGATAATCCATTGTTACAATAGAACATTGGAAATTCTATTAAACGAATTTAAAGATAAACCTATTGTAATTCATACCAATACTGCAAGAGAAATAATCGTAGAAATTGAAATAAGCTGCTTTATTATGGTTAATATTTTTTTATTCCAAAGTTAGGGTAGCTAGGGTTAGTTTTCTTTTTGTAGGGTTTTTGTTTGGTTATGTTTTCTTTCTTCATTTTTTTGTTCTTTTTCTTTGTCTGGCCTCTGCATTAGCAAATTCTTCTTAAACCTATCTTACACATGAGAGTTAATTCAAACATTTGTAAAACTAACCTATGAAATGTAAAATGATAAAACCATGCATAGTAAAACACACTTTAAGATGTACCTAAAAGTTATATATATATCTGTGTGTGTGTATCATGTATATACATGAGATATCAAAAATCATTGTTTCAAAAGATCGAAAAAGTCAAAAAAGAGTCACGAAAGTTGCAGATGGTAGTAGCTATTCAGTTGATATGGGACGCCTCTTCTATCATGGCTAAATACCCTATATAGGTGAGTTCTTGGTGAACTTCAAAGTCATGAATATGGAGATCAGTAAGGAAAGGCCGAAGTGGAGCCAATTCTCCATGTTCCTAGAATAGAGAAATATCATCCATGGAGGGAATCCCAATGGTTAGGTGTGCAAAAGATAAAATAATATCCAAATTCTCCAAGTATTCAACCCTCACTATCAAATTGGTAGTCGGGCAAACATCTTCAATAGGTAATCCAATATCCAGAAGCGATGCTATAAAATGACAAGCCACATCAGAATAGAAGTGGAAGTAGCAGTTGGATTCAACATATTTTTCCCGAAAGACTAAGCACAAATTTGGCATAGTGAAACTGGAAGTCCTAATGAAGAAAACCTTTTCAAGCCTTTATGGTGTGATTCTCCCTAAGAAAAAATTCTGGTGGCAAGAGCAGCTTAAGAAAATTAGAGTATTCATAGCCAAGAAGCAAATGCAAATGCACAGAGCAAAATTTAAAAAATAAAATAAGAAAGCTAGAAAGAAAAAGTGTGAAGAATTCGAGAAGAAATGCAGAATTTATAGAAAGTCTTAAGGAAATTGTGGTAAATAGTTGCCTCTAGTGAATTCTTGGAAACCGTAAGCAAGGTGGCAACTGGATAATTATCTTCGAAGAGGAAGATTAAATCAAATTAATTCTTTGCACATAGTTGGTGATAAATTGCTTCAAATTTGAGTAGTACGAAGATTCATATCAAGCAAGTTGAATATTTTGAAGCTAATAGTGGTCATTTCATTTTTTTTAAGAGTCGTATTAATAATGTAGGTGCTTATGTGTGCAGAACATAAAGGAAAATGAAGTTGGCGGGGCAGTACATGTCATCACCCAAGTAAGTTTAGAGAATAATACGTGTGGAATAAGGCATGCAAATTTAATGCAGAATAATGTGATCGTGTTTCAAGGTAATCATGATATTTTTGATCCATTAATGAAGTGCAACACCATCAAATCGGAATTGCTAGCATAATTTTTAGTAGTTTCCATAAAATTTAATCGGAAGGGTGGTAACTAATGTTTCTAAATTTAGATTTAAATTTGGTGATTAAATTGTTGATTGCTAAATTTAAATTTATGCATATTTTCTAACATATAGCGAGTTGCAGTTAGCTAGGATTTGGCATAAAGTTGTGAAATTTAGCTGGAAACACGCACTTACAAGAAATTATTAAATGATTTTTTGGGAAGTATTGAATTGATGAAGGTATTTGCACTGAATGAAAAATCAAAAAGTAACCTTCACTACCACTGTAATTCCCAACCTAATAGTAGGGCTTCATTGCTTGCAAGTTGATAAAAGAGCTATCATTGAAAATCAAAAGGGAAAAAATGAGCCATCATTGCTCTATCTAAAAAAAATCAACTCTTTAGGCTATCCAAACAACTCTACCAGGGCTATAGACACCTGCTTGGCAATAGATCTATGTTTTGGGCGAATTACGAAGATAACCTTCTTGGGTCTATGGACGCTTCATTGGAAGCAATGATCTATCCTTGGTTTGCTTTGGAGGATTACTATATTATGTAATTAAATGTTAATGAACTGATTCTTTTCACTAAGTTCCAAAAGCTAGAATTAATCAGAGCACACACAGATGTTTCCAGTGGAGTTTCACTTTTTTATGTCAAAATCTAGGTAAAGGTAAAAGTTATTGTTTTAAAATATGTATAAATTTTAATTTACGATTGGTGATTTAATTTCAAATTTGGTTTTATTGGTTGTAAATTGTTGTGTGGTCTCACAACACACCCCAAGACTGAAAGACTTGGGAACCCAAGTGAAAAATAAATCTTATTGTAGGAGCTAGCAAATTGAAAGATCACCACAAGTGGAAAGAAAAGAGAAATATTTAATCAAAGAGTACTTCGTAATGTAAGTGTTTTGGGTACTAGGTACCAGGAACCAAAAATGTTTGTAAGGGAAAAAGGTAATGCATGTTTGAATGGAAGGCTCTGGTCCAATGTTTGTACTCCAATAAGATGGAGTCCGATAAGATAGAAGTCTGGTAGAACCGAAGTCCAGGAAAGTACATGGGTAAAGATGAATACCAAGTACCGGGTTGCAACATGAAGTGAAATTTAAAAAAAAATTGAGATTATCTAACGATTCTGATAATCCGGTATATATATAAGGATTTATAATATGATAGAAAGCGTGTTATTTATGAGATTTTTGTACTAATATTTGAATAATGGTTTTATATTCATGAAATTTTATAAAAAAATTATTTCTTTAAAACGGATTTAATGTGTGGAATTTGTGATTGCAGGAGATATAGATTGCAATGCAAAGTTTGAGTATGGATGGTCAAGCAAATTTGAATCACAGATAGAATTACATTCGATTTGGTTTTCTTATTCTAGGAGATTATAATGGAGATGGCTTTGAGTCCATCAGAATACTAGAAACCCTTGTATTGCACCTGCAGTGGAAACAAATGTTAATCTATGGGAGAACCCATTCTCAAGAGTAGCAGATCTGGAGTCAAGTGAAGTGTAGGGGAAAAAATTCCACTTCTTCATTATGAATGTATGGAATGTTCCTACACACTATCCCAATTCAAGTTATTATCTTGGTGATAATTAAATATTAACAGCCGAAGAGCTTCAACAAGTAATTGAAGTTGACTTTCATTGACTTCCATTGTAATTCTCCTATTGGTCACTACATTCCACGTGCCTTGATGTGATTGGTCTCTTGGATTCCCTCTCATGTATTTCTCTTATCCTATCTAAGCCTTGTGCTTTATAAAAGGCAAGAGGATTCCCTTTTTTATTTTAAGTTCAAAATTTGTGGATGTCAGAGGAGCATAAACTTTTTCAAGTTTTGTTCTTTTTTCATGTTTTTTGAATCATTTCAGTGTAAAAATTTGTATGCACGTAGACACTAATTGATATCAGAGCCAATTAGATAGCTACCTATCTCATGAATCTTTTGTATCTAGTTTTGTTAGTTCAGTCGAACAAGACTATATGTTGCACCATTGAAGGGTGCATACAGAACCGACTCGGTGTCCAAAAATGAAACCCTCTCTTTAAAAGCTCACACCATTTTATATGTAGCTATGAAGAAATCTAGTGAAGTATAAAGCAGTTTTCTCTATTTTAGTTGATTCCTGGGGGTATGCATGGAGAATAACCGAGAGAAAATTTTAATTTTCAGTATTTTTATGCTTTATTTTAGAGTAGACATTTAAATTCTTAAAAATGTTCCAAAATTAAAATGAATGGATGGAATTTTATTGAAAATCTTTCTTTTTTCATGAAATTGTTGAATGCTTAATGCTAAATCTACTTAAGTGATAGTAAGGAATTTGTGATGTTCATGGAATATTATTGTAAATATTTTGATTTTATATTACTTGTCTTTATGATCCAATTGAAAATTCAATGCCTAAAATATAAACAACAATAGTCCCTTTGAGATTAACATAAATATCACATCATACCTGAGAGCGACCCTAGTGCAATCATGACCTGGTTATTAGAGACTTGGGATTGAACTAAATCCAATATTTTCCTATTAAAGTATAATTCCCTTTTAGATTGTCTTTGTTCCATATCTTTCAAGAAGGATAGGCTCTTTGCGGTCTTGTCTGTGAAGAATTTATTCACCCTCTTTGTTGCGAGTAAAATTGTTGTCAACACTTCCTTCACATTCTCAAGCACTTCGAGTGCTTCAACACTCCATCAACTCTATAAAGCAAGTGTGAAGCAAGCAATTGCAGCATGGGCATGATTTTTGTGAGACCTCCCTTCATTGTCATCGAGGTTGTGGTGATTTTTTAAGCCTTCTTTCTCCTCCATTGGCTAGTGAGCTCTTGGTCGAGGTGGTAACGTTTCACTCCTCTCCTTTGTGATTTGGTTGAGTAGCTCTTTAATATTTTGTAGTGTTATTTGCATTACTTCTTTATTGTATATTTCTCTCTTGTGGCTATCTAGATGTTCGTGGAGGTGGAAACACCAAAATGAGGGTCTAACTAAGGCAGGCCCCTATACAACCCCAACAATTTTCCCCTTCCTTCTTATGTGTAGGTGAAAGAGCGTGTGGAGCTAGCTAGCGAACGTGCATTTTTGTGAGATTATTTTTATTACTTTAGCCTTTATCTACCTTCTTTATCATCTTCATTTGTATTTGACCTACCTTTTTTTTTCCATCGAGACCAACCAACTAGGTCGATTAGTTAGTTTTTGAGTAGTTCATATTGTGCTTACTATTTTCTGACTATACAAATGCCAGCGCGCCTGAGAGATGCCAACATTTTGCACTGACATTCCATAAATACATTGTTGTCCTCGGATAGAGAGTTGTCTTAGGCACAATATCGGCTCCAAAAACCAACTCACCTAGCCCAAACTAGAGTTTAGATCTATAGAGTGATTGAGGCACCTTATAGTCCTCATCATTCTCGATCCGTACTCCCAAAACATCCATTTAGAGTGAGGTAAGTTAGGGCACCCTTCCCCTCTTGGTTCTCTATGACCTAGGGCCTTCACGTGGTTGGTCCCCCTCTCTTACCATTTTGGTGAACCTGACATGAACCATTTTGGTTCCATTTTGTGATTCTGAAAGTTCCTTTCCTCATATTCTAGGAGTGTTGTAGGTGTGAGTGTTGTGAGGCCTATTCCTTAAACCCAACCTGTGACCCCTAGTAGGCGTAGTTGGAAGGTTCTAAAAGTGTTGCACAATGAAACCTTAATTGGGTCACTATCCTATCTTGCAACCTTTAGGGGGCTTTGTGAGAGTCTCTTTTAGTGCATGTGATGGCCTCTTTCTTGCATCAACCTATTCATCTCACAGGATCTGCCGATGGGCTTTAATAGAGAACCATCTCCTCTCTACATCCTTGCGTGAATAAATAGAAACATCATAGTAGGTGTTCTCATTGATCCAAAATCTCAAGTAAATATCATAACTAAGGAGATCATGTTAACCAACTTTCTATATAAAAATGGTTGCAATGCACCTATGAGCACCATCTGTATGCACGACGAACTTTCGGTACCTCCTCTAGGTAGTATTGTCTTGTTGGTTTTGGTTGGACCTAAATCCATGAATCTTTTGTTTGATATAATCCCAAGGTTTGAAATCTTCAGAGTGAAGTTGGGTATCTCCTGGCTGGTAACTATGAATGCAATTCCCTCAGTTGTGCACAAATGTTTCAAATTCATTCATGAGGGTTTCGTACATGTGATCTACAACACTAGCTATAGACCACTAGTTGATTATGGTAGTTACTCCTTAGATTACTCTTGGCCTAGGCCCATTGGTCCTCTTCCACCTAGGAAGGACCTCTTGTACTGGACTTATCAAAATTACAAGAGAGGGCAATTAACTCCAAAATTGAGATACCCTCCATTTCCTTATGTTGTTTCACATAGGGCTTTCTTAAAAGCTGACAATGATGCTGCCAAGGCATGTAGAATGGAAGAAGAGAAGTGGCCATGAGATCCTCCTTCTTCCTATTCCACTATTTAGCTTGATGCTCCCTCTCACCCTACTATGGTACCATCAGATTTTGTTTTGTGTTTGCGAGAGAATCCTATGGTGCCCACTTGGCGAAAGCCCAAGTGTCCAGTGTTTGAGCTTCCTATCCTACCCATGGACCCTAGGCCCATTTGGTATGGTAGGAGAAAAGGTCCTTGAGGGGAATCATCTATGTCCCGACCTCATGGCCTCCCACTACTTCTACTCCTAAAGCAGTAAATGGGAAGAGGCTGGCTGACAAGGTATTGGAGCTGACTCCCCTTATTGTTTCTCAATCTCTTCCTCCTGCTCCCATTCAAGAGACCGTCCCACCACTAGAAAAAGTTGAAGTGGACACTCCCATGGCTGAGCAGGAGCCTTTCATTCCCTCACAGCCTCTAGTCTCTAGCTTGAAGAGCCATAAAAACCACCTTGCACATGAGCGCAAGCATCAGCGAAAGGCTCTCATGGCTAAGTAGGCCGCCTTATAGAGGAAGCAAGAGGAGATGACCACCCCTACTTCAAGGCCTCCTATTGCATCCTCCTCTCTCCTCCCCTCTGCTTCTATTCAACTAAGCTCTATAATACTTCTAGCTCCTATTGTGAGTGCAGTTGACTCTAAAATGGTGAAAGTGTTCATCACTCCTTCAGTTGAGCCACCCTTGTTAATGTCCCTTTTGGACATCCCTCCTTTCCCAAAACCTATGTATATGCTAAACACTTTAGTGGTATCTAACGTGGTTTTCTCCCCCTCCTCCTCCTCCTTCTCACCTCTTACTTCATCTATGGGGAGTTCACATACCCCGACGAAGCATAAGATGGAGGATGGCCCTTCCAGCAATGGAGGGCATAAGAGGATCCCACCTTCTCTGAAGGGTGGTCCTACACTAGCTTATTCTGTCCTAGTAATGGAACTAGCCTCATCTTCCCCTTAGTTCATCACTGCTCCCAAGTCACTTGGTGAGCCTAGTGGTGAATCTTAAGTGCAACCCTCTCCATCCATTGAGGTATGACATGGCATTCCAGCAAAGTGCATGTTTAACTCTCTCAATGAAGTTTTGGCCTTGTCAGCGATCTTCGTGAAATCATTGACCATAGCTCCACAAGATCCGAGTGGAGGAGACCTTACGGGGCCTTCTTCCTTAGCCCTTGTTAAAGGAGAGTCAAAAGCTCCTCCCCTTAATATTCCACTATTGCAAGCTCATCCTCCTCCACCTGATGATGATCTAGAGTGGGAAGTGGATGACCTCTTGGTCGATGAGTGTTAGGAGGAGACCTCTTCTTTATCTTTAGATTAGATGTGTGTGTGTTGTGATGTGTTCCCTCATGATCATGCTATGTGTTCCTAGATGACCCTTGCCACCCATGTTGGTGCTTGGATATAGGCATGGTTTTTTTGTTGTAAACCTTCTTCTATTTGTATCATCATTCTTCCATATTTTTGTTTATTTTTTGATAAATTGGGGATGATGCAAAGTGTTGGGCAAATTTAGGCTTCCCTTCCATGTTGACCCAATTTTTTATTTTTACTCTATATTCTCATGCATTCTTCACATGGTTTGATATAGTAGGGGGTTGATTACAATTCATTTATATACTACTATTATACTTATATATATATTTATGAGCAGCTTTGACCCCAAAATATAAGATCACCCCTATGCCCTATGTTTATGTTCATTTATCTTTTGCTTTTTTTTTATGTTTCTCTCTTCTTTGCTTGAGTTTTCCCTCTCCTATGTGACAATTCCTTTTCTATAACACTTTGATTTCCAAAAAATGCATTCATTGTCGACGAATCTTTTCTTGAGAATCTTTTCAAAAAAAAATTTGAGAATCGCATTCTCGACTTAGACCCCTAATGGAATGTGCTTCCTTCATCGTAGGTTCACAAAGAAAGAAATTTAGAATTTTCCTTCAAGGAGGAATAAACTTTGACCTTCCTCTCACGAGGGGACATCTTCTTCCTTTCGAATTCCTTAATGAAGTGAACATATTTCAAAAGGATTCCTTGGTGTTGAATCGATTTGAGAAAAAACATCTCTTCCACACTTTCAAAAAGCACATACCTTGAGTGGACCCCCTTCTTCATACCGAATTCCCAAGGGACCCCTTTGAAATTTTTCCAACTTGATGATGGTCTGCGTGACTATCTACTTACTTTCCTATGTGGCCACTTTCAGACATGTTCTATCTGTGGGTAAACATGTTGTTTTTCAGGTGTGCTTATCAAGCTGCTTTCCAACTCTATAGAGTCTCCCTTTTTTGGGGTTTATTCCATGTGAGAGATCTTGGAGGATACCTTCCTTGCAGGTCTATGAGCCTATAAGGTGATTTATCTAAGCTTCCTCCATGTGAGAGATCTTTGGGGTCGCTCTCTTGTAGGTTTGCGGGTTTGTAAGGTGATTTTTTTGGGGTTTCCTTCATGTGAGAGATCTTTGAGAACACCTTCCTTTCAGGTCTGTGGGCCTATAAGGTGCTTTGTCTAAGCTTCCTCCGTGTAAGAGATCTTGGGGGTCACTCCCTTCCAGGTCTGCGAGTCTGTAAGAATTTTTTTTGGGGTTTCCTTCATGTGAGAGATCTTGGAGGACACCTTCCCTGTAGGTCTATGGGCCTGTAGAGCACTTTTTCTAGGTTTCCTTCATGTGAGAGATCTTGGAGGACACCTTCCTTGTAGGTCTGTGGGCATGTGAGACATTTAATTCTTGGGGATTCCTTCATGTGAGAGATCTTGGGGGTCACCTCCTTGTGGATCTACGAACCTATAAGATTCTTTCATTCTACAACTTCATAGTTTTGTAGGGCTATGGAGTCCTTTGCCTACCCTATGCTTTCGAGCTCACCAAATTGCAGTCTGCTTCCTTGACGATTTAGGTATACATTCCTAACCCTACTAACTCTTTGATCAGCTTTACCAAAGCACTCATCAGTATTTGTGCTAGATAGAGTGGGGGAAAAATGTATAGGATCGAGTTTGCACCCCTTACGCAAATTCCCTTTTTACACATCCTCACCTTAGAAAACTAAATCTGAAGGAAAAATTCCACATCAGCAAGTTGCCTTCCTTCCACTTGGCATCTTTCCTTTGTGTCGATAGGAGAATATTTGTTGAGATGTGCATGTGGCGTGCAGACATTTGCATGATGCACTTACGTCCCTAATGGATTCCTACGTTTAAAGTTGGCAGAGGTGTTACACTTTTGATTGGAGTCGATTTCTAACATCTCTCTTCGACCAACTGACCCTAAAAATGGCAGATTCTTCCTTCTTCTCCTTCAAATTCATCCATTCTTCATCGAACTCATCTTTTTTTGCAACGTCTAAGCATTCAATTGATCCTTCTTTCACATTCTCAAGTACTTCCAGCACTTCAACACTCCATTACAGCAACAACACTCTGTCAACTCTATAAAGCAAGTGTGAAGCAAGCCATTGCAGTGTGGGATTGAGGTTTTGTGAGACCTCCCTTCATTGTGGTCGAGGTTGTGGTGATTGTTCAATCCTTCTTTCTCCTCCATTGACTAGCGAGCTCTTGGTGGAGGTGGTAACATTTCATTGCTCTCCTTTCCAATTTGGTTGAGTAGCTCTTTACTATTTTGTAGTGTTATTTACATTCCTTCTTTGTTTACTTATTTATCATATATTTCTCTTTCATTTCTATTTGGCTATCTGTGGAGGTGGAAACACCAAAATGGGGGCCTAACTGAGGTAGGCCCCTATACAGCCCCAACAATTTTCCCCTTCCTTCTTTTGTGTAGGTGAAAGAGTGTGTGGAGCTAGCTAGCGAACATTATTTTTATGAGATTATATTTATTACTTTAGCCTTTATCTACCTACTTTATCATCTTCGTTTATATATTTCCTACCTTATTATTCTATTTTTTTCATCAAAACCAACTAGCTAGGCCAATTAGTTATTTTTTGAGTAGTTTGTATTATGTTCACTATTTTCTGACCATATAGATATCAGTGCATCCGAGAAACACTAGCACGTCACGCTGACGTCCCAGAACTATGTTGTCATCCTCAAACAAAGAGCTATTTGAGGCACAGTACTGACTCCAAAAACTAGCTCGCCTAGCCCAAACTAAATTTTGGATCTATAGAGTGATTGAGGCACCTTATAGTCCTCATCATTCTTGACCCCTACTCCAAAAACATCCCTTTAAGGTGAGGTAAGTTAGGGCAGCCTTTCATTCTTGGCTCTTTGTGACTTGGGGGACCTTGATGTGGTTGGTCCCCCTCTCTTACACTATTTAATTAAAAACCCATGCTAATTTACTAGTTCAAGTCCATGGACACAATTTTTTGGTGGGGTTCTACTTGTCTCAACAACAAAAAAAATATACAAGTATATACATATTTCAAGCCATTGTTATTTATGACTAAGTACAAATATTTTAATATTAAAAAAGAGCACATCAAAATGATGTGTATAGGTGTCTTCTTATATGAAACCACACTAATAATTATCATCGAGAGTATATAACAATATCTGTTGCTATTATCTCATAAAACTAACTATAGGTAAACTAAGAGTGTTACCACATTTATGATACATGAAACAATAATTTTAGAGTTGAAATAATTTGAAACTTCTTACAATATTAAGGAATTTTAAAATGAAATATAAATATTAGTAGGCTTGGGTGTCTTCACAAGCTAATAATTCTTGAACTTGTACTTGTTATATGAAAGATTATGTTAGGAAAACAAAGGTGTCTCAACCTTTTCTTTTTTCTTAGCATGTTAATTATTTTATTTTTTATTATTTTTATATGAGCTTTATTTGTTGGATATAACCCAAGAAGAGTTGGAAGTGTAAATGTTATATTTTTAGTCGAGTTTTGCATAAATAAAATTTGAGTTTTCCTGAATGTGAAATTTTTGGAGGTACAATTATATTTTAGAAAGTCTAGATTTTTAATGTGCAAGATATTACATGTGTTGAGAAGTGGAAGCTTTTTGGAATTTCTAATGTTGCATATTCAGTCTTGAGTGTTGGATTTTTTAGAGAAAAAACTAATCAATGCATTCTAAGCTCTTGTGCCATAGAATAAAGGTCCCTTTGCTTGACATAGGAATGCTTCATGATAAATGGACTTAATGAGGCCTTGATTTAGGTGTTGTGAGGCATTTTATGCATCCACACTAAGTCTTGGACCTTTGCAAACTAAATAAAATGCTTTTAACAATGTCTTGTGAAGGTATTGTGAAGTGTTGTAAGACATTTCTACATTCTTCTAGACTCTATTCATTATAATTAACCTAAAAATCACCTTTTTATTCATCATCAAGTCCTATGTTGAAGTGTTATAAAGTCTTGTAACAAGATTTCACACTTTTTTAGGCACAACTTCACTATTTATCCCTTTCTTATGACTTATTTGACCCCTTTATGACCTCATATGCTTTAATTAAGTGTATTTTTGAATGTAAGCCCGATAAACAACATTAAATACAAATTAATTTCCAATGCTCTTTTTCAGGTTCTAGGTGGGACCCATTTGCCATGGGTGGCGAATGAGTCCCCCTTGGCTCCAAATTCAAAATATTTTAAATTTCCTTTCGAGTTTTTATTCAAAAACACTTGATGTTGGTCTGTGATGAAGTATGAATGGGTAACTAAGGCACAATTGTGTATAAATAATTTATTTTCTCCTTATTTTACAGCTCTCTCTCTCATTCATCTCTTAATCTCATTCATTCATCAAATTAAGCAAGTTAGTGCTTTCACATTGTAAATCAATAATTTAGCTTCCTAAGACATTCAAGAGAAAATTCTACATTTTTTGTTGCATACTTTCAAGATCTATCATCATGGAAAGGTAATTAACTCCATTTTTTCATGTTTCATTTGTTTCTTTCATCATTTTGGTTTAATTACCTAAAAGGGGTTTGACTTAGGCAAACCCCCATGCCCTAACATTCAACATTTATTCTTTTCTTCTTATGTGTTTGCAGATTTAGGTCCTTTGGAAGCTTGGAAATCATTATAGATCAAGTTACAAAGTTGTTAAATTCTTCTCTTCATTCAACAAGTCAAAGAATCAACACAGTCTCATTTTTAGGCCTGTAAATCAGAGTTTTGGAAATGAACATTCAAGGGAATATTCTACATGTTTTGTTGCAAACTTTCAAGATCTATCATCATGGAAAGGTAATCAACTCCATTATTTCATGTTCCATTTATTTCTTTCATCATTTTGGTTTAATTACCTAAAAGGGGTTTGACTTAGGGAAACCCCCATGTCTTAACATTCAACATTTCTTCTTCTCTTCTTGTTTGTTTGTAGATTTAGGTCCTTTGGAAGCTTGGAAATCAATATAGATCAAGTTACAAAGTTGTTAAATTCCTCTCTTCATTAAACAAGTCAAAGAATCAACACAAGCTCATTTTTAGGCTCATAAATCAGAGTTTCAGAAATGGACACCTGTAGAACATCAAAGTGCATATCAGAAGCCCCATAATCCCCTCTTGAATATTCAAAAATTCAAAAGTGGAATCATTCACCATGGGTGGTGAATGAGTCCCATTTCCAGGTCATTTTTGTGTTTTCTGCATTTTCTGACACCATTTTTTACAGAAACATATTCCAGCTCATTTTACCAGAACTAGGACTGATTCGCCCAGAATGCCGAATGAGTCCCTCTAGGCCTGAAAAACATCATCAACAACATTTCAAAAGAAATTTTCAGTCTTCATCAAAGTTACAAGTGCACAATTTCAATCTGATTCCTTTATGTTGCAATTCTCCATTCATTCTTAGGTTATTTTACAATACACAATGTGTTTTCAAAGAAGCTATTTTCCTTTAGTTTTTATCCATTATTCAATCAATCTTATTAGTTTCTTGCATTCAAAAACTACATCTAGGCATTTTGCATACTTTTTCCATCCATTTCATGCTAATATTTGAATATGAACATAAGCATTTTTTACCCCTCTTTCTCCTTTTAGGTGAAAAACCCTAGAAGTGCTACAAAGCAAGTGGGTCCCAAAAATATATGTTCCAACTCCTATATGTAGAGATTGCTTGAGGAGTTGTGAGAGAGGAAAAAAATTCATTGTAGGTTTATGCTATTGGATTTGTAGACACAGAAAATATACTAATTGATATCACACATCCAATCTTGATCTACTAACACCGGTTCGTTCTGAATCATCCCCTTTTCTAAACATTTAATCGAATAACCTTTATTTGATTAAATTCATCACATTTCGTCTCTTAATTAAATAAATCAATTTTATCTTGTTAAGTCATCATCTCTCGTTAATTAAATAAACCATTTTATTTAATTAATTCCTAAATCTCTATTTTAATTAAATAATTCATTTTATTTAATTAAATATCTATAGTTCCTCTATTAAATTAAATAAATCAAACATCTATCTAATTTAATCAAACATCACTCCCTTTGGTTAAATAAATCAAATATTTATTTAACCAAGTCTTAATCATTTTCATCTCTTTTTGATTTATTTCAACCCACAAATCTAACTCAATTAGTTAAATCACCTAATCTCCTCTTAAATTGATCAAAACCTTATTAGTTTAATCTAATTGCATGTCAAATCCTCTATCTTTTCCCACTTGCACAATAAATCAATTTATTTGATTTATTAAATTCTTCTATTTCATTCAAAAAGGCATCAAATGATGGAATATTCTTCAAATTCAAAAAGTCCCTCCAAAAGGACTTGTCCCTTCCAACAAGGCATTCAATGCCTCTTACATGTCCTTTCCTTGAGCCAAGTGGCATTTAACTCTCTTCTTTCATCCCCCCTAAACATGTCACTTCTTCAAATTCAAATTTCAAACTCTCACATCCTCCATCCACTCACATATTGACAAGTGGCAATTTGTCATTGGTTAATTCTTAGTCCCACATTGCTCTATTTTGGACATCTCCTCAACTTGACATTCTATAAATAAGAGGCTAATGTCCTCATTTTATCATCCACAACTTGAGTAAACTTACTATACTCAAATTTATAGTAATCTTCATCCATCTTATTGAGTTTATAGCTAGGTTATGTAGATTTTTTTTGGAGCACTCATCAATCTTCAACAAAGTGGATCACAATCTTCATCACACAATTGGATTTGAGAAAGGGCCAATTTTCACATAAAATTGGCACCAACTCCCTCAAGAGATCAAGAATTTACATTGTTTTCATAGGATTTAATCTCTTTTATTGATTTCTCAGTGTATTACTTTCATTTTCCTATTTTGAGCATTGATAAATGGATTTCTTGAGAGATTTAATCTCTTTTGAGCATTGATAAATGGATTTCTTGAGGGATCTGTATTGCTTTCAATGGACACTCTCCTATCTATACATTATGATCATATCCATATAGCACATACTCCTCCATCTACCCATGAGATGCTTTATGTGGATGGACATGTAGATGATCTTCATTCAGAACAAGATTCCTTTACTCCAGACATTATTCCACAAAGAGAGTAGATTACTGATTCCTATAGTCAAACTGAGTTGTCAACATGAAGATTAGATATATCCCAAATTCAGACTGAGGACATCATGTATGAAGATATCCAACATTATTCACTCAAATAAATAGGTCAAATAGAATAGGAAATTCCAAAGTTATCAGAGCAGCAAATTGAAATAGCATTATTTGCAGTGGTCATTTATCAGAGAAGGCTTACTGAACAAGACATCTCAAAATAGGCAGAATCAAGGAACAAAGGTGCTAATACCACCATACTAGGGGTAGCTATGTCTCGAGTAAATGTCAACATAGGGAGCACGAAAAATCCTTATGATGAAACCAATGTTGATACTACAACTAACCACATCATGAATCTTCATCCACCCATCACCCTATCCACGAATTGGGACCAACGTCAAAAGAAAGATTTGAATCAAAGCACAAGGAATGTTCTCAAGGCGGAAGAAGAAATGAAGTATAATGGACAAATCAAATACACATGGGTACCAAAAAATTCAAAGAAAGATTATCCCTATCAAACTCCATTAGTCAAAGAAACTATGGGGAAAAATAAAAAAGGGAAAATTATCCAACAAAGATGTCCACAAAGGAAAAATCAAGCTTCTCAAGCAACATTCAAATTATATCAAGTTGTTGGCCCTAATTCCACATACACTTTCGTATCCACCCATCATTGCTCATCTTCCCAAGTTTGGAGAGTCAAAAGTTCCAAGCTATCAACCAATTCATATTCTATCCCTAAACACACTCCATCCGCGCCTCCACACATGATCTCCAATTCTCATAATGACCATGTATTGGTAGTGACCCTTCATCATAAGGATTCAGAAGGCACTCTATTGCGATGTGTGCATAGAGACAGAGTTAACTGCGGTATCAATAAAGCAAACCATGAATCTCAAAAGTTGCATTCAAGTGCATGTATCTTGGCAAAGCAGCTTCTTCAAGCAGGATATCGATGGAACATTATGATAGAAGTGTCTAGATCAACACCGCAAGGTGATTGAGCATGAGCTTAAAATCTTTTAGAAAAACCAAAAAATATCAAAAAATATAAAAATCCAAAAAAATCAGATAAAGGATTGAAAATAGTAAAGAAAAAAATCGTCCTCTAGTGAAAACCACTATGGTGGCGCTTTGGGCAGGTACCATGATGAAAACCTGGAAAATAGGTGTTATGTGTAGAATTGTGTATCTACATGTGCTAGTTCAGGTGAAATCATCTCATCTCATCCATAATAAATCTAGCATTTCATCCATGCCATCAATAATAAATCTAGTATTCCATCCATCCTATCCATAATAAATCCATTCATCCATGAACCATTTATCCAATCCATTTTCATCCATCTCCATCCATAAGTTATCTTGATCTTGATGAAGTTTGGTGTACACTTTACACTTGCTTATGGTAAACATCTTGACTTGGATCATTTTCATTGATCCTATCCTACCCAGCATTATTTGAACCATGAAGAATTATCCAAATGAGCATTCTTTATCTGAACACCTTATCTTATCATAAGATAATCTATACACCTATCCAAGCATCCATCCATGATATTCCATACTTTTCTAGACATTAGGGGCGGATCTTTACATCTTGCTTTGGGAATAAATCTTGATCTATATCCTCCCAACTTATGTGGCAATCTGAACATTGGAAAACATAAAATCAAATTGGTCAAAGCATTTGTGAGCCAAAATCCAAATCACTAGCCCATGGTATATTTTGACAAGAAGAAATTCCTTATCAAGCTTCATCATTCATCGAACATCAATCCAAACAATCACTATCAGTCACATCTAATATGTGCTTCAACGTCACATCAAATCATTCAAAACAACTTTTGTTCCAAAACCAAGCTTCAAAATCTTGATCAATCAAATCTAGTCAATCCTTTATCATTTTGGGATGTCCATCCTAATCCTTGTGTTGCTTAACACTATCCTTGCATTGTTGTGTAAACTCAATAATAGTATCATCATCAATCCATCAATCTGATCAATCAACCTGAGCTTGGTTTTCAAAAAATTCCCAAAATAGAGCACTGATATCATCACACATATCCAAATCGTCAAAATCACGTGAAAATCCAAAAATCCAAAATCATATCAAAATCCAAAAACACTCAAAAAGTCAAAAAAACTTCAAAACCTTGGTCATCCAAACTACATCATCACTGAGCTTAAACGTAGGAAAGGCTCATCTTTGATTAGCCCCCGAGACACAAAACCCAAAAACATTTGAAAATTTTGAAAATCAAAACTTTTGCAAAATCTTGAAAATATCAAAAACAACCTCAAAACATTTTCAAAATACCAAAAACATTGAAATATTCTAGAAAATACAAAACCATCCATCCCATCTCACTTTCACCCACAATAATCAATCATCCATAATAAATCAATCATCACACTCACCCTTTGGAAAAACAAATAGAAACAAGTACAACAATCATCAAAAGCAATCTTCAAACGTAAAATCAAAAGAAAACATCAAACTTTTAAATGAAAAATCAAAATCCTGATCATTTTCAAACATGTGAGTCAACCTTATATCAACAGCTTATAAACAACTCATCAACCCATCATCATCCTATACAATGCATGTCCTAGGATATATCATTCTAACAATGGGCATCATTTTGGATATCACTTTGGATTCTTATCCTATCAAAACACATCCCTTTGGTTGGCGGTATGAAGAATATTGACTTGTTTGTTTACTTGATCTTTTCTTTTGATTTATCTTATTCCGCTTAGTCCAATGACCTCTCGATGATGTCTAATCAAACAATTTAGAGAGAAAGGAATGGGGCAATGATCATTATCTTTTGTTTGTTGTGCTTGTTGGATGTTACTGTAATATAACCTTGGCGAATACTTGCTTTGTTAGGTGTGTGTGGAAGGTGTTTTGGGTAGCTTATTGACTATTGCATTGATGGGTTATACCTTTCTTTGTTTTGGTCTGAGATGTTTGAAACTTCTGAAGTGCAACCTAGCAAGGTTTTTGTATGTCAGGTGTGAACAAGAATACTCCTATCTATTTGTCGAGTCAAATTCCATTTCACTAGATACAATGCCATCTTGGTCATATATACCTTGATGCATTGTATCTATGTGTGTTATCAAACAATAAGGTAATTGGCCCTTTGAAAATCCCAACTCTCGACAAGCGAACATCATCATCATCCATCATCATCTCCAATAAGGTCTTCTTAGATCATGGACTTGTTGGATCCTCTCTTCCATCCATCTTATTCTTCTATCTTTACTAACATTTCTATCCAAATTTGTGTGATATCTCAAAATATACATGAGGCTACCCATGGTTGATGACTATTTATACATCATCAAAATTGTCTACGTCAAATATTTGATCTTTCTAAAGAATTATCTTTCATCCTCTAATCAATAGAACCACTACTCTCACATTTTATCGTGATCTCGATTATAAATTAGCATTTCCACTCGATCTCTTGAGGGGGCAGAATACCAGCGTAATTCTTCTCGTTGGGGCAATTGTGGGGCATCCAAGAAATCAAAGAATTTTTTACTTTTGATCGTGGAAAGGTTATTCTTTGAACCAATGCAGCAAGTACGTTGCTTCAAAGAGGGAAAAAATGTAGACACACAGAAAATATATTGATTGATATCACACATTCGATATTGATCTACTAACACTAGTTCATCCTAAATCATCCCCTTTTCTAAAAATTTAATCGACTAACCTTTATTTGATTAAATTCATCACATTTCATCTCTTAATTAAATAAATCAATTTTATCTTGTTAAGTCATTATCTCTCATTAATTAAATAAACCATTAATTAATTCCTAAATCTCTATTTTAATTAAATAATTCATTTTATTTAATTAAATATCTATAGTTCCTCTATTAAATTAAATAAATCAAACATCTATCTAATTTAATCAAACATCACCCCCTTTGGTTAAATAAATCAAAATATTTATTTAACCAAGTTTTAATCATTTTCATCTCTTTTTGATTTATTTCAACCCACAAATCTAAATCAATTAGTCAAATCACCTAATCTCTTCTTAAATTGATCAAAACCTTATTAGTTTAATCTAATTGCATATCACATCCTCTAGATTTTCCCACTTGCAAAATAAAACAATTTATTTGATTTATTAAATTCTTCTATTTCATTCAAAAAGGCATCAAATGATGGAATGTTCTTCAAATTCAAAAAGTCCCTCCAAAAGGACTTGTCCCTTCCAACAAGGCATTCAATGCCTCTTACATGTCCTTTCCTTGAGCCAAGTGGCATTTAACTCTCTTCTTTCATCCCCCCTAAACATGTCACTTCTTCAAATTCAAATTTCAAACTTGCACATCCTCCATCCACTCACATATTGACAAGTGGCACTTTGTCATTGGTTAATTCTTAGTCCCACATTGCTCTATGCTGGACATCTCCTCAACTTGACATTCTATAAATAAGATACTATCTCCTCATTTGATCATCCACAACTTGAGTAAACTTACTATACTCAAATTTATAGTAATCTTCATCCATCTTATTGATCTTATAGCTAGGTTATGCAAATTTTGTTTTGGAGCACTCATCAATCTTCAACAAAGTGGATCACAATCTTTATCAAATCATCTTCATCACACCATTGGAGTTGGGAAAGGGCCAATTTTCACATCAAATTGGAACCAACTCCCTCAAGAGATCAAGAATTTACATTGTTTTCATAGGATTTAATCTCTTTTATTGATTTCTCATTGTATTACTTTCATTTTCCTATTTTGAGCATTGATAAATGGATTTCTTGAGGGATCTATATTATAACTTTCATTAAAGCTTACTAATGTGGTGTTTGTTGTGTTATTGTAGGTATAGGATCTAGGTCCATGGGATTTCCTCCAAAAGAGAAAAGATGTAATCTCCATGTTAAGACTATGAGCCTGCAAGTGTATTATAACTCTTTTATTGCAGATTGATACATTGGTTTGATGCTTTGGAGTGGGGTTTTTTACCTGAAAGGGTTTTCCCCACGTATATTATTGTTCATTCTCTTTTTCCATATTTCTTCTATTCTTCTTCTTTCCCATTCTTGAAATGGTAATTTACATGTCATTATGCTATTAAAAATTTCCTAGATCTGCAATCTACATTATCTTTTCTCTAAGGGTTAATGTGATGGAAATTAAATTGCCTATCTTTGCTTTAAGGCATAGTAGTATGTGCTTGTATCAAGTTGTTCAAATCTAATTTTTCAAAACAAACATAAATATTGAAGGTTCATACTAGTTCTCAAAAGACTTTCTAAGACTGTCTTTAGCTTTTCAGATTCTACATCCCCTCAAGTTTAGTATGGTTGTGAATGGCTATACACACTCATAATTTACAATAAATCCAAAATACTCATAATTCATTGAATCAATGTCTAATGTAAAATTAGTAAAAGAAGAGGTGAATGAATATGACAATCAAATGTCTAAATAAATTATATGTGGCAACCTAGTTGCACAAATCACTCAATTTGGTAGTAATTGTGGGTCCCATTTGCATGAACATGTTGTAATTAATATATCATACAAGAAAAATAATTTAAAAAATATTTATTCAAACATTTTGGAGTCCCATTGCAACAAATCCCGATAGGACCTCCATTGTATGATTTATTTAATAAAAATCTTGTTGTTCTTGTTTGTCGTTAAAAATTAATGAGAACGTGGTCAAAAGAGACGGTTACATGAACGCTTATGTGAGTAAAAGTGATTTGATATTTGATGGACCTAGAGAACAACTAGAA
The DNA here is from genome assembly GCA_007258455.2 of Sequoia sempervirens. Classification (NCBI taxonomy): domain Eukaryota; kingdom Viridiplantae; phylum Streptophyta; class Pinopsida; order Cupressales; family Cupressaceae; genus Sequoia; species Sequoia sempervirens. The sequence goes on from VDFB02281492.1 coordinate 518,596,427, forward strand.
AATTCTCTAGCACATGTAACGAAAGTGGTTTGGGAAGTGTGAAACAGATATCACGAGTTCAAGAGTCTTTCTCTCGTCATTAATTCAGGAGATGGTAAACATGCTTATACCACATATACTCATTATTATTGAATTTAATATTTGATATATGGTAAATTATATTATTATTATATTATATTTTTATATAATGTAAATTAATTATTAGTTTAAAAATATTATTAGTTTTTTTAAAGGGGAGGAGTGATCTTCGTAATAAAAAATTATTATAATTATATTTATTGTTATATTGTATTTATAATAGAAATTATTATATATACTTAATACATAATATATAATATATAATATGTACATTAATTAATAATTAATTATAATTTTTGATAATATATATTATATATAAATTATATTCTATAATCAAAATATCAAATACATTTATAAAATTAATATATTTTAATATAATACACATGAGATTAACATATAAATATAATACAATATACAATATATAAATATTATATAATTTGTATTATAATTAATATATTATATGTATATACCTACCAAAAAACATATATTATGTATTATATATAATACAAATTACATTATTTATAATGTAACTATATTTATTATTGTATATAATATTATATATTATATCTTATAAAAACAATTATTAAGTATAAAAAAAATATGTTTACTATTTAATATATTTTATATTCAATACAAATTAAACAAGCATATAAATATAGTACAATAGATAATATATATTATGTATAATACATAATATAATTATATTTATTATTACAATATTGTATAGTACAAAATAAATTAACATAAATTACTATTTTTATTATAATATAATATAAAGTAACATATGAATATAATATAATATATATTTAATATATAATATCTATTTAGTATAATATAAATTTAATCAAATGTAATATATTTTTGTTTATCATACATAAAGTATACTATTAATATTATATATTATACTATATATAAAAAATTATTAAATACAAATATAAAACCATTATACTTAATAATTATTATTATATTATATTTCTTCTATCATATTATTATTTTTTTATATTGTATATTATGGTTCTAGGAAAATTCACCGCCAACAATTCACAGTAGCAATTCACCGATAGAAAATTCATCGTCAACAATTCACTACGAAAAAATTCACCACCACTAGAAATTCACCGCCACGAAAAATTAACCGCCAAAAAATCATGTAATTAATTTTTTGCACAGTGAATTGTCATGGCAGTGAATTTTCTATGGGTACCCAGGGTGAGACTAGCCCCCTACGAGTGGACGCCATAGCCCACATATAGGCTCACCAGTCAACCACGAGAGTGGGGGGTTGAACTCGAGACCTATGGGGAGAAAACCCACGTCCCAAGCCAACTCCACTATTTTTTTTATCGACCTTCAAAACAACATGAGGGGGTTGAGCCCATGTATAAAATGTTCAGAGAATATAAACATTACATGGCATAGAAGAATAACCTTCCATAATAAAAATGCATGCCCAAAGAGTTGGGGTGCGATATGTAAGAGAAAATGCTTACATCAATCTAAAACCAACAACCCCTGTATAGATTACTGTTATATTAAAGCTTGCAAACTACCCCATTCATTTTCAAAGAGTTAATACTACTTTTAGAATGAGACCACAAATTCATGTTATGACAAGCAACCTTATCTTTGCTAGAAATTTTCTTCTTCCTTTTCACCACCTCCTAGTCAGTGTTGTATTCTTCTATAAATGAGAGTTTTGGATTTGTGGGAATTGCAATGGGTTCCTCACCCATGTTGTTGGGTGACTAATTGTCACTTGCTAATTTACTATTTTCTAGAGCTTTGAAAGCTTCATTAGTTTGAGGAGCAACCCCCTCCATTTGAACACCATCCAACATAGATATAGATCCTTGTGGAGCACCATTTTCTTCTTTAAAGCCTGCCCCAAGAGGTGAAGTTCCCCCAACCTAAGGTGTTTGCTTTGAACATTAGGTAAATTCTAAAGTGCACCTGAGTTGTCCCTATCATGCCCTTGAATAGAGGAGATAATTGGTGCCACAAAATAATGTTCAAGGGAAACATCCTCCCACCATGTAGCGGGATGTGTTTCCTTGAATTTGGAATTAGGGAAATGTGCAACAAGGTGACTAGTACTAAAACATATTTGAAAATGAAAAGGAAAACCTTCATAGTCCAGTGGTTGCATCCAAATCTTTCCATCCACATTAAGGTTTATTTCTATTGGGAGATCTTTTGAAGTATCTAGATCTACCAAAATATGAGAAAATGTAGTGTGTATGAAGTTTGAATATTTAGTGTCAATAGCTAGATGGTAGCCCAATTTGTCACCAATAGCCTCGAAGCATTCAAGTCACTCCAAAATTGGAGTGGTAGATTTGTGAGACACACCCATACAGGCTTAATATTGAATGACTCTATTGAGGGGTTGAAATTGGGGTGTCATGGTTTGGACAACAAAAGATGTTGATCCCAAGTCCATAGATTGTGAAGTGAAAGTGTTTTGATCCTCCAAACAATCAAATACAACCAAAAAAATTGCACCTGGACATGGATAAATCTCTAACTCATGTTTTAATAGAGGTTTCCATGTTTTGGTGATCCATTGATGGAGATCAGGGAGACTAGGCCATAATCGGCTAAACCTACAAACAAGCCCATGATCTACAAAATACTCACAATTTTCTATTATTTCCTTTTTAACCTTTCTAAAAAAATTTAGGTTGATTATCATACCAAAAGTTTGGATAGACCCACCCCATCCTAAGCCATCTTTGTTGGTCTTTCTAGAGAAAAAAATCCTACTATAGGTTTTGCTTGTTTCTTCGGAGGACATGGGGCCAAATCATTATGTAGCTTGCCATTACCAAGCCAATGGTCTCTAATCAGAGCACCCACCCTATGTGCCCTATTGTAGGGACCCTACTCCAGTAGAGAATCTTTAGAAAACCCCATCATCCCAACACCACTCATCTCCAATCCCACCCCCAACAACCCCTCATCATGTTGAAAGGAATTATATTTGGCTATTGTGTAGTCATTTTGGCAACCCCCGTCACGATGCCCTGCATTTTCCACTTGCTCCTGCAATTTTTTTGGAACCCTAGCATCCTCTATAGGTATGCACAACCAATTTGTTTTGTTATTCACGATAGACATTGAGAGCTCACCCAACTTACATACATACTTTTATATAGTATATATATTATGTTATTTATTACTTATATTTAATATAATACAATATAATAATATAATAATATACAATATAATACTTCTTATATAATTGTGTTATATTCAACTTTATAATTGATACTAATTATTATTTAAAATATTAAATATGATAAAATAATTTATAGACTAAATAAGTTGTATTTATTATTTATTTTTTTGATTTGTAAACAATGTTTTTTAAATTTATTGATAAAAATAAAGCACATCAAGTATGCCCTTCATATAAGGGGTGCAATTGAAAACAATCTAATTGGGTTATCCTTCTATAATAGTTACAACAAAGACTAAATTACTGTGTTCTCCTTATGTCGCTTCTTTGAGAGGCTTCCACATTGACCACATAAACCCCTTTTCCTAGTAGATCTAAGTAGCATTTAGTGCATACCAAGATGAGATTCCTTCTACTTTACCTCTATCCATCCATTCTTAGAGTGAGAAGAGACCAAATTGCTATGGTCTACTTTCACAACGGGAATCTTTCCTCCCAAGCCTCCAAAAAATTGTTTTGTTGCACCAAATTTGATGACAACAGCAAATCCAGTGCAAGCATTTGTAGGAGGAGTTGAGGGCCCTACAAAATTGGAATTGAATTTATCCTTCTTGCAATGGGAACCCTTTTATGGAGACTTAGAAGATGTTAAATTTTTTTAAGAAAGAACCTCTAATGATGAATACATATTGCATCCATTTTGGATTGCAACATCCTGCATGAAGTCATTTTGCTTAGCCTAAGGGGAAATGGGATCCTTTCAAAGATATTTTGAAGGAAACTCCACAATATAGTGTTGTGGAAGGGCATCAATCCACCATGATTGAAGCTCAAATTTTGTCTTAGATTTAGCACAGTTGCTTGCCATGTGACCAGTTTCAAAGTACATCTTCTACACCAAAAGGGAAATCCTTTGTTATCCAAAGGCTGAGACTAGCTATGGTCATCAATCTTGAAAGTGATATATACTTGAAGATCTCTTGAGGTATCCATGTCTACAAGGATATGTGCAAAATTAGTGACTAAAATTTGAGGTATCTTTATCAATAGCAAAGAGTCACCAATAGCTTCAAAAGAATTCTCAAACTAGAACTATAGTGGTAGATTTGGGAGGTGAACCCAAATAGTTCACCGCAGAAGATTCCTTTAGGGGGTTAAAATCTAAGTACAAAGGATTAAGATATTTTTCATCTAGCACCATTGTTCCTAAAGGATGGCATCACGATCCTATTTTAAATAAAAACCATAATAAGAAAAACCTAGTATAGGCATAAACTTCCACATTACCTCTAAACATAGATTTCCAAGCATCTGTGATCTTGCAATGTCGAAAAAAGTAACCATTTTTCATCCTTAGCCTGGGAATTAACAATTAATGATAAAATGTACTTAATTGTGCCTTATTTTGGGTTTTGTAAAGTGTTTTTCTTACACTTTCACACTAATATAGGGATTTATTAATTAATTTAGGTTAATTAGAGATTAATTGGCCCCTTTAATTCAAATCCAAGCCTTATTAATTATATTTTTGAAGGATCTACCTCGAAACTCATTAATAATTTTGCATAACATTTAAATTGGCAAGGTTTGATTCCTAGAAAACCTTTCTAGGATCCATTCACCACTTTGGGAGAATGGGTCATCTTTACCTAGGACACCCTTTTTTTAACATATTTGTGATGGGTTTTTAATGATATTTCACCTCCCTGAAGCTTGGTCCTAGAAAATTGCCATAGGACCCATTCACCACTTTGGGCGAATGGGTCCAGCTTACCTAGGACACCCCTTTTTGAACTTATTTTTGGTGGGATTTTAATGATTTTAAATCCTAGATCTGGTGTCAGCTTGTTGAACCAAATATTTTTAGGGGTGTGGAATGCTATGACTCTTTTGCTCAATTAGGGTTTTTCACCTAAAGGAAAGAGATAGATCCCACACCAAAATCTAGGTGGTTCACTCAAACTAATGAATCTAAAATGAAATTATGCCTAAATTCAATGATCTAGATGCAACAAACTAATAAAATTGATTTATTATTTATGCTAAACCTAAGAAATATGAAGTGTTTGAAAACACAATGTTGTCAGCAAACATGAAATAGAAATATGCATAAATGAAAACATAATTTAATGAAACTGAACAGAGTGCACCTAGAGATAGAATTATGATGTTAGAAGGTTCTAGAATGTCTCAGAAATAATGGTTGATGACTAGTGGGACTCATTCACCACTGATGGTGAATCAATCCTTCTTTTGGTAAACTTTGTTGAAACTCATTTCTGAGTGTCGGGGATTGAAATTTGAAGAAATCACCTTTTCCAGCCTAGTAGTGGGACTCATTTGCCACTAATGGTGAATTAGTCCTCCTACAAAAATCTAAAAATTTTGAAGTCAACTATGTGAGTCCAGATCTGCACTTGTCTTCTTGTTGGGTTGACAGAACCAAATCTGCACAAAACGGGTTGAATGTTGTCTCCAAGCTTGAATTAGGGTTTGGTTGACTTGAATAGATTTGATGACTTGACCATTTTTCAACACCTATCTCTTTGACAAATCTTCCTACAAGACCTGCAAACACACATGCAAAGAGGGGGAAAATGGTTAAGGGTTAGAGTATAGGGATTTTCCTTGGTCAAATCCCACTTTGGTAATCAAACCCTTGATAAAGAAATGAAATGAAAACAAGAAAGGAATGATGAAAAAATAACATGCAAGTGTTACCAACTCACCAAACCCTTGTTGCTAAAGTCTGAAGATATGCCAATGATTGCTCCAAAATGCTTGATGATTGCTTGATTGAATGATGTTATGATGCTCAAATGGATGCAAGAATGAATACTTGAATGAATAGGTGAATGGGGGTTAAAATGGATAGAAACACACTTATTTATACACACTTATTCCCTAATTACCCAAAAATAAAACATCATAGGCCGACATAAGGTCTTAATGAATAAAAACCTGAAAGAAATTTGAATTTATTTTAAATTTTCTGCCAAGAGGGACTCATTCGCCACCCATGGAAAATGGGTCCCACTCAAGGTAAGTGAATGGGTGTCAAAAATTATATTGTCTTTAATGTTGTTTGTTGGGTTTGTATTCAAAAACACACTTAATTAAGGCCTATAAGTGCATAAAGGGGCCAAATAAAGCATAAGAAAGGTGTAATTAGTGACTACAAGCCTAGAAAAGCATGAAAGTTTGTTACAAGACTTTACAACACTTCAAGATAAGACTTGGTAAGGGATAAAAAGGGAATATTTAGATGAGTTATAATGAGATGAGTCTATAAAAGTGTAGAAATGTGTTACAACACTTCACAATTCCTTCACAAGACATCATAAAGTCTTAATAATTTGAATATTCAAGACCTAATGTGAATGCATAAGTTACATTGCAACATTAAATCTAAGAAAAATAGGTCAAGCATCATAGGAAAAAGACCTAAATGACCATGAAGATTTCAAGGATCCATTTTTCTATGGTACATTTAGCCCCCACTTCAGTGAGAGGATGAACTTGCTTCAAACTCACACTAAAGTAGTCATGCTTATCAAGAGGGATCCAAATGCACTTATGCTAGCAAGATGAGATAACAATGACCAAGAGGGATGATCAATCCCCTAGTATGAAGATCTCATGGCAAGCTAAACATAAGAACAAAGGAACACACATGTGAAAGAGAAGAGAAAAGAAAGAGAAAAAGGAAAAGTCGAATCAACCTTTGATTGTTTGTCCAACTAGTTGTGGATCGGATCTAGGTTGTTTTTCCAAAAAATAAAATGCATACTCACTCTGGGGTGATGAAACTCATGGCAATCCGTTAGGTGAGAAGGCCCAAAAGTTGAGAAACATACGCTTGGCTAGTATGTACTCACAAACACATAGGTGGCTATGGGGAAAGTTGTGCCTCATAATAGGTTTTTCGCTCAACTATATCAAAGTTATACCTCCTAGTAACTTTAATAAAGTTCCACAAAGAAAAATATTGGTTTGTACTTCATGAGACAAGCAAAGCTTTGTATGCTTAGAACTCATGAACAAGCAGGATGGCACCACAGACATGCAAGTTGTGTTATGCAAGGTGGCTATGTAAATGAAAAAATGTAAAATATAAAAATATAAAACAAAAAAGATGTTCAATGGAGTCTTGTTTAGTTCATGCAAGTTTTGTAACTTAGGGAACATTGTGTCTAATTTCTCCAAGAGAGGAAAAATAAAAGAATAGAATATTCACAACTTAGGGGATGCAGTGCACCACATCAGGCCACCAAGAGGAAAGTAATATGTTAAGATAGATCACATTTATGAAGGACATCACACCCAATATCACCCACAAAGTGACAAATGCATCATATGAAGTAACAAGGCTGCTCTAAGAACTAGGAAAAATGCAAATGAGTAATTCCAATCTATTCCCCCACTTTAAAGGAATTGCTACACACTATTCTTTGAGCAATTACTTTAAAGTAGCAAAGGAAAAATGTAAAAACAAAACAAGACTTGAGAGCCAACTTGGAAAGCCCCTATTCCAAGTCATATGTTTCTGAGAAAGGCTATGTCATGCAAAGAAAAGGAACACACCAAACACATAAGGGATCTATGGATTTGGGGCTAGTATGTTCGTTGCTACAATGTGTAATGAAATAGCTCGAAACTGTCATCATTCCCCAAATACATAGAACTAGAAGAATGAGACAAAGAGATCGAAAACAAAAGAAAAAAAAAGTCCATTTTGGGTCAACATGGAAGAGACATTGCAGTCTCAACACTTTGAGTCATCCACAAAAGGAGAAACACAAATGAAAAGAAAATGAAAAGGTGAAAGAAAAGGAAAATCTTTTGGATCAACATGAAGGAGACATTGTGGTTGCAATGCCTTATGTCATCCCCAAAAGGAAAACACAAAACAAAAGCGAAAAAAGAAAATAAAAAGGACCAATTGAGTCAACATGGAAGAGACATAGGGCATCTCAACGCTTTGCATCATCCCCAAAAGGAAAACACAAAACAAAAGCAAAAAATAAAAGACCTTTTGAGTCAATATGGAAGAGACATAGGGAATCTCTATGTTTTGCGTCATCCCCAAAAGGAAAACATAAGAAAAGGAAAAGTAAAAAGGAAAAGGGACCGATTGGGTCAACATGGAAGAGACATAGGGTGTCTCAACACTCTGTGTCATCACCAAAAGGGAAAACACAAAACAAAAGCGAAAAAGTGAAAGTGATGTATGACATATAGAAGAATGAAGGTATAGATAGAGGAAGTGCACAAAGAGAGAGAACATTAAACACACATTATGAGGGATCACAATATGCAAATGCAATCACACCAAAGAAAAGAAAAAGAAAAAAAAGGACAATGTAAAAAGGTTAGTCAAGGAAAATGCAAGTCACGCATCTAACAATTCATTTGCCTCCCAATCATGTTCAGTATATTGTGAGGGCAGTTGACTATCCAAAGGGATAATTACAAGTGTCAAACTAGGGGAAGTACCAGGCTCATCACTCTGGATAGGAGATATCTCAATGAACCTCATAGATGAGGAAAATAATGTATTTAATTCATCATGTATCTCGTCTTCATTTTTTGTTGTTTCTTCATCGTCATCTAAGTTGATCACAATAGGAGGACGAAGGGTAATTTCCAATGAAGGGTGGATCAGGAGTTGTGGTTGTTGTATCTAATCGTTTTATTGGGATGGTTTTGTTGTCCTATTTTGTGGTGGGTTAGGAGGAAGAGCGTGGTCAGGTATTGCTTCGGTCGAATGGGGATGTTGATTTTCTTTGTTTTCTTTGGCGTGTAACTGATGAGAAAGGAGAAGACGACGACGCCTATGCTCTTAAGCACCTTGGTTTCTTTTAATTCTATTTTGAAGTTGTTTAGGTGTAAGAGTGGGTTGATCCACTATAGGCTTCTTTTCTTCCCATGGGGGAGGAACGGAAGGAACTGAAGGAGATGGGTCAATCACTTTCTCTTTTTCTTTATAAACTTGTTTGATGCGGGGAGGCATGACAGGGTTGGTTTCACTATCTCGTGGGAGTTTAGATGATGAAAGTGAAGTGTTTATTGTTGATTGCTCATGAGGTTGCAATGTTTGTTCAGATTTAGATTCAGGTTGAAGCATTGTCTCATCTAGGAAAGGAGTAGCGGAAGTGGATGGGGACATGTGGCGAAGAGACAATTCGGCTATTCATTTGTATTTGAACTTTTGATAGGCAATGAAAAAGAAGTCTTTGCAAGGGGTGATGGATTCCATAAGTTCAGGCCAGAAGGCTTCCAAGGAAAAATTACCTTTAGAAGAAAAGGGATGAAATCCACTGTGGTGTATAGTAAATATCTCATTTTCAAGCGAAAACTTCAAACATTTGTGAACGACTAAAGGGACAACTTTCATCGAGCAAATCCATGGATAGCCTAGCTACAGATGAAACTAATCTGATTGTGGAATGATAGACAATGTTACATCCAATGTTTTGGGTCCTATCTGTAATGGGAGTATGATCGATCCAATCATAGGGAATGCAAAACCATGACGTGTTCTAATCCATGTTGTTGGTTTGTCATAATCATCTTGATAAAGATCATGTAATACCAAAAATTATTTCGTGATCACGTTCTCACCACAGGGGGGATCTATTAATATCCCATCGGTGGGATTATCATAGATGTTGTCGGCTATGTAAAGAGGACCATCGGGAAGGTTTTTAAGTATATCATGAGAAAAAAAAGTAATATCAAGAGATTTTTTAGTTTGTCCCTTACGAGGGATAATGTCTATCATTCCCACCATTTCATTAATAGGATTAACATGTGGAACATTTGGAGTAATGTCATGTTGTTCATATTTTTATTGACAGTCATCACATCATTGCTTGAAGGGCCACTGGCTTTGACAAATGAAACATTGTGTTTAGGCATTGGGTTGGTAAGAAAAATTAAATTCTGGTTGGGAGGCATGACAGACTTATTGCTTTGATCATTGACACCTGCAATGGATAGACGACCAGAATCAATGAGGTCTTGCACCAAGTGTTTGAGATGCTTGCATTGTTCTGTGTCATGTCCATTTTGGCGATGAAAATAACAATAAGCATATGTTTTAAAGGTGGGGGGTAAAGGTTTCATAGGATTGAGTGGTTTGACTATGGGAAAAGTGCTCATCTATTGTTGTATCAGTTGATTCATTGTGTTATGGAGGGTATCAGGTGAAGGGGTAAACTATCTCTTTGAGTTCCCATAGGTAAAGGGAACGGTTGCTTTAGTGACTACCACTTTATTATGAATGGGTTGAGTTGGTTGTGGAGGAGGAGGATTAAACTGTAAGAATCCTTTGTTTGGTTTTTGAAAGTTTTGTGAGTTTTTTTGGTTGTTTTGTTCAAACTTCTCAGCTCAGCTAGAAGTGGATTTTGCATCATGACTGGTAGTCGAGTTGTGATAGTCACAAAGAGCTATGCATAAATGCATGAATGAAGTAAATTTCATCATTGTCAATTTATCTTGAATGTGGGTTTACAAGTTTTTAATAAACATCTTTTGAAGATACGAATCAGGAACCTTGACATCTAGTTGAGCATACAAGGACTGATAGCGTTAAATGAAATCAGATACCTTTTCATCCACATTTTGTTTACACCTTATTAAATCAGCCATTGTCTTCTTGGGGGTCATATGGACTTGGAAATGACTTATAAGGCATCAAAAAGTTCATTAAATGATCAAATAGAGACTAAAACCACTCCAGGGTAGTATCCTTTAAAGTCCTAGGAAATAGTTTAGCTAATAGTTTATCATCAAGGAAAAAATCACTACATAAGAAAGTATAGGCATTGACATGATTAATAGGGTCTCCTTTACCTCTGTACTTCTCAAACCTAGGAGTCTCAATTCCTTGTGGCATCAGAGTTCTTAATATTTCCAAAGAGAGTGAGCTACTACGATCATAGTATGTAGGTGATGCATTTTGGCTTTAGTTTATGGTGGATATTTGTTGTTGCATGGAAGAAATAGTGTGGAAGATTTTTGTTATGAGAGGGTCAGTGTAAGTGGTATGAGGTGGAAGAGACAATGGTGATGGAGTGTAGGTAGTGTTAGAACAAGTGAAGGGGACACTAATAGGGGTTAAGGTGGTGGAGGATGGAACGTTTGATGCCACAAAAGAACTAGGAATGCTAGTTGGAATACCAAAAGAAGGAGTCACATGACTAACCTGTTGCATGGTTGTGGTAACTTGAGGGGTGGTATAGGTGGGTATGGATGCTATGGTTGAAGGAGGAGGAATATGAGATCCTCCTTGGATAACCATAGTGTTTGCTGGTTGAGATGTGCTAGAGGTGGAAGAAGCATGTTTTTGGTATATCTCAATAATTTGTTTCATAACATCTAAGCCCCCATCACTTTCAAGCATTCGATGGATGTTGTCTATAACAGGAATCACAATGGTTGAAATGCTTTCAAGACACAAGTTATTTTGGAGATGTGCTAAATCCTCATGAATGTTAACTACTTTTTCTTGCAGGAGGGAATTAATGTTTGCGTCAACATACATTGTAGGGGAAGGAAAAGGTGTACTAGTGGTAGTATCCATGCCTAATGCACCATTGTCAATACTAGGAGTAGGAGCTCTGGATAACCCAAGGTCCACAACAAATGTGCTATCATAGGAAGTCATGAGTCGGGAACTTCACCCCACTAAAGTGTTATCAATAGGGCACCAAACACTCATACAAATTCCACAAGAGGTGGGGTGGATGCAAATGCAATGCAATCTAGGAATAATAAAATGAAATTAACAGAAATTTTGTAAATTGAAATATGAATGCAATAAAAGAAAATAGAAATGCAGAAATTATTGTGAAAATGATAAAAAAAATTGTGCAAAAAGTGCAAATGGATTGATTTTCCCAGGGTGGCGAATGAGTCTAGGGGTGAATGTTTTTGTGACTTTTTCAGATATTTCAAAATGATTTTTATGCTTTTCTGATGCAAAACTAGGATGCAAATGCAAAATTTGAGTTTTTGTAATGTTTTGAAAGGCAAAAATGAAATCTACATGATATATTCACTAATGCAATGTTGAAAACCCTAGGATGCAAAACAATGCAAAAGCTAATGCAATTGAGTCCTAGGATGTAAATGCAATGCAAATCAAAAAGATAATGTTCAATATGCAGGTTCACCAAAATGAACCAAAGATTTTTAGGGTGTGGAATGCTATGACTCTTTTGCTCAATTAAGGTTTTTCACCTAAAGGAAAGAGATATATCCCACAATAAAATATAGGTGGTTCACTCAAACTAATGCAAGTGCAATGAAATTATGCCTAAATGCAATGATCTAGATGTAGCAAACTAATAAAATTGATTGATTATTTATGCTAATCCTAAGAAATATGAAGTGTTTAAAACATGCATAAATGAAAACATAATTTAATAAAACTAAATAGAGTGCACCTAGAGATAGAATGTTGATGTTAGAAGGTTCTGGAGTGTCTCAGAAATGATTGTTAATGACCAGTGGGACTCATCTTCCACTGATAGTGAATCAATCCTTCTTCTATTAAACTTTGTTGAAATTGGTTTCTGAGTATTGGGAACTGAAAACTAAAGAAATCAACTTTTTTAGCCTAGAAGTGGGACTCATTCGCAACTGATGGTGAATTATTCCTCCTCCAAAAATTTGCAAATTCTAAAGTCAACTCTGTGGGTCCAGATTTGTACTTGTCTTCTTGTTGGGTTGACAAAACCAAATCTACAGAAAATGGCTTGAATGAGGGTTTGGATGACTTGTTGACCATTTTTCAACACCTATCTCTTTAACAAATCTACCTACAAGACCTGCAAACACACATGCAAAGAGGGGGGAAATGGTTAAGGGTTAGAGTATAGGGATTTTCCTTTGTCAAATCCAACTTTGGTAATCAAAACCTTGATAAAGAAATGAAATGAAAACAAGAAAGGAATGATGAAAAAATAACATACAAGTGTTACCAACTCACCAAACCCTTGTTGCTAAAGTCTAAAGATGTCACTGGCTGCTCCAAAATGCTTGATGATTTCTTGATTGAATGATGCTATGATGCTCAAATGGATGCAAGAATGAATACTTGAATGAATAGGTGAATGGGGGTTAAAATGGATAGAAACGCACTTATGCCCTAATTACCTGAAAATACATCACAGGCCGATATAAGGTCTTAATGAATAAAAACCCAAAATAAATTTGATTTTATTTTGAAATTTGTGCCAAGAGGGACCCATTCACCACCCATGGTGAATGGGTCCCACTCAAGGAAAGTGAATGGGTGTCAAAAAATATTGTCTTTAATGTTTTTTGTCAGGTTTGCATTCAAAAATACACTTAATTAAGGCCTATAAGTGCATAAAGGGTACAAATAAAGCATAAGAAAGGTGTAATTAGTGATGACAAGCCTAGGAAAGCATGAAAGTTTGTTACAAGACTTTACAACACTTCAAGATAAGACTTGGTAAGGGATAAAAAGGGAATATTTAGATGATATATAATGATAAGAGTTTAGAAAAGTGTAGAAATGTGTTATGAAACTTCACAACACCTTCACAAGACATCATAAAGTCTCAATAATTTGAATATTCAAGACCTAACGTGAATGCATAAGTTACATTGTAACATTAAATCTAAGAAAAATAGGTCAAGCATCATAGGAAAAAGACCTAAATGACCATGAAAATGTCAAAGATCCATTTTTCTATGGTACACTTATGTTATTTGAATTTTGGGGTTAATTCTTATGTTAAGTATAAATACAAGGTTAATTCACATTGTTTTATCTAAACAATCCTAGATCTTCATAAGCAATCAAGAGAACTTTCACAAGAGTTTACAAAATCATTCAAAGGAATTCAAGGGCAGATTATCAAGGTTTTATTGGAGCAATTCAAGGTCATATCATCATGTTAAAGGCATATTGCATCAATAATTTTGTTGAGCTAGTGTGTTGATTTAGCATCAAAGATCCAAGTTAAGCATTGTTTCTATCCAATTCAAGATCAAGATCTACCTTCTTCATGGCCACTTCATGTTATATTGTTGATTTACATTTCAAGACATCATCCAAGGTATCATTGTTTCATGTTCATATTTCATTATTTCATCATAAGGCTTAATTACCTAAATAGGGTTTGAGCAAGGAAAACCGCTATTATCTAACAAAAAACAAGTTTTTTTTCTTCTCATTTGATGTGTGATTGTAGGTTCATAGGTTGAAGATCAAGTGGAGAACAAGATCATGAAGAAAAATTTTCAAAATATTCAAGTTACAAAGTTGTCATTCATATTGCAAGAACACAAAAATGAAGCTACAAAATTTGTTTCAAAATTTGAGGAGCTAGTCACTTGGGAGCTGGAAGTGTAGACATTGAAGAACAAAACCTAGAATTCAGTTTTTAGAAACCCTAATAGGGTCCCATTCACCACTTTGGGCGAATGAGTCCTCAACGAACCCAAAACAATAATTTTCTAGTAAGGTGCACATGGTTTCAACCATTTAAAATCTCCCTTATTGTTTTTATAATAGTTAGGAGTGATTTCTTATTGTTATTTATGCATTTTAGCCCTCGAAATTGACTGAAACATTGCTAGGAAAACATAATGGTTTATCATCTTTTTCATTCATTTTGATAAACCATATTTTTTGATGTTTCATTTTGGTGAACTCAACTTATTGAACATTGTAGTCTTATGATCTTGGAATCTTTCTTATCATCCTAGGTTAGATCTTGCATTCATTTGCATTGAATTAGATCTCATTTGGGGTGTCCTACTCTTGCAATCAAACATGCATCTCATCTAGGGTTTTAGGATTGCATTGTTTGCATTCTTTAAATCTAACAAATATAAAAAAAAAAAAATCTTGCATATCATTTAGATCTCATAAATTTTCATTTGAAAATCAAAACAAAATTGCATATCAAACTAGGTCTTTTCATTCATCATTTTATCACTAGTTCAACTTGCATTTCATAGTAAATTTGAAGAAATTTGAAATTGAAAGTTATTGTTATAGACCTAAAACTGAATCTTGTTGAACAAAGCTTAAAAATCAATCAAAAACAACTCAAAAACCCTAATCCTAGACCCATTCACCCAAGGTGGTGAATGAGTCCTTGATCAAGGGGTGAATTGCATTTTCTGGAATCTAAAACTCCTTTTAAAAGGCTTAAATGTCAGTCAAAAGTATTTCAAAAACCTTTATCTAGGACCCATTCACCCAAGGTGGTGAATATGTCCCTGATCAAGTGCTAATCTAAATTTTTTGGAATTTGAAATCTATGTTTTATGCTTTTTTTTGTTGTTGTTACATTTTTGTTTCAATTTTTTGATTTTTTGTTTCATTAAATTCATTAAATCTATCTTAATTTGCTTCATTTAGTGCATTGTCAAAATTCAAAATTGTATTTACAAGATTTCATTTTCAGTTTATTTCATTATGTTATTAGTAAATTGCATTTTTTAGAATCTAAAAATTGAATTCCATTCTAGTTCATTACATTTCCTCTTTCCATTTTAGGTTTGTACACTAAGTTTTAAAACTTGTATGAGCTTTACAACTTGGTGTCCTATTAGCAATACTATTGTAAGACATAGTTTGAGGCTCATGTCATCCTGCAATATCTCACTTGCCATGGATCTTTGGTTTTCTAGCTCTCTTTTTGATAATATTGATAATCAACCCTCTATGGCTCATATTTTGCATACTTCATTTCCCATGACTTCCATTGATGTGCATAGTGTTCATATCTCACAAGAAGACATAAAAATATTATATGAAAACATAGAAATCTTACAAGAATTTATCCTTACTAAAAGCATGGACATTAGTATGATTCCTACTTTACAAAATCTAAGGAAAGTGCTTAAAATAGGAAATAGAACACAAATTTTCAATAGCCTTAGTTGCTTCCTAAAAAGGAACTTAAACAAACAAGAGAATAATAACATCCATGCCTCGGTCAACTTTACCAAAGCTAGACCTCACAAAGGGCTCAACTAAAAAGCCTCTTGATATTTCTTTCTCACAAAATGACATACTTAAACATGCACCTGGTGCTCCTCTTTACATATCTGGTTGAATTAATAACAAGCCTACTAATGGGATATTAATTGATCCCATCTGTGGAGAGAATGTGATCACTGAAGAATTCCTATTCATGCATGAACTTTATAAGGATACATATGATAAACCAAAAGCATGGATCAAGATGCATAATGGTTTTTCTTGTCCTACGATAGGCTTGATAGATCTCCCTTTAAAATTTGGACTGAAAACATTAAATGTCTCATTCACTATCATCCCAAAATTGAGCCAATTTTGTGTGAAGTTAGGTTATCCATGGCTTTGCTCCATTAATTCCATCATCCATGGCTTCACTCCATGAATTCCATCATCCATGGATTCACTCCATGAATGTCATCCCCTCAGTTGTGCATAAATGTTTAAATTTTCCCTCTGGCAATGATCTTTATTGTGCATCATAGTGGGTTTAATCTTGTGTCTTCCTAAGGGAACTTTTCATTAGATTTCTTTTGGCCCCAGCCTATGGAACCTATTAAACCTCTTGAGGAATTATTTTTTAAATTGTATCAAAAATTCAAGGAAAATCTCATAGAAGAATTATCCCCTTGAAACATGCCTCAACCTATAACTGAACCACATATCCTTGATGAAACAATGATTGAACCGAAAGATCTTCCAAATGTCTAAGAGAAACCTATAAAAAATTCTCCTAAGAGACCATGAGATAACCAAAACAATCCCATTGTCCCTTCTAAAATCAAACAAGTTTACAAAGCTAAAGAGAAACTGGTTGAAAAATCTCCTCTTGTTTCTTTTGTTCCTCCCAAGGAAGACAAGAAACCTATGATTAACAAACCCACTCTTACACAAACACAAATTAACAATATATTGAAATGAAATCAAAGTACTAAAGAGCGTAGGAAAAGATTTCATGCTATTTCTTGTATGTTACAAACTCAATAAGACAAGAACAACATAGAAAATCAAAATTCAAACTTACCTAAAGCAATGAATGATAGCTCTATAACCTCGCCGCAACGTAAACAAGAACATTCCATGGAGCTTATCACTCGACATCCTATTGTGATTAATCTAGATGATGACATGGACATTACAAAGATTGATGAACAAGTGCATAATGAATTGAATACATTGTTTTCCTCTTCTATGAGCTTAAATGACAAATCTCCCAAAAAGAGTGTTGAACTTGGTGCTTCCCCTAGCTTGGAACTTGTTGTTGTCCCTTTAGCTAGTTTTCAACCTTCCATTTATATAGACCAAGATTGGGATACAGATGACCTACTCTAGGTTGAATCACATGTGCCTTACTAATCTTTTGTATTTTCATGTTTCTTTATGTGATTGCATGTGCATAATGTGATCCCCCATGATGTTTTGTTTGATGTATCTCTCCCTTTTTGTGCATTCCTCTATATGTACCTACTTTCTTTATATGTCATAATCATTTTATCTTTTTCCATTTGTCTTGTGTTTTCCTTTTAGGGATGGTGAAAGGTGTTGAGACATTCAAGTCTCTTCCACATTTACCCAAAATCTTTCCTTTTTATTTTTCCATTTGTCTTGTTTTTTCCTTTTGGGGATGATGCAAGGCATCAAGATATTCACGTCTCTTCCATGTTGACCCAAAATATTTCCTTTATCTTTCTCCATTTGTTTTTTGTTTTCCTTTTGGGGATGACACAAGGCATCAATACATTTAGGTCTCTTCCAAGTTGACTTAAAAGCTTTCATTTATCTTTTTCATTTGTGTTGTGTTTCCTTTTGGGGATGACACAAGGCATCAAGACATTTAGGTCTCTTCCATGTTGACGCCTGAAGTATTTTTATTTTGTTTCACTCTCTTTGTGTCATTCTTCCAATTCTATGAGTATTTGAGGAATGTTGACAGTTCTAAGCTCTAAAATAACATTGTAGCAAAGACATACTGACCTCAAATCCATAGATCCCTTATGTATTTTTTGGGGCAACCCTTCCCTCCTTGTTCATGACGTAGCTTTATTTCAGAAACATATGACTTGGAATGGGGTTTTCCAAGGAAATATCTCATGTCTTAGGAGTAAACATTGGCTACTTTAAATTAGTTGCTCACAACAATGGTGTTAGAAACCCTTTAAAGTGGGGGCATACATCAGTGACATGTTTTGACATTTTGCATATTTCATGGCATGATTTTCTTTTTCTTGTGACGTGTCCTTTTCTTGGTGGTGTCATTGTGTTTGATGTCCTCCAAGAGTGCAATATTTATAAGCATACGATTTCCCTTAGTGGCATGATGCAAATGAGATATCCCATTAGTGGTGATCTATTATTCTTAAATTTTCCTCTCTTGGAGACATTAGGCACGATGTTCCCTAAGAAAAAGACCTTACATGAACAAAGAAAAATCCCATTTAGACAAAAACTTATAGACATAACATTCAAAAGCATAGCATTGTAGTGCCTTAGCGAAGTCTTCAGGAGGACAATTTTGCTATGGTATGGGAGGCTAATATGATTCTCTCATTTTCCACCTCATTGGGATAACTCACCTAGTGGACAACCTAAGGTTCCACTACCCCAGAGTGAGCACACATGTTTTAAACAAATAGCCTAGATATGTTCCACATTGTGTTGGATTGTTGAAGCTTGATCTGTGTTACAAAAAAACAACCTAGATGTGTTCCACATTATGTAGGATCATCAAAGCTTGATCATGTTTCTTGTACAAATAGTCGCGTTCCACATTGTGTTGGAACGATCAAAGTTTGATCCTGTATTATTCCTTGTTTTTCTCTTGGTCTTTGATAAGGTATGACTATGTATCTTTGTTATTGCTCCATACTTAAGTTTCTTGAATGTCTACTTTAGTGTGAGTTTGACATGGGGGGAAATTCTCACTAAAGTGGGGGAAAAATGTAGTGTCGAAAAAAGTAACCCTTTTTCATGCTTAGCCTGGGAATTAACAATTAATGATAAAATGTACTTAATTGTAACTTATTTAGGGTGTTCTAAAGTGTTTTCTTACACTTCCACACTAATGTAGGGATTTATTAATTAATTGAGGTTAGTTAGAGCTTACTTGGTCCCTTTAAATCAAATCCAAGCCTTATTAATTACATTTTTTGAAGGATCTACCCCGACACTCATTAATAATATTGCATAACATTTAAATTGGCAAGGTTTGAGTCCTAGAAAACTATGATAGGACCCATTAGACACTTTGAAAGAATGGGTCCTCCTTACCTAGGATATCCTTTTTTTAACATATTTGTGATGGATTTTTAATGATATTTCACCTCCTTGACGCTTGATCCTAGAAAATTATGCTAGGATCCATTCACCACTTTGGGAAAATGGATCCTCCTTACCTAGTACACCCATTTTTGAACTTATTTATGGTAGGATTTTAATGATTTTAAATCCTATATCTGATTTTGGTTTGTGTTATTTGTATTTTTGTGTTAATTCTTATGTTAAGCATAAATACAAGGTTAACTCACATAGTTTCATCTAAGAGATCCTAGATCTTCATATGCAATCAAGATCACTTTCACAAGAGTTTACGAGAGCATTCAAAGGCATTCAAGTGAAAATTATCAAGGTTTTATTGCAGCAATTCAATTTCATATCATCATGTCAAGGGCATAGTAGATCAAGCATGTTGTTGGGCAAGTGTGTTATGTAGCATCCTAGATCCAAGTTAAGCATTGTTTTATATCCAATTCAAGATCAAGATCTACATTATTCATGACCACTTCATGTTATATTTCTAATTTACATTCCAAGACATCATCCAAGGTATTATTGTTTCATGTTCCTATTTCATGTTCATGTTTCATGTTCATATTTCATTATTTCATCATAATGATTAATTAACTAAATGAGGTTTGACCAAGGTTGTTGAACAAGACAATTGAGAGGGGGGGTGAATCATTTGTAGAAATTTTTTCCTTTATAACATTCGTTGGAACTTAGATCAATCATAATTCTTAACTCTGCTAAAGTGTTTAAACATTAAGTGCAAGTGCAGAAACTGAAAACCATCACACAAACATAGTAACACCAGATTCACATGGAAAACCCAATGAGGGAAAAACCACAGTGAGGATTAACACACTATAGAGAATATCAAAACCAATTACAAAAGGCTCACTACCTAAGAAAAAAGACTCACTACCAAAACAAGAACTCACTGTCTGGATCAGGACTCACCATCCAACAAGGTTAACCACTTGGAGGGCTCACTGCCATAGAGATACAAAGAATATAGAAGAGATATGTTAAAGAGATAAGACAATGTCAATGAAATAGATAAATCCACCACAATTTTCTCAACCACTTGCAAACATGCATCAATGATAGAGTCCACCTTAAACTCACTGCATCCAAAAACTCAACATTTAGACTTCACACTGATCTACCACACTCACATCACATACATCCACTTGATTTTAATATGCTTCCCATCTATCTTCTCTATTTCTTTGCACTTATCTCTCTATACTTATTTCACCACTAAGTCATCCTGTATTTATACCATCTTCAACTTTGAAACATATCCAAAGTCGTCGATCCATCATTAAATTCAAATTAGGTCAAGACCAAAACATCCTAGGGTGGAATTAGAATGATGGAAAACCAAAAATGTACGCTTGATGAGGACCCAAATAGGTCCTAACACACTTCATCAATTCCGAAGGTAGTGTTTAACACAAGGTTGTCCAAACTAGTGTAAAAAACATAGAACAATTAAGCATGATCCTTTCAGATACTAAAATTATCTTCAACACAATCATAACAACTTAACTCTAGAACCACAAGTCATAAGACTTAACCAAAGAGAAATCTGGACCAACAACATTTTTTTTGGACCTCATCTAGATACACTGAAAACCATAGTTCACAACTAGTGAACATAAATCGCATTGTACAATGAATCAAAAACCAAAAATATGGATATAATAGCTTCCAACAACCATGATCAACATATCTAAACCACACACACATAGAAGAAAATCTTGGAGAAAAACACAAAGTAGTCACTGAACATCTGCAATCTTCCTTCAATACAATTTTCTCAATATCCTTGACATATACAGCCAATAACCTGCATCTATGAAATTAACGACAACAACAACCAATTGATAGTTGACATCAATGACAACACCTTGCAACAACTTCTTCATACTTGGAACAATATCCCCCTTTTTCTTTAATGGAAACACATGATGTGAAAAACCATCAAAGACAACATACTAGATCTAAACACACTTCTCATGATTTTTCCTTTTGTTTCTCCCCCTTAGTAGATAATATTTTTCACATGATACTCTTCATCTTTCTCTCCCCCTTTGACATCAATGGCAAAGGAAAAATATTTTTTACATTGATTTCTCCTTTGACATTAAAAATAGAATACTCATATAATGAAAACACATCACACTACCTATTCCCCCTGAGAGGTAGCCACCAAAACGTCAGTCTAGAAGAAAAATAGATCCATAGATCCACCTGACTGATGCATCTCCATATGCATCTAGTTCAAGAAGGGATGGGAAATGACCACTAACTTTTCTTAGAGATATGCAAAAGTACCTTTAAGAACCTTCATAAATATATCAAAAATATGATCCTTTGTAGGGACATACTCAAGATTTACTTCATTCTCCACAAACTTCTCTCTCAAGAAATGATACCTGATAGATATATGCTTTGTCCTTGAGTGCATCACTAGATTCTTTAAAATATTAATTGCACTTGTGTTATCACACAAGATAGAAATAGGATCATCATACACAACTGTGATATCTTTAATTGTTTGTTTCATCTATAGAACTTGTGTATAACAAGATACAATAGCAATATACTTAACTTCAATAGTAGATAAGGAAACTGAATCTTTCTTTTTACTCAACCATGCCACCAATCTACGACCAAGAAAGAATTCACCACCACTTGTACTTTTTCTATCATCTACACATCCAAACCAATTTGCATTTGTATAAGCACTTTAGTGTAAATTCAATATCTCTAGGATACCACAAGCCATAATCTAGAGTGCCATTGAAATATCTGAATATTCTTTTAACAACAACATGTGTTTCCTTAGGATCTTTAAATCTAGCCATAAGATAGACAACATGCATGATATCTAGTCTAGTATCAGTCAAATACAACATTCCACCAATCATAGATCTATACTTTCTTTGATCAACCTTAGATGAATCATCATCTTTACTTAATTTGAAACTAGTCACCATAGGAGTGCATACTGGTTTGGAACCATCCATCCCAAACTTCTTCAGCATCTCTCTCGCATACTTAGACTATGAAATAAAGATTCCTTTCTTTGTTTGATTAATTTGCAGCCTAAGAAATAAATCTATCTCTCCAAACATAGACATTTCAAATTCTTTTTGCATCTCTTCCACAAACATCTTACATAGTTTGATTTCCTCCAAAAATGATGTCATCAACATATACAACCACAATCAAGATTTTGTCATTTTCAACTTTAAAGTATAGGTTACTATCTGACGTACCTTTGTTGAAACCTTGCTAAATCAAGTACCTCTCTAACCTTGCATACCAAGATATAGGAGCTTGCTTCATTCCATATTAATATTTCTTCAATCAGCATACCATATCCAGTTGATTTGACAACTAAAATCCTTTTGTTGTTCCATGTAGACCTCTTCTTCTAGCTCACCATTCAAAAATGTAGACATGACATCCATCTAATAGACTTTGAATTATCTATGAGTAGGAAATGCTAAGAAAAATCTAATAGCTTCCATTCTTTCCACCGAAGAAAAAGTTTACTAAAAATCTATGCCTTCTACTTGTGATTAACCCTTACACACAAGCCTTGCTTTGTTTGTGACCACTTCTCCATTCTCATTCAACGTATTATGAATACCCACTTTGATCCAATAATGTTTTTGTATGTCAATCTTGGGACCAATTCTCAACTTTAATTATTCTCAATCTACATAAGTTCTACCTTATAGATTTCATCCAATGCTCATCTTCACATGCTTCACTTACAATCTTCAGTTCAATCTCAGAAAGTAAACACAGGTTTACTTCACCAGCAACAGCTCTACTTCTTGTCAATACTTCTTTTGTCTTGTCTCCAATGATCTAATTTTCTAAATGATTCTTTTGCACATATCTCAGTGGCTTAGGGGACACTACCAGAGCTTCTTCTTCTTTTTCTTCTTCTTCATTTTGCTTCTCTGACTCATCCTTTTCTTGTTCTTCCACAATTTCTTCAATCCTTACACAATTAGGTTCATCAAATACATATCCATCAATATCAATTGCATTCTTCATTGCTTCATCAACCCTGACATTTGTGCTTTCCACAATCTTCCTTAGTCTTTTGTTGAAACATTTGTAAGCCTTGCCTCTAGTATAATATCCATGAAAAATGCCTTCATCACTCCTAGCATCAAAATTTTCTAAATTTTCTTCATCTGTTTTGATATACCATTCGCTTCCAAATACCTTGAGATACTTAATAGTTGGAATTCTTCCAAACCATAGCTCATAGGGGGACTTTGTACTATTTTCTCTTGTTTGAAATCGATTGAATACATAAACAAAATTTTGAATATCTTCTCTCCAATAAAAGTCCGGTAAACTTGCTTCGGTAATCATTGATCTAGTAGCCTCTTGAATTGTTTTGTTCTTCCTTTCAACAACTCCATTCTACTAAGGGGTTCTCGAAGTAGATGACTATATTTTTATTCCATGCACTTCACAAAACATATTAAACTCATGGGATGTGAATTCACCACCTCTGTCATACCTTAAGAATTTTATCCTCAAATTTACTTCATTTTCAACCATAGCTTTGAATGTTTTGAATCTATTTAATGCATCTAATTTCTCTCTAAAAAATGTAACCCATGTATATCTAGAATAATCATCAACCAAAAGCATAAAGTACCTTTTACCTTGTAGAATTTTCACTCTTTTAGGACCACATAGATTTGTATGAATTAAATCTAGTAGTCTAGTAGTAGATTTTTCCTTTGATCTGTAATGGTTTCTCGATTGCTTCCCAAACTGACAATTCCTGTAAATAGCATTAACAGGATTTGTAATCCTTTGTAAATCTCTCACAACCTAAACTACAATAATCCTCACCAAGTTATCAAAATTTATATGACACATTCTCTTATGCCACAACCAATTGTCATTAATCTGAGTTATAAAGCATCATCCATCAACACCCTTAAGTTGATAGATATTCCCTTCATATGTCTTTCTTGTAGTACAATCATTATTCTAGATCCTTTCCTGATCTCACATCTTTCATACTCAAATACAAGATTACATCCTTTACTGCACATCTTTCCAACACTCAAAATATTATGCCTTAAATCCTTAACATAGTAGACATCATAAGTATTATTCTTGCCATCAAAACTTACTGAACCTATCTAACAAATTTTAGCACCAATATCATCTCCAAACATAACTAAGCCTCCATCATATTTTTCAAGTTTAACAAACTTACCCTCATCACTTGTCATGTGATGTTAACAACCATTGTCAACAACCCAATAGTTCTTTTCATGTTTAGCATGTAGGGAAAATATTACAATACCTTCATTTTTCTCCTTCTCCAGAGAGCATTCCTTCACCTATTTTTCAAAATTAGCAGAAGTAGGTTTGTCTTTTATATCCAAGAAAAAGAATTCATTGTCATCACAATCTCCATAATCAAATTCCTCATCAGATATACTTGCATCCTCATTCACATAATATGCTTTTTTCTCTTCTTACCTTTCTTTTCTTTCTCATATATTTGTTTATTACTCTTAGCTCTTTCTAGATACCTTGCAGAATAATGACCTATTCCTCCACAACTAAAGAATTTAAAGGGTAACTTACCTTCATACTTTCTGAGGCCTTTCCTCATATTTCTCACAAATTTAGCTTCTAATTCATCAAGATTTTCCTCATTCGGATCTTCAACTTTTGTAGCCTTAAAAGCAATCTCTGATTTGGATCCATTTCTCAAATTCAGCTTTCTCATCTCATAAGATGTTAGAGTTCCCAACAAATGATCTTTAGTGTAAGTCTTGTAATCTATATGTTCTTTGATAGAAAATACATTTTTGTTGTAAGCATCAAGGAGATTTCTATGAACCTTCTTTACAGTTCTAGATTCATCTATTGTAGCACCAAGTCCTCACATTCCAACTACTACCTCATTCAATCTCTATACATAATCTTTAACATTCTCATCTTTAGACATGTGTAGGAGCTCAAACTATGTCTCTAAATTTTAATTGTTTTCCTCTTTGATCCTTTCATCACCTTCATGTTCCTTTTCTAGAGCATCCCAGACTTCCTTAGCAGCCTTCAAATTTTAAGCTTTAATCAACTCAAAATTTACAAGGCTATTCTTTAAATTGTACTTCACCTTATTGCTCACTTCATGTGCCTTGATCTCATCAACCGTACTAAGACCATTAGTAGGAGGAGTTTAAGTATTCTTGTAAGCTTTCTCCACATCATATCCATAATACTCGGGATATTCTTCCATTAGTATTTTCTAGATAGCATAATTAGTTCCATCAAACCTTGGATAATCATGAGTAATTTTTCCAGCCATCTCGGACCTTACTTAAGT
Organism: Sequoia sempervirens; assembly: GCA_007258455.2. NCBI lineage: Eukaryota > Viridiplantae > Streptophyta > Pinopsida > Cupressales > Cupressaceae > Sequoia > Sequoia sempervirens. The sequence goes on from VDFB02281492.1 coordinate 518,622,386, forward strand.
TGTTAAGCTCTTCTCCAAGGAACTATGCTTTGATACCAATTGTTGAACAAGACAACTAAGAGGGGGTGAATCATTTGTAGAAAAAAATTATGTTATAACAGTCACTGGAACTTAGATCAATCACAATTCTTAACTCTGCTAAAAATTTTAAACATTAAGTGCAAGTGCAGAAACTAAAAACCATCACACAAACATAGTAACACTAGATTTATGTGGAAAACCCAATGAGGGAAAAACCACAGTGAGGATTAACTCACACTATAGAGAATATCAAAACCAATTACAAAAGGCTCACTGCCAAAACAAGGACTCACTGTCCAGACTAGGACTCACTATTCAACAAGGTTAACCACCCAGAGGGATCACTACCATAGAGATACAAAGAAGATAGAAGAGATATGTTACAAAGATAAGATAATATCAATGCAATAGAGAAATCCACCACAATTTTCTCAACCACTTATAGACATACATGAATGATAGAGTCCACCTTCAGCTCACTGCATCAGGATACTCATAATTTAGACTTTGCATTGATCTATCACACTCACATCACATACATCCACTTGATTCGCATCTACTTTGCATATATATGCTCTATTTATTTGCACTTATCTCTTTGTACTTCTTTCACCACTAACTCATCTTGTATTTATACCATCTTCAACTTTGAAACATATGCAAAGTTGGCCATCCATCATTAAATTCAAATTAGGTTAGTATCAAAACATCCTAGGGTGCAATTAGAATTAGGGCGACCCAAACACACTCTTGATGAGGACCCAAATAGGTCCCAACATGCTTCATCAATTTTGAAGGTAGTGCTTAACACAAGGTGGACCAAACCATAGTAAAACACAGAACAATTAAGCATAATCCTTCTAGATATCAAAATTATCTTCAACACGATCATAACAACTTAACTCTAGAATCTCAAGTCATAAGACTTAACCAAAGATAAATTTGGACCAACAAAATTTCTCCCAAACATCAGCTAGATACACAAAAAACCACAATTCACAACTGGTGAACATAACTCACACTGTACAATGAATCAAAAACAAAAAATCTAGATATAGCAGCTTCCAACAACCATGATCAACATATTTGAACTGCACACACATAGAAGAAAATCCTAAAGCAAAACCCAGAGAAACCATTGAACACCTGTAATCTTCCTTCAATACAATTTTCTTAATATCCTCAACATATATAGCCAATAACCTACATCCATTGAATTAATGACAACATCAGCCAGTTGATTTAACCAATTCACCTGTTGACATCAATAATAACACCTTGCAAAAACTTCATACTTGCAACAAAGGAAAACCCCTATTCTCTAACAATCAACAAGATTTTTTCTTCTCCTTTGATGTGCGATTATAGGTTCATATGTTGAAGATCAAGTGGAGAACAATATTGAAGTAGAGTTTTCAAAATTGTCAAGTTGCAAAGTTTTCATCCATATTGCAAGAACACAAAAATGAAGCTACAGAATTTGTTTCAAACTTTCAATAGTTGGTCTTTGATGCAGGAGCATCTAGCGGTGTAGGGAAATATTGCATCACCCAAAAAAATTGTTTTCTTTATTTTCTTTAGTTTTTTTGAGTCCCATGATGGCACTTAAGGGGTGTAAGACAGTCAAGCGTCAAAAATAGTGAAAAACAGCAACTTACTATTATTAGTAAGTCAAACTAAATAGGCTTGTATGGACCTAAAAATTTACCCGAAGGAGCAGAACTAAAAAACATTTTCAGTCGTGAAAGAATCACCTCAATACCCTGCATGTTTTGGGAGATATCAAAGTTTTTGTCCTGAGAAATTTCTCCAATGCAGCTTCAATTTTAGATATGAAGACTTTAGAGGCCCTAAAACAGCTTGAAAAGTTGATGAACCTACTAGGACTAGAAAAATATCACATTCTTTGCTGGCCTCCACCCAATTAGCCTTCACATACCACAGAGATTTTCCACACCTTAATTTTATGATCAATACAAATTGTTGAAATTTCTATGACAAGATCCATATTATAACCCATGTTAACTAATGATCCCATAAATGTGGCATTTGATATATTAGCATCTCTCTGGTCATTGTTGAGCAAGATCTTTAGAAGCAACTAGTCCATATCAGGAAGATCATGTGTAATTCCTTCCAATCAGCAAGTCATATCCTTTCAATTTGAACATTTTTTGCATATCGAAAAGAAGTGAATCAAGTCACAACGACCAAAGACCCTGAAGATTACATGTGTACATAATCAGGAAGACAATGCCTATCATTGCATCAATGAAAGATTATCAGAAAGAGCAAGGTGATCAGAGCAAATTTTTCAAATCATACTGAGTGTGTGTATCATACCAATGGAATCCTCATCAGCAAGAAATATATATTCTTTCACCAATGAAGCAGGAGAACAACTATATCAGAGAGACATGTACAATCAGAGCAAGTCCCTCAGATCTCAATGACCACATGGGTTATGCCGATGAAGGAGGTTTTGGGGAAATTCTTGTTGAATTATCCAAATGAATGAAGTGGTAAAGGAAATACATTAGGGAGACTAAGACCATTGAAAAGGCTCTTTGTTTTCTTAATGATAGAACATGTCAGCCCAATGGTAACATGGAATGGTCACGATTTGTCAAAATAGCACTAGGCAATAAGTAAATGGATTTCTAATGGTCCAAACCACCTTGACATCGAAAGAACTTCATAATTTTCTCCCCAAAATAATAAAATTTGAAAAACAAGAAAAAGGTTAGTTGTATAATATCGGTAAGAGTACTTGGTTTTCTTCCCGACCAAGAATGGGAACCAAAGGGATAGTCCACATCAAAAGTACATTCAGTTATGTCTTAGCAATCAATTATGAATGTATAAAAAATGGTGGCACCAAATAAAACACATAGATCGGCCTGAGACTAGAAGGGTTTCACTGATGCAATCTTTCTGTATAGTTCTGACATTGCAAAATTCAAAAAACTTGTTGCATTCATTCTCAAGGGTGGAAAATAATGGCCGCATGAATGAACATCATGTAAATATTCTTCGATTGAAAGGAGAATGAACCAAAATAATTTCTAGAAGTTGCAGCGGGAAGGACAAAAGATCGAATGGGAGTTGAAGAATTCGGTATAGCTAGAAAAACACAAGCACACTAGGCTTCCTTGCAATAGGTAAATTATAGTTCAATTCTACCACCTTAGAGAATTAAAATGGAAGGTTCAAGTTTTGTGAAAACAAAAGGTAGGAAGCAATAGGGCGAAAGTAGCCAATCCAAAAGAAAAAAATAGAAAATTGAATCAAGGGTGGAATCCAAAACAAAAGAACAAAAATTGAACCAAGACTTCATTGATCCATTTCGTGGTTCAGGGTTGAAAGCCAGAAGGTCTGCACAATTAAGGGCCGATGTAGAAATGTTAGAAGAAAAATGTAAACATATAGGTGATGTATGGACTCCTATTAGGGGATATGAATTGTTCATGTTTCACTATTGTCAAAGAGGTAGATTTGAACCAGTTTGCAACCCTTGGAATTATAAGTTGGGAAAAATGGTTGTTCCCAATGTCTTCATGAATATAGAGCTTATAAAAATTTTGGCCATACATTATAATCTAGACCTAAAGCTATTTGCAACCTGCAAGGTGAACCTTTCATACATGTGCCAAGAATGCACTTTGTGAAATTTTTAACCTAGATGACACATGTGACGATCCTATTTTGCATGAGGACTTAGAGAAGGAATACTAGAGAATGGATACAACTTACAAGGGATGGAGATCACCATTACACAGGCCTAGGAAAGATGGAGACCTTGTTCCACTAGAAGACAAGGATGGGCCTCTTTTTCATGTTGATTTGTTTGAGGCCTACCTAAAACATACTTACTTCTCAGTATGCCAAATAATAGGAACAAAGGCCTTTGACTTCATGTCTATAGGGCCAATGGTGATTGCTACAAATTAACAATTCCACAATGCAAGACGTTTTGATTATGCCATCAAAAATGGATCACCCACACTACATTTTAAACACTATTCCCTTCTCATGCACGTGATATTATACTATGGATAGGAGTTAGGAATGGGGCCAGAGGAAATGAGAGTTACACAATTTTATAAGGAGGATCAACCACTACCAGTGCAATTGTGGATTGCTATTTGGGACAATAGATTTATCAATTCTAGTTATGTTTATTTTGAAGAGTACTTTGTCAAGATATTGTATAGGTTTTATGATCACCCTTGTGATTACTCATTGTCTGATGAGATCAAAATATTTTTGAGGCCCAAGGATTTCAATGGACCACCAATTGTAGGTCATTAGAGTGACCGGTATTGTTACATTGATTCCACCATGATTATAGTGTATGGTTTTGAATACACACCTTTCTTTCTACCCAAAACTATGCCAGATAGGATTGCATATTTAGAAATTGTTAGGAAAATGGATTATTCCAATGTTATGAACTTGAGTGCCTATGAGAAATAATCATTTATGCCTAGTTCATTGTGCTTTGGAGACTTCACTGTGTTGTCAAAGGGAGGATGTGATCTTATTTTAGATAAGGTATTACATTTCAATATGAAGAAGGTTGCACCAAGAAAGGGATTTGATCCTGAGGTTTATATTAGTTTTGCAAGGAAAAAATAGAATCTAGGTGGATATGATCATACACCATATCCTCGTGATGACATTATCAGAAACCTAGAGGAAAAGGAGGTTGAATTGGCAATTAATACCCAAAACTGTGCCAGATAGGATTTCATATTTAGAAATTGTTAGGAAAATGGATTATTCCAATGTTATGAACTTGAGTGCCTATGATAAATAATCATTTATGCCTAGTTCATTGTGCTTTGGAGACTTCAATGTGTTGTCAAAGGGAGGATGTGATCTTATTTTAGATAAGGTATTACATTTCAATATGAAGAAGGTTGCACCAAGAAAGGGATTTGATCCTGAGGGGTATATTAGTTTTGCAAGGAAAAAATAGAATCTAGGTGGATATGATCATACACCATATCCTCGTGATGACATTATCAGAAACCTAGAGGAAAAGGAGGTTGAATTGGCAATCAATAACTACAACAGAGAAATAGAATTGAAAATGAAAAGGATACATGAAACAGAAATGGTCTCCTCTGGGAGTGAGGAATCTTCTGATGAAAGAGAACCCCAAGGCCAAACTGAAAAAATTCCCAAACTAAGAATTGAAGAGTACCAACCTCCGAACATAGAATAAGAAGTTGAGGAATCATCTGATGCAAATACTAGGAAATTGGTCTATAAGTCCTTTGTCTCTAATGATTAGTTCACCAAATCACCTAAATTTAAATCATTTTTGTACAAAAAAAAGGGAAAAACAATAAGAGAATTAGTCATAGACATCACACCCAGCAATGAAAGCCGGTTGTTGAAAACATTGAAGGTGGATGTAGAAAATGAAATGAAGAACATGACTCCAGAGAAAGGAAGAAAGTTGTTTGAGGAGTCTAGTGTAATGATTTTTCTTGGTTTAGATCTAAATTCTACTCTTGTTTTTGATATTTTTTTACATAATAATGGTGCCAAACACAAGCTCAGTCCAAAAGGGGTGACAAAAGTATACATCGGGTCAAGATATAACCCTGATGAGAACTCTCTTATGATTTGGGACTTGTATCCTCCACATAAGAAATATGTGATTATTGATACTAAGAAGGAATTTGGCCATGTGATGACACTAAAAGTAGGAGAAGTTGACCCTATGATCATAGCTGACATTGGCATTAATGTATCCAAATTGAATAAAGCACAGATTCAAATGTTGATCAAAGAACAGGATATGTACAAGTTGAACAGTGAGATACTGCTGAAAGAAAATGACTTCCTTAGAGACACAGTCAAGGACACCTTAAAGGGATTTTCTAGAATGTTAACTCATAGAGAAGGTTCCCATTCAAAGGAAAAAAGTAAGGATTCACAAGTACACACTCAAGTGAGCAAGGCCAAATTTGACACACTCTTTGCAATATTCCAGAAAAGGCACACTAACCTAATGGTTTGGATGAATAAATTCTAGGCCACCCACTCCAAAAGCTACATAGCCATTCAGGAGCATAATAGGATACATGACAATATTCAGGAAAAGATCTAGGAGATACAAAAGAGAAGTAGTTCTGGCACTAAAACCATTACAGCTGTTAAGGATATGATGAGAAAACATAAAGATTATTATAAGGAACTTCAAGCATATGCAAAGGAGTTCATTGATGCTTCAAAAGAAGGGTTGCCTACATTGTTTAAAGATTATGGAGAATTGAAAGTCTAGAATAAATGGATGGAAGAATGTAGAATGATACTACAATGGATCCTTGGAAGTAGCCAAGAATGAGGATTCGACATTGGAGGAGGCCTATGAGCATTTGGAGAAGATGATCATCATGGAGATTTTTGTGAGGAATGCTTCAGAGGATATTGACACACACTTGAGTCAAGAATATTTAGAGAATATAACACAAGTTTATTTATGGATCACTAGAGCTTAATTGTTAATGTTTAATTATTAATTTCAAAAGACACTTGTGAAGAGGTGCACCCACTTGAAAATATTGATATATAATTTGGACATGTAATGATTGAGGAGTAAGAGCGAATAGGGAGAGAATAGGAGATATATAGAAGATACTTTCAAAATCTTTATCATATATATTATACTATAAGGACCATGATGCATGCATTAAATATTGGCAAAAATCAATGGAAAATCTTTAATTCTATGTGACTCAATATTGGTGTCTATTGTTTGTTGATTTAAAGCAATTATCTGGTTGTCTCCACATTGCTATTTCTCTATTATTTGAATTTGTGTATCCAATATGGTATTCATCTTCATCAATACATATTTTTTGTTATTGTGTAATCAAGTTGATTGGTTTCTATCAAATAATTAAAATCCTTTTAATTGATTACAGTAGCTTGGAAGTAACATTTGTATTAGTAAGAAAAGTTAGGTAATTGATAAGGTTGTCATACTGTCTCCAACTAGATTTTATCTTGTTATTCAAATTTGAGGGTATAGTTCATTTGTCAATACACATTTGTTGTCATTGTGTGATTCTCTTAATTGGTTCCTTAAAGGAAGGATTAAAATCCTTTTAATAAATCAAAGTAACCTGATAGGATCAATTGGATCAATAAGAAGAGTTTGTCAGTCACATTCTTACACTTTTATACAAGGTATAAACAAGTTCAAGTGCCAAACAATCAGAATTGTAACCAAAAATAGTCACCTTGTTGGCAACACAAGGGCAGACAGCTAAGAGGGGGGATGAATCAGTTGTCACAAAAATTATACTTATTAAACTTATTCTCAAATATGATAAATAAACATGAAGTCATAAACCATCACCACATCAGAAACACACATAACACCAAGATTTTTATGTGGAAACCCTGTTAGGGGAAAAACCACAGTGGAGGTTAGTCTACAAGATTATACTTTGTTAAAAGTATTGTAAATGGCGAATGAACATGCATTCAGGCACTCTACCTAGAGCTCACTGCTCAATTACAAAAAGGCTTACTGCCCAAGGGAAGACTCATTGTCTTACAGAAACATTCATATTACATTTGGAAGATTTGAACTAAGAAAATATCATCTACTAATTCCTAATTATAGTTCCAGTTAAGCACATAAACATCTACTCACTCTTCTTCACACTTTACTTCTCTAAAACATTAGAACATTATTCACACATAGAACTTGCATAGTTTTCACACCACTTGCATACCAATTGCATCAAATGATATAAACAATCAATTATATATATCCACAACCAAGAATAGCATCAACTACATGTCAGCTTCAATAAAATATAAAATGTGAAGAAACTGTCGGCCCAATCCATAAGCAATTATCAATGTGAACCAAGAAATGTCAGCCACAACATAGTAAGGACCCAAAAAAACATCCTCAAACATGAAACACCTTAAATAATTATGCCTCAAAGATCCATAGCATGCTACAATCACCCTGTCGACCATGAACATGAAAAAAATGAACACACGGAAGAAAATCACCAATCATGAGAACAACGATCAATGTGGACCAAAAAAATAGATAGAGAACAATCTAGAAACATCCACAAGCATCATGAATCACCATAGAAGCATCTGCAACAACTCAAGTTACTAGAATCACATCATCTCTTTCAAGAACACCAACTAGAACAACTGAACAACTGATAGAAAATAGATACTCATAACTCTATCAAATCTTCATGTGAATCTCTAAAAATTCATGTGGATAAACTAGATATACTTGAAAACAAACCCTTTAATCCATAACCTTTTATCATCAATATTCTGAGCTATCTAACAACATGAACTTCACTGCATCACCAACAATCTGCAAGTTACTTTATTACAATTTTCTCAATATCCTTAACATATATAGCCCTAAAGACATTAATTCCAATATTTTTTACATCAATGACAACCACATATTACCAACATCCAAAAATATACCCCTTTTGCATTGATGGTAACACATGATGTGAAAAAAACACCATCAACACAACTTTCTCTTAGCACTTTCTCCCCCTTAGGTTTTGACTCTTTTATCCTTAACTCTTTCACATTTTTTCACATGACTCTTCTCCCCCTTTGACATTAATGACAAATATACACATTATCTTTCTCCACACAAGCTCTGAAACACATATCTAAACATCTAACTACTCCCTCTAAGTAGCAGCCACCACAACATTAATTTGGATCAAGATATGACTATGAAATACATGGAATGATGCAATTCAATGCACCTTAATTTTGATTAGGAAGGGTAATCACCCCTAGATTCCCTCTCAGATACTCAAAATTATCCTTAGGAAAAGTCTTAGTAAATATATCTGTAATCTATTCCTTAGTGGGAACATACTCTAGTCTGACTTCCTTTCCACTCACCTTCTCTCTCAAAAAGTGAAACTTGATAGATATATGCTTGGTTTAAGAATGCAGCATCAGATTCTTTGAACTGTTAATTGCACTTGAATTATCACAGAATATAGCAATAGGTTCATCATACACAACTCTAATATCTTTCAACATTTGCTTCATCCACAATACTTGAGTACAATTGTTAGCAATAGCAATGCATTTTGCTTCTACAGTAGATAAAGAAATGGCATTTTTCTTCTTACTTAACCATGAAATCAGCTTCTTTCCCAAGAAAAATGCACCACCACTAGTACTCTTTTTGTCATCCACATCTCCTACCCAATTAGCACTAGTAAAAGAACTCAATATAAAATCATCTTCTTTAGGATTCCATAGGCCAAAATCAACTGTCCCCTTCAAGTATCTGAAAATCCTCTTCACGGTTGTCACATGATATTCCTTAGGATCAACTTAAAATCTTGCAACAATGCATAGGACATTCATGATATCAGGTCTAGTTTGATTCAAATAGAGTAGACCACCAATCATGGATTTGTATCTAGTTTGATTTGTTTTAGGAGAGTCATCATCTTGTGTCAACTTACATCTAGTCACCATAGGTGTACCAATTGGCCTTGAATCTTCCATACCAAACTTCTTTAGCAATTCTTTCATATAGTTGGACTGAGATATAAAGATCCCTTTGTCTAGCTAAGTAATTTGCAATCCCAAAAAGAATCATTTTTCCAATCATAGACATCTCAAACTCACTCTTCATCTCATTAGCAAACTTCATGCGCAAACTATCATCTCCTCCAAAAATGATATCGTCAACAAAGACTTCAACAATCAAATCTTTATCATGATCAATCTTGAAATACAGATTACTATCAGCAATACCTTTCTTAAATCCAAGATTTAACAAATGCTTACCCAATCTGGCATACCATGCTCTTGGGGCTTGCTTAAGTCCATACAATTCTTTCTTCAACCAAAAAACCATATCTCCCTCATCAGTCAATTGAAATCCATCAGTTTGCTCAATATACACTTCTTCCAATTCACCATTTAGAAATGTTGACTTGACATCCATCTAATAAACCTTTAAGTTTTTGTAAGCAGCATAAGCAAGAAATAGTCTCACAGCTTCAATCCTAGCAACAGGAGCAAAATTTTCTTCAAAGTCGGTTCCTTCCATTTGTGAATATCCTTTACACACTAGTCTTGCTTTGTTTCTAACAACTTCACCTTGCTCATTCAGTTTGTTTGAAAGACCCATTTAGTTCCAATTACACTTTTGTCCTTAGGTCTAGGAACAAGAATCCATGTATCATTCTTCTCAATTTTCAATAGTTCTTATTTCATTGCTTCCACCAAATGTTCATCTTTGCATGCTTCATTGACACTATTAGGCTTATTCTTTGATATCAAATGGTATTCTTCTACAATTCTTCTCCTAGTTTGAACACCTTTTTTCTTATCACCTATAATCTGATCTTCTAAATGATTTAGTGTTACATACCTTGGAGTCTTAGGATGTTCTTGAACTTTAGGCTCTTGTGATCTCACTTTTTCACTTTCACTATTTCCTTCCTCTTGATTTTCCTGATTCACCGGAATGATTTGAACTTGATTTTGAGTTTGAACTTTCTTTCCTTTATTGAACTGTCATTCTAACCTTTTGAATCATATCCACAAGTTCTAGATGGTCTAACTATGTCTTCATCAACCTTGACATTATCACTTTCAACTACTTTCCTCAATCTCTTATTGTAGCACCGGTAGGCTTTACTTTTAGTAGAATAACCAAGAAAGATTTCTTCATTGCTTCTAGCATCAAACTTTCCTATATCTTTATCTCTTTTGATATAGCATTTACTCCCAAAGATTTTGAAGTATCTAATAGTAGGCTTCTGACCAAACCATAGCTCATAAGGGGTCTTACCGGTATCACCTTTGATATGTACCCAGTTGAGAGTGTAAACAATAGTACTCACAACTTCTCTCCAGTAGATATGTGGAACATTTCCTTCTCGCATCATAGTCCTAGCAGCATCTTGAATTTCTTTTTATTCCTTTCCACAACTCCATTTTGTGAGGGGTCCACAGGGAAAATAATTGTCTCTTTATCCCATGCTCTTTACAAAAATAATTAAACTTTCCCGAAATTAATTCACCACCTCTATCTGATCTCAACCATTTAATCTTCAAACTTGTCTCTATCTCAACCCTAGCCTTAAAAATATTGAATTTCTCTAGAGATTCAAATTTTTCCCTTAAGAAAGTAACCCACATAATCTAGAATAATCATCAATAAGTAACATGAAATACTGTCTCCTTGTAAATTTCTAATTCTAGAAGGACCACAGATCAGTATGCACAAGCTCCAACACTTCATTTGAACAATATTGTTTGCTTTGAAATGAAACTCTAGTTTGCTTCCCTAACTGACATTCCTTACATATGGTATTAGTAGGTTTTACCAACTTAGGAAGATCTCTCATTGCCTGAGTAGAACTTATCTTGATAATATTGTCAAAGTTTACATGACACAATCTCCTATGCCACAACCAACTTTCATCAACTTGAGCAATCAGTCAAATTTTACTAGCAACACTCAAGTGAAATATATTACCTTTTTTTTGTACCAGATGCAATCACATTTCTGAAACTCCCCAATATTCTGCACTTTCCATCCTTGAATTGAAGATTGTATCCCTTGTCAACCATCTGTCCAACACTCAAAATATTATGCTTCAAACCTTCCACATATAGAACATCATCAGTATTATTCTTACCCAAGAGAATGAATCCTTTTCCATGGATTACACCAGCTTTTTCATCACCAAATCTTACAACACAACCATCATACTTTTCCAAGCTCACAAATTTACTTTTATCACCTATCATGTGATGAGAGCATCCACTATCAATCACCCATTCATCTTTTTCTTCAACTCTGTGTTGGAGCTTTCTCCACATTAATGCAACTACGGATTCAGTAGGTACTAGATCATTTTCCTTGATAGCAATAAATACCCATTCATCTTCACTTACATTCCCTTTATCGGATTCATCATCTATCACACCTTCATCAGCAACATAATAACACTTTCTTTGGAATCTAGGCTTGTTAGGTCTTGGCTTAGGAACTCTTTCTGGACATCTTGAGGAAAAATGGCCTATCTTATTGCATGAAAAACATTTAAGAGGAAATTTCCCTTTATACTTACCTTCTCCTCTGGGAACCCTCTTGACAAGAAGTGCTTCAAGCTCATCTAGTTTTCTCTCTTCTTCTTCAATCTCTCTCATTTCCTACTCATACTTGGACAAGTTTCTAGAAGAAATTTCTCCTAGATCATATCTCTGCTTATCTTTTCTGAAGGTAGTAGCTTTGAATGCAGATTTTGTCTTAGGAAGAGAATCACCAGGCTCACTTAACTCAAAAGCATCAAGCTTACCAATCAACATATCTATGGTTACATCTGTCACAGTTTAGATCTCCTCAATAGCAGAAACTTTTTGTTTGTATGTAGTAGGCAAGTATCTGAGCACTTTAGCAACAATCTTTGATTCTTCTAGTGTTCCACCAACACATCCAATATTACACACAAGTTCATTCACTCTCTACATAAGAGAATTGATGTTCTCATCTTCACCCATTTTAAATGTTTCATATTTCCCTTTTAGACTTTACAGCTTAGCAATCTTCACATGGGCATCACCTTCATACAAAGTTTCCAACTTTTTCCAGATCTCATAAGTAGTCTTCATCTCCCTTACATTTGTCATCTTGGAATCAGTCAGAGCACTCAACAATGCTTCCTTAGCCCTGATATTGTACTTGGCTTCCTTAATATCACCTTCAGTAGAAGGACCATTTTGTGGAATGTATACCTATTCTTTGTAATGTTCCAGTAAGGTTCACCAATGCATCTCAGATGACACTCCATTCAAGTCTTTCACAAAGAATAATTCATTCCATCAAATCTTGGACTATACTTCTTATATGTCACCATCCCAGATCACCTCAAGCTATTAAAATTCTTCCAAGGAACCTTCTCTGATACCACTTGTTGGCAACACAAGGGAAGACAACTGAGAGGGGGGTGAATCAATTGTCATAGAAATTATACTTATTAAACTTATTCTCAGATCTGATAAATAAACATGAAAGCATAAACCATCACCACATCAGAAACACACATAATACCAAGATTTTTACATGGAAACCCTGTTAGGGGAAAACCATTGGAGGTTAGTCCACAAGATTATACTCTACTAAAAGTATTGTAAATGGGGAATGAACATGCATTCAGGAACACTACCTAGAGCTCACTACTCAATTACAAAAAGGATTACTACCCAAAGCAAGACTCACTGTCTTAGAGAAACATTTGGATTACATTTGAAAGATTTGAATTGAGAAAATAGCATCTACTAATGCCTGATTACAGTTCTAGTTAAGCGCATAAACATATGTTCACTCTTCTTCACACTTTACTTCTTCTCTCGAAAGATTAGAACATTATTCACACATAGAACTCACACACTTCTCACACCACTTGCACACCACTTGCATCAAATTATATAAATAATCGATCATATATATCAACAACCAAGAATAACATCAACTAGATGTCTGTTGGAACTATAAAAATTTGATGATTTTTACATATCTTTCATCCCCCTGGGTCTCCATTTGAGTCCTACCTTAGGCACTTTTTCCTCATTTCATGATATTTTCACCCTTATTTTGGTTGTGTGACCCCATTGAATCCATCGAGTCATGCATTATTCACATTGTGGTCCATATCGGCATATTTCTATCCAGGTTTCCTCGACCCATGATGCTTTTGTGTTAACATTTGTTTGTTGCAGGCATGTCGGCATGACTATCACACTATCACAGTGACTTGAATTCATCTATTGTTCTATTTGGTAGGACCTCTTCATGGTCTTGGCGACAAAAGATGTATCGGCAAGAGCCAAGGGTCATCGGGGTAATATTTCACCTAGTACTTCATTTCTTACTGACCTGTGGTAGGAGGAACATATCGGAAAAATATATTAGCATCGATGTAATGTCACAACGAATTCGATGTGTTTTACCAATTAGCTCATGTGGACTTACTTCGGCCAGATTCATGGTATTCGGGATAGGGTCTTGGTGAGACCTTATTATCTCACTGACGGCGACAAAGGGGTGCTCATCGGCGAGATATTTTCTTCAGGGAAAAGTCTTGGCGAACTCACCTTATCTTGTTGACCGCCAATAAAGGAATACATATTGGGAGGAGTTTCACCGAGCAATGCATGTGGTTTCATTTTGGCCAAACAAGGGGTTTTCGATGTGAAGTCATAGCGAGGTCTTAATGTCACACCGACTGGTGGTGAGAGGATTCACTTCGATAAGACTTATGAGCTTCGATGTAAAGTCTTGGCGAGCTCGTTGGGTCTTGCCAACGAAGTCTAATGAATGGTCTTCGGCGAAAGGTTGGCATTGTCTTGGCGACCTAAGGATGAAAGGAGCATATCAGTAGGAGTTAACGATATCGGTATTAGGTCTTGGCGAGTGACCTTCGGTCTCGCCGATGGAAAACAAAAGGGTCTTTGTCAAAATGAGAATTGACTTGTCTCAGCGACTCAGTTTGGATGAAGACTTTTGGTATGACTCAAAGCATTCTACAAGAGGTCTCCCCGACATTGATATGTCTCACTGATAATGTGCATGGGGATTATCTCAGTGTGAGAAGTGCTTTCTCTTGGAGATATACAGTGAGCTTGGTTCTTTTAGTAAAACAAAAGGTATTATGTATAAGGTCTCCCCGATAACAATAAGTCATGGCGACCCACATGAGATAGAAGATTACATTTTAGTGAAAGAATAGATTTGTCTCGGCGACACAAAATGGAGGGACGGCTCTCAGTGAAACATGAAGTGATTTGTGTGACCTCTCACCGACATCAAAAAGTCACAGTGACACACAAGATGGATGGGACTTTCGGTGAAACATAGGGTAGTCTATATAAGATCTCCCCAACTTTGAATTGTCTTGGCAAAGGTGAATGAAAACAAAAGTGCATCTCGGTTAGAATTTTCCCTATGTTTCAACGAATGAATAATATACTATGAGAAGTCTATCGATGAGACATAAGGTAATCTGTATGACATCTCTCTGACTTAGATGGGTCACGGCGAAGCACAAAGAACACAAAGCGACTAGCGATTGAATTTCCTTTGGCATACCTAATGGATTGTCTCGCTGACTGTTTCATTGGTGATTAACAAAATTTCAAACACTATGGCCAACAAGTAAATGCTAAATACCGTTGTAGGCTGACATGAAATTTTCCTGAATACTATTGTTTTCTAACATTGGAATATGAAACGATGTGCCTATTCACATGCTGGTGTATAAATGTTCATTCCCGATTGTGAATAAGGGGATTTTTTCATATTTTTTTGGAGTAGATAAGGTAGAGAATATACAGTTGGATAGATTTTTCCAATAATATGAGACTATGTTGCATGTTTCAAATCATGGAGATATCAATTGAAATCTAATAATATGATGCAGTTTTTTCTGGTATCAGTTGTTTATGGTGTTCAATTAAAGTATTATTGAAGTTGTCTCCAGTATGGTGTTTTCGGGTTATTCAAATTGGTGTAACAAGTTTATATCTAGTTTGTCAATGCACATTTGCTGCATCTGTATGGTTAATTGATTGATTATTTCTAGTAAATATTAAACCTTTTAAATTGATCATAGTAATTAGAGAATGTCAATTGGATCACTAAGAAGAACTCAATAATCATAACCTTGCATGTTTATACAAATTATAAACAAAATTAAATGTTAAACAACTTGAATGTTTGCCAGAATGAGGTATTTGTTTTAGATTTTCTCGTGACTCTACATACCCAATAAGGCACTAGTCTTTGCGTCTCATCATTCAATTTTATTCATTCCATTTACATCTATTAACTAAGTTTATTAGAATTTAGTTTTAAGCATTGGTATACAATATATACCAATTTTAGTTTTATTTGTCCATTTTCATTTGCCATCTCAGAAAAATCACTGTAAGAGAGAAAATTAAAGTCAAGTTTGCCTGATTCATATAGGTACACTCACCTAGGTCTAGGAGCACCTAAAGATTAGAAGGTCTAAATCTGTTGACCTTGTATGTTACCCTAAAATGTTGTGAAAGCTTGGCAACCTTTCGTGGTTCAAACCTATGTTTTTGAGAGCTAACAATGTCAACTTCAACAAAATATAAAATGTGTACAAACTATCAGCCCAATCCATAATCAATTATCAATGTGAACCAACCAATCTCAGCCACAACATTGTAAGGACCCAAAACAACATCCTCAAACATGAAAAACCTTAAAAAATTATGCCTCAAAGATCCACAACATGCTACAATCACCCTGTCGGCCACGAACATGAAAAACATGAACACATGGAAGAAAATCAGCAATCTCGAGCACAACGATCAATGTGGACCAACAACATAGATAGAGAACTATCTAGAAATATCCACAAGCATCATGAATCACCACATAAGCATCTGCAACAACTCAAGTTACCAGAATCACATCATCTTCTTTTAGGAACACCAACTAGAACAACTAAACAACTGACAGAACATAGATACTCGTAGCTTGATCAAATCTTCATGCGAACCTCTAAAAATTCATGTGGATAAACTAGATATACTCAAAAACAAACCCTTTAATCCATAAAATTTTATCATCAATATACTTAGCTAGCCAACAGCATGAACTTAACTACACTGACAATCTACAACTTAGTTTATTACAATTTTCTCAATATCCTCAACATATACAACCTTAAAGACATTAATGCCAATAGTGTTGGCATCAATGACAACCAAATATCAGCAACATCCAACACACCTCTCATAATACTTCATTGAATTTTCTTACCCAATAAATAACTGGTCCACTTCACATTTTATTTATACTTTACTTATCAACCTTCACATTCAAAATTTCCAAATATCATATTAGGAGTAGAAGTAGTCAAGAAGCCATCATCTATCCCACACTTTGTGCCACTTTGGATAGATTCTTAAGTACAAACAAGTCACACAATTTGCTTCAGCTATCAAGGTCCACCCGCCTAGGTCTAGCAGAGCCTGAAGTGCAGCGAGTCATCAACCATATAGGTTAACTCCATTCATTGGTTCAAAAACGTTGCAAATCTAATCATAGAGCCTGACATCCTCTTAAGATTTGTAACCTACATTTTTGAGATCCAAAAGAACTAACCTACGATGGGTTCATACACTATAGATCTCCTTGAGAGCTTTCCAATGATGTGATATAAGAGCAAATCAGACACCCGGATCAAAATTTATGGCCCCATGAAGTTTCCCCTCTAAAAAGTGAATTTCATTAAAATTTCTTCCTAGGCCAGAAATCAAATGGCGAGACTTTTGGCACCAAAACAAAAGGGAAAGTTGAACTTTCTAGAACATTATAGAGCGATTATTGGGTAAAATAAAAAGGGTTAAGTGGGGGTTGTAGAAGGTGGCTCCAATAGTGCAGATTGTGGCTCTGAATAATATATTTTCTTTTCAGAGTTGATTTTGTTGTAAAGAATCAAGCCCGTGAGGTTGTAGCATGTAAGTTTTGAATATGTAATTTCATTATTTGAAAATAATTGAAAGTTGGTTTTTTTTTTTCTTTCATCTTTTGTGTTGGTATATATTATTGTAATTTATGTGGTTTTGGGTGGCTTGGCCCTCATCAAGTGATATCAAAGCGGGAGTTCCTGAGCTTGTAACCAAGCACCAAATGTGAGGCAGTTGCAGCAAGACATGTGAGTGTGGGTTGAGTTCAAGATGCCTCCAAGACATTCCCAGCATGGTAAAGGTAGAGTTTGAGGTGGTGGAGGAAGAGATCCACCTATAGATGAAATTGAAGCCCTTAGAAGGCAATTAGAAACCTTGTATTAAGAGGTTTGAAGAAGAGATGTGCAACGAGACAGAGATGATAGTAAAGATGAAATAGAAGAGGAAATGGAAGAGGAAGAGTAGGATAAAATGGATTCTAGAGAAACAATATTTTTGTGAGCGATCTCAAGCATTGGGAAGAGACCTAAAATGGAGGTTTCAACTTTTAGTGGAAGTCTGAATCTTGAAGAATTGATCGATTGGATCAATGACATGGAAGAATTTTTCAAGTTTGAGGAGATTGAAGATCCTCATAGAGTGAGGTTTGCAAAGACAAAATTGAAAATTCATGCTAGTATATGGTGGAAATAGGTCCAATTAGAAAGAGGAAGACAAGGGAAAGATAAAATTTCTAGATGAGGAAAAAATGGTGTTAAAATTAAAGAAACAATTTATTCTAGTCGATTATGAATTGGAGTTGCTCAAGAAGATGCAGAGCTTGAGGCAAGGAACAAGGATGGTAAAATAATACACAGAGGAATTTCACAAGGTCTTGATTCAGATAGGATATTATGAGGCAAATAAAGAGAAAGTTGCTCGTTATATTAATGGGTTGAAGCCAAACATACAAGAAGAATTGGCACTGGTAAGAATGACCACCATTGAGGATGATTATCAGTTTTCTCTAAAGGTTGAAGAACAGATGAATAAGAGGTTTGAGAACAAAACACGAGGTGGAGACCATGGAGGAAATACCAGTGGATGGTCATATGGAGGTTGAAATGAAGATCAAAAGAAGGGTGAAGGATCAAGTAGCATCCAAAACCAAAAATGAGATAACACCTACCCTCCCCGTGATCAGAATAATGGAGACCAAAGAGGAAGAGGAAGATTTGGACAAGGAATTGGAAGAGGAGGCTTTTGTGGAACCTGTTCCTAGTGTGAAGAAGAAGGACATAGAGCCTATAAATGCCCTCAACATCAAGGAGGACAAATAGAAGACTTGAGGGTAATGCACAAGTTACACATGTAGATTAAGATGTTGAGTCTTCACATTCTGAGGATGCAAAAGAGGAGAGGTTCTTGTTACTAGAAGAGCCTTGTTGAATGAGGAGAAGGAACCAACTCAAAGGAAGAATTTGTTTCACACCAGATGTAAGTGTGAAGGTAAATTTTTCAATGTTATTATTGATGGAGGTAGTACTAATAACCTTGTTTTAGAAGAAATGGTTAGTAAGTTTCAGTTGGAGAGAAGAAGGCATCCAAACCCATACTAGATTGCTTGGTTGCAGAAGGACCATAAATCCTTGGTAAATGAACAATGTCTAGTAAAGTTCAATATTGGAAATTACAATGATGAGATATTGTGTGATATTATGACTATGGATGTTTTTCATATGTTGTTAGGCAGACTGTGGCAGTTTGATTGGTGAACAATACATTATGGGCATTCCAAATCCTATTCTTTGAAAAAGGATGGGGTTCATCATAAGTTGAATCCCTAGAAAGAGGCAGAAGAAAAGGTATGCATTAATTCAAGAATTTGTTTGGTTGATGGAAGAAAGTTCCTAGAAGGCATGAGGCATGAGCATATGTGTTTTGCATTGATCCCTAGGATTGACAAAGAAGATACGACTGAGCTACCTATAGAGGTTTCATATTTGTTGAATGAGTTTCAAGGTATTATTTTTGATAATGTACCTGAAGGTTTGCCTCTAGTAAGAAATATTAGTCATCATATGGACTTGACTCCTAAAGCCAATTTTTTGATTAAGGCAAGTCATTGTATGACTCCAGCAGAGAGTGCAGAGTTGAACTGACAAGTGCAAGAGTTGTTGTGGAAGGGATTTATCAGAGAGAGTTTGAGTCCATGTGCAATACCTACAATACTAGCACCAAAGAAGGATGGGGAATGGTAGATGTGTACAGATTCTAGATTCATCAACAAGATCACCATCAAGTATATATTTCCCTTGTCGAGAAGGATGACATTATGGATTGTTTGAGTGGAGCTGAGTACTTCACGAAGATAGATTTTAAGAGCAGATATCACCAAATTCGGATTAGAGAAGGAGATGAATCGAACACAACCTTTAAAACCAAGGAGGGCTTTTACAAGTGGTTAGTCATGCCTTTTGGGTTAACCAATGAACCGAGCACATTTATGTGGCTTATGAATAAGGTATTGAAAGTGTTTTTATGAAAAAAAATTATTGTTTATTTGGATGATATTTTCATTTTCAATAAGACATTAGAGGAGCACTTGATGCATATCCAAAGAGTTTTTGCAAAGCTAAGGGAGGAGAAGCTTTTGATTAATTTAAATAAATGTAGTTTTGTGAAGAGACATTTGGTGTATCTAGGATTTGTTGTCTCAGTAGAGGGTCTTAAAATGGATCCAAAGAAGGTGAGATCTATCATTAAATGGCCTACCCCGAGGAATGTTACAGAGGTAAGATCATTTCATAGTCTAGCAAGCTTTTATAGAAATTTTATTAAGAATTTTAGTAGTATTTGTGTACCTCTAACTAAAGCGATGAGAGGGGATAGAAAAGAGTTTAAGTGGAGTATAGGAGCAGCCAAAAGTTTTGATATGTTGAAGAAGAAAGTTATAGAGAAACCTATTTCGGAACTTCCAGATTTCAATAAGGTCTTTCAGGTAGATTGTGATGCTAGTGGTACTACCATAGGAGCTTTTTTGAGTCAAGAAGGTAAACCTATTTCCTATTTTAGTGAGAAGTTAAATCATGCTAAGAAGAAATATTATGTCTATGATCAGGAGTTTTATGCTATAGTTCAGTCTTTTAAGAAATGGAGACACTATTTGTTGCCAAAAGAATTTGTTTTATATACTAATCACCAAGCTTTGTAGTATCTCAATAGTCAAGGAAATTTAAATCAAAGGCACTTAAAGAAGGTTGAGTTTCTGTAGATTTATACCCTTTTTTTTGAAGCACGAGAGTGGGAGGTCAAATAGAGTTGTAGATGCCTTCAGTAGAAGGAAAAATTTGTTGATAGAAATGAATACAGAGGTTGTTGAGTTCAATAAACTAAAGAGTTTGTACCTTGAATATCTAGACTTTGTAAAAGATTGGAAGGCTTGTTTGGAACCTATTACATTGGATATGACAAGATGGTTGGATTTCTTAATCCAAGATGGGATGTTGTTTAGAGGAAGCCAATTATGCATTCCAAGGAGTTCTATGAGAGAGAATCTAATCAAGGAGAAGCATAGTGGAGGATTGGCTAGACATTTTGGTCAAGATAAGACCATTTCTCTTTTAAATGAGAATTATTATTGGTCACAGTTACAACAAGATGTGAAGAAGTTTGTACAAAGTTGTAGAGTATGTCAGATGGTGAAAGGAGCAAGTCAGAATAATGGATTGTATCAACCATTACCTGTACCTGAGAGACCATGGGAGGATATTAGCATGGATTTGATTCTTGGCTTTCCAAGGACATGGAGAGGGAATGATTCCATATTTGTGGTGGTAGACATATTTTCAAAGATGGCACATTTCATTCCATGTCATAAGACTAGATGTTCATGTTGCATAGTTGTTTTTCAGAGAGGTGGTGAGACTACATGGTCTACCAAACAGTATAGTTTCAGACAATTATACCAAATTTGTTGGTTATTTTTGGAGGAAATTATGGAAGAAGATGAATATAGATTTGAAGTTTAGTTCTACACACCATCCACAAACTGATGGACAAACAAAGGTGGTGAATAGGAGTTTGGGTAACCTGCTAAGATGCTTAGTAGGAGATAAGCCTAAGGGATGGGATTTGATTATACCATAGGCATAATTTTCTTATAACAATTCTGTCAATAGGAGCACTGGTAAACCACCATTCCAGATTGTGTATGGGAGTAATCCTAGGACTGCTTCTGAACTAAGGAAGATGGACAAGGGGGAAAAGAGTAGTGCTAAGGATAAATATTTTGTTGAGCACCTTAAGAATTTGCATGAAGAGGTGAAGAAACATATCAATAAGATGAACTCACAATATAAGGCTCAAGCATATCAGAAAAGGGGGTATAAGGAGTTCCAGGTAGGAGATGAAGTCATGGTTCATTTGTGAAAGGAAAGGTTTCTAGCTGGTACATACAACAAGTTAAAGATGAAGAAGTTTGGACCAAGAAAGATCCTGAAGAAGCATGATTTAGGAAATGATTATGAGGTAGAGCTACCTAGTGGAATAAACATTTCTCATGTGTTCAACATTGCTGATTTGACATAGTATAATGAAGGAGATATATAGGAGGGTCTGATAAAAGAATAGTGGAAAATTCCAACACCTACTTTAGAGAAGGGATAGATAGTTCGAAATCTTGGATAGTTGTGTGGGTAGAAGCACAAGAAATAGGCAATATGCAGATTACATGGTGAAATGGAGAGGAAGGCCTATTGAAGATTCATCATGGTTTTCTAAGGCTAAGGTTAACCGTCTTGGTTTCCCTCTAACTCCTGAGAAGTGATAGGGTCACTTTTCAAATTACCCTGGGTGTCTAATGCAGGAGCATCTAGTGGTGTAGGGCAATCTTGCATCACCCAAAAAAAATGTTTTCTTTATTTTCTTTAGTTGTTTTGAGTCCCATGATGGCACTCAAGGGGTTTAAGACAGTCAAGCCTATAGCAAAAAATAGGCACTTACTATTTTACTAAGTCGGCCTAAATAGGCTCGTGTGGACCTAAAAATTTACCCCAAGGAGTAGAATTGAAAAACATTTCTGATCATGAAAGAATCACCTCAATACCTTGCATGGTTTGGGAGATATTAAAGTTTCTTTCCTGAGAATTTTCTCCAATGCAACTTCAATTTTAGATATAAAGACTTTAAAGGCCCCGAAACAACTTGAAAAGTTGATGAACCAACCTATGGTGGGTTCATGTGTTGTAGAACTCTTTGAGAGATTTCCAACAATATGCAATAATAGAAAATCAGACACCTTGATCAAAAGTTATGGCCCCATGAAGTTGCCCCTCTAAAAAGTGAATTTCATTAAAATTTCTTCCTAGGTGAGAAATCAAACAATGAGACTTTTGGTGCCAAAACAAAAGGGAAACTTGAACTTTCTAGAACATTCTAGGGTGGTTATTGGGTAAAACAGAAATGGTTAGGTGGGAGTTGTAGAAGGTGGCTCCAATAGTGCAAATTGTGGCTCTAAATAATACATTTTCTTTTAGAGTTGATTTTGTTGTAATGAATCAAGCCCATGAGGTTGTAGCATATAAGTTTTGAATCTATAATTTCATTATCTAAAAGTAATTGAAAGTGGGTAATTTTTCTATCTCGCATCTTCTATGTTGGTATCTATTATTGTGATTTTTGTGGTTTTGGTCAGCTTGACCCTCATTAGTCACCTAATAGATGGAAGTACATTCAGTTTTTAGAAACCCTAACAAGGACCCATTCGCTACTTTGGGCAAATGAGTGCTCAGTGACCTCAAAACAACAATTTTTTAGTAAGGTACACATGGTTTCGGCCTCTTAAAATATCCCTTATTGTTGTTATAACAGTTGGGAGTAATTTTTTATTGTTATTTATGCATTTTAGCCCTCATAATTGAGTGAAAAATCCCTAGGAAAACATAGTGGTTTACCATCTTCATTCATTTTGATAAACCTTTTTTTTCGATGTTTCAAATCCATTTGTGTAAATATTCAAGCTTTGGTCATAATCAATTAAACTAGTGAATCAATCCATTAACAAGGTGAGGCAAGTGGATCTAACCCCTCAACCATAAAATCCAATAGTCATAAAATGCAAAACTGAAATGGTTTGAATCAACCCAAAATCTATAATATGTGTCTTAAATTTCTTATTTCAAAATCTCTTCAAATTACATGAAATCATAGAAAATTTGAAAATATAATGTTTGTAACCTATGGGCTGATGTAAAATTATCACAAATTTGATACAAAGGTCTGATGCAATAAGGAAATATAAACAATAAATCAACCTTATTCAATCCAACTTCTTGTAGCTTTTGGCTCACTACACTAGCTATCTTCTACTAGACACAACTACTACCAAAACCTATAATTTTCAAATATGTTTGTTGATGTATATTCACTCTAAAACCTACACAAAAATGGAGTGTTTTTTCTCCTAAAAGAGCTACGCCAAAAACTCCCACTCCCCAAAACAAGGCATGCATATAAAGAGTTTCATGAATGAGGAAACCATTGTGGTTTCCAAAATAATCTACCAAAACCAACCTAGGAAAATCCCATTCCTCCTTGAGGAAAATGCTTAGAAATTCATAAATGAAAATATTAAATTCTCCCATTCAATTTTTCTAGGTGGGAGTTACAAAATATTTTCCTAAAAATCTCCAATTCTAGCTCAATCCATCAACTCCACTCCTAGGCATCCATATTCGCTCTCCTCATTAAATGATTCCAAATTTGAATTTCCAAGGGAGTTACAAGATGTTCAAATTAACCTCTTCAATCCTAGGTGTGTGCTTTTGTGTATGAATTAATTTTAATAATTTTAATAATTTTCAGAACCAAAATTCCAATATTTAAATTTAATTGCCCAACCATACAAAGTGGTTATAGAACTTTAAAAAAATTAAATCATGCCTACAAGACAACACCACCAAAAATGAGAAAATAAAATCAACAAAAAATTAGAGTACATGCAAGATTGTTTGTGCACCTCGATGCTCCTACATCAGACATGTTGGGTAGGAAATTTACGAGCATGGGCTCACAAAAGTGGAGTTGAATAGTAGAACCATTCTTTCATATTGCAAACAATTTGTAGTGAACTCCATTGCTATCCCAAGTGCACATCAAATGATTTATTTTTTCTCTTCTTCCAACATCTTGTTGCAACTAGCTTCACTCTCCTCCAACAACCCTTCTCACCATTCTTCTTTCCTCTCATGGATTTTTATCCACCACATATTGTGCTCCACTTCCAATGATTCTCTCCTTTCCTATCCTCTTTTGTGGGATCCAACCCACCTAAATCTGACCAAATCCACCAATTTCCCTCATCATACACAAATCAACACTTGCAATATACACCCAAAAATCTTCCCCTACATCTTTGAATGGAAATCAACAGTTTCCATCTATTCTTCTCCATTCTTCTCAACCTTCAACATTACAAATGAATGTAAAATAGTATTATCATAAAATACAAACAAGTTCACCTCCTATTTCATTGTTTCAATGTTTCTAGTGTCTTCTTCAACTATGACCTTTATCTCATCCTTCACTATGGCGTTTCAATCTACCTCATCTTTTCTTACCATCATCTTCATGTATTCAATTTCTATCCCAACTATTGAATCTTCAAAAACTTCTTCACACAAACATGTTGCATACAAATCTACCTCTTCATACATTCTAGAAAAATTAGAAGTTACCTCTCCATTTAATAGCTTTTATATCTCTCTTATCTCCACTCTCAATAGGAGATCTTCTTCATCTTCAAAAATTTCCTCATCAAAGATGGAACCATCAAAGAGATCCACTTTCACACCTCCATCTATAAACAAATAAAACTCAAAACCATCAAATCGTACCCCATTTCTTTTTTCTATCCTAATTTCTTTTCCTTTATTTTTTCGTTGCACCTTTCATCTCTTCATGGCTCTTGACTATCTCTCCACTCTGCAATAGGTCAAATATCTCCAACCTTCTATCCATATTCATCTTTGTTGGAGGATAGAATTCATAGGAAATCTTTCATACTTGCAACAAATAAATTGTCTCACAACTCTCTTTCGTGACTTCACCAATTCACTCCTCACCTGCATGTCTTGGTGCATAATCTACATTGTCATTATCTTCTAGAAAAAATTACTTTTTAGGAAAGATAATCAAACCCATCAACTACAAACTCAAATAATCATAAAATGCAAAACTGAAATGGTTTGAATCAACCCAAAAATCTGCAATATGTGTCTTCAATTTCTTATTTCAAAATCTCTTCAATTTACATGAAATTGTAGCAAATCTAAAAATGCAATGTTTGTAGACTATGGTGTTTTTGAAAATCGCCATGAATATGATACAAAGGTTTGATACAATCAAAAAATATAAACAATAAATCATCCTTCTTCAACCCAACTTCTTCATGTAGCTTCTGGCTTACCACATCGACTATCTTTTATTGGAAACTACTACTGCAATAACCTACAATCTTCAAGTATATTTTCTACTATATATTCACTTCAAAACCTATACAAAATGGAGTATTTTTCCTCCTTCTACAAGAGTTATGTCAAAAACTCCCACTCCCTAAAGCAAGGCATGGATATAAAGAGTTTTATGAGTGAGGAAACCATTGTGGTTTCCAAAACAACCTGCCAAATCCCACCTAGGAAAATCCCATGCCCTCCTTGAGGAAAATGCTTAGAAAATCATAAAAGAAAATATTAAATGCTCACATTCAATTTTTCCAAGCAGGAGTTAGAAAAAGAATTCTCAAAAAATCTCCAATTCCATCAACTCCACTCCCAAGCATCTAGATTCCCACTCCTCATTAAATGATACCAAATTTAAATTTCCAAGGGAGTTACAAGATGATCAAATTAACCTCTTCAATCCTATGTGTGGGATTTTTTGTTGGCATTTATTTATAAATTTTTAACAATTTTCAACACCAAAATTCTAATATTTAAATTTAATTATCAAACCATATAAATTGGTTAAAGAATTTTTTTTAAATCAAATCATGCCTGCAAGACAACACCACAAAAAATGAGAAAATAAAATCAACACAAAATTAGAGTGTGTAGGATTGGCCCTGCACCCAGATGCTTCTGCATCACAATGTAGAATTGCTCCCCTTTGAAGCATCCTTTTTGAGATCCTCAAAGAAGACTAAAATATGAGATGTAGAGGCCCTCTTGAGGGGATGATTTAAGGAGATCCTAGAGACCCCCATCAAATTTGAGGCCCTCTTCGTAGGCTGAGCATCCCAAGCTAATTGTTTATGTCCACTTATCCCTACCCCACACACAACAATATCACTGAAAGAAAATCCTTGAAAATCCATGGGCATGGCAACTCTAGAGTAGCCAACAAGCATTGTTGAATGGGTGGAAGATACATTCTTCACACCTAGAATAACCCTCAGAGGCAAGGAAGAGACATGCACAAGGGAAGTAGAGTTAGGGCACTATAAAATTGAATGTGTGATGCCCAAACCCACACAAGCTTTACCCAAAGTGACCTTTACTTTGCCAAAACTTGAGGAATCAGTAGGACAAGTAGCATCTGAAGCTATGGAGCGGTGATCAAAGGTCATGTTGCTAGCACGTGAGGGTAGAGAAGTGTTTGGCATTGCAAGAGATTATTGAAAGTTAAATTATATATTTTTTATGTTCATAATATATCTCATTTAAATTCTACTTAATTTTACATAATAATACATAGAGTGATTTATTAGTTCCTGCCGGCAGGCAAGAAAACTTATGCATTCACCCGGAATGCTTTTAACTGGCAGCATCGGCCAATCACATTTCACTATTTAACATATTACTTATTTTTTTGTATAGTTTGAATTTGGAGACCTATTTTATATATTGGAAAATTAGCATTTATCAAATTTTCTATTCATCTGAGTAGCTTTATAAATCATTATTGTTTTAAATATTCAGGAAAATGCGAACGCATAAATTGAGTAAATAAATTTAAGCAAAGGTATAGTTTAGAAGTTGGCGGCTAGAGGTACGTAATCCATGAATGCAAATTAAATGCATTAAAATACCAGGGAAATACGAGCGCATAAATTGATTAAATAAATTTAAGGAAAGGCATAGTTTACAAAACTGGTGGATAGACGTACGTAATGCATGAATACAAATTAAATGCATTAAATGGCATCTGGCTCAAGGTGAAGGCACTGGAATGGCTTGTTGGCCACACGTGGCCAGGGTACTTTGGTCATTTAATATAGAGTTAAGCCACTTGTTATGCATTTCTACTACTTTGCATCTATTGTTTTTGTGTTCTGTAAGTGTGTGTTTTGAGAAGAGCTTGTAGCGACTGAGTAGGAGATGTTATAGTTGTAGAGTCCAGACCCAAAAATGAGTTACTTGAGGTGATAATTTCATAGTGCTCTATTGTGTGGCCGAGCAGGGGATTTTGGAGTTGTAGAGTTACACACTGGACAGCGAGAGATGAATTGCTTGAGGTCACAAGAGGTAACTTTTTGTTGTTTTGGTCTATTTAATACAAGAAATGCAAGTAGGGTTTCATAGTGCTTTAAGGCATTAGTATACTTTCACTATAAATTCATATTTTAAACTACTTTTAGTATTATCTATTTGAATTACTTGTTGAAATGCGAAGGTTTCATCTGCGTTTGATAGGAATTATGTAGAAACCCTCTTGTCCATTTTACTTCATGCATGTGAGCCCTGTAAAGTTTGTAAATTTTATGATTACTGCAAAGCAGTCCCATAAAGAGGGCTTTGGAACCAAAATTATGTTAGCGTGTGCGATAGTGAGAGCTTTGGAATAATGAGTCGACAGTGTGTTGCTTTGAGCTTTTTCATTGTCATCAAAGTATAAAGGATAGAGGGATTTTGTTAAAAGTCATCGTTATTGTCCTCGTAGGCATAAATGCAAACAACGAGAGCATACAGAAAATAGGTGAGTTGTTTGACAAAACCTATGAAAGAAAAACTATTATATATGATTAGTTGTTTTTATATTGATGCATTTATAGAAGAAAAATTATCTACGTTTGATAGGAATTATGTAGAAACCCTCTTGTCCATTTTACTTCATGCATGTGAGCCCTATAAAGTTTGGATATTTTGGTTTACTGTAAAGCGGTTTCATAAAGAGTACTTTGGAACAAAAATTATGCCAACATGTGTGATAATGAGAGCTTAAGAACAACGAGTCGACAGTGTGTTGCTTTCAACTTTTCCGTTGTCATCAAAGCATAAAGGATAGAGGGATTTTGTTAAAAGTCATGGTTATAGTCCTCGTAGGCATAAATGCGAACAATTGGAGCATACAAAAAATAGGAGAACTATTTGAAAAAACTTGTGAAAGAAAAACTATTATATATGATTACTTGTACATATATTCATGCATATGTAGAAGAAAAAATGGGAAACTAATAGAACAGTGGGTAGTTATAATGCCCAAAAAGAATCAAACCTAGAACAAGAGCAATATCCAAAAAATTGTGCTTTAAAGTACCTAATGCACTAGAGAATTTACCATAGTAGAATAGAAATTTTCATTTGCACAGAGATAGAGAAAAGAATGCAGTATAAACCTATTGTGTGCCAAAGTACATAATGCACTAGAGAATTTACCAAAGCAGAATACAAATTTTCATTTGCACAGAGATAGAGAAAAGAATGCAGTATAAACCCATCTTGTGCTAGCAAGCATTTAAATTTTGTCAGATGTCGTGGTTACTATTCTCATAGGTAGACATGTAAAATATGAAAGCATTTATAAGGCAAGTGAACTGATTTACAAAACTTCTTAGGAAAATGGGCTTCTAGGAATGCAATGAGTATTAAATATGGACACCTTGATATTCACATGTTAACTTTGGCATTTTTATGGAGTTGGTAGCTCTTAGTTATTCTTCTTTCATCTGATATTTAATTAATTAGGTGGTCGTTAAGTAGTCTTTAAATACATAATAATAAAAAGAAAGAAATAATTATAAATATCCTTGTGGACATTGTAATTATGGGTTGTGAGTTGTACTTGCATGTAGATGGACTAAGCACTCAAAAGTCACAGTAAATGTAGTGTGTCAGCGAATAGGTCCATGTGACATTTCAGACATGTTAAAGTAGTGAATTCCATATTTGTCATTTATTCTTGTATCATTAGATAACTAATTAATTAGGTAGCTGTTAATTAGTCTTTGAATACATAGTAATTAAGAGAAAGAAAAAATTACAATTATCCTTGTGTACATTTTACCTGGTGACCAGATTCAAGGAATAAACATACGAAGCAAACAGCAATTCGAGATTTTGTAATTGGAAAACTTAGACTGAATGCTAAGAAGCTAGAAAATTGTATCTCAGGGTTCTAAGAAACTATGTCGAATATGTTTTAAAATTCAAATTGCAATGTTGTTGTAGAGCAGTAAAGTAATATTGCTTCATAAAATAATTTTAGACTTTGTGCAAAAGAGCAGTTAAATTCATTGGTAGAAGATTTGTGGTACAAGGACCTATGGTAACTAGTTTGTGTAGTTAATCTGATTTACATTTATACTTGTGTCTCTTGAATCTAAAAAATGCTTGCTAGTGTTTTAATGGATATGGCTATTAGTATCTATCGCAGTAGGAGTGTTATATGTTGCAATTGTAGTTTTGGGAGTTGTTTTCATTTTGGTCATTTCCTTGAGCTTAATTGCTATTCCTTTAGAAAAACAAACAAATGGTCATCGTTTACTAATCAAAGCTTATTACATGGTGCAATGCTTTTGATCGGAAGAAGAGAGGTGGTGTAGCGGTGCAGATGTGGAAAATTCTTCAAGAAAAGAGTACAGGGTGAGTTTCTAGAATAAACCTTCTCCTTTGTTTACAATTGCATAGAGTAGACAAAGAAAAGGGTTAATTCAATATTCTCACTATATTGATTGTACTTGTGGTCATATCATTGCTTTTTGTTACAAGGACAATCTTTATAAATGGGTATTGTGAGTGCCATATGCTATATGGTTCATAAAAATTAAGCAATTGAGGTTCAAAAGTAGATCTTTGTTCCAATAATATAACATCAAATGTGTAATTAGTAACCAATCAATGTTTTTGGTGGCTAATCGCACTTTATAATTTAAACATAGTCTTGTCTATTTTGAGAGTTTGATTCTGTATCCATATGCATACTTTGATTAAAACTAGTGGCTGAAGGTACATAATTCATTGATGCAAAAATAGCCTTCAAGTACATAGCAATTACAAGAAAGATATAATTACAATTATCCTTGTGTACATTTGAACTATTAAACAAAGGCAATTAACAAACTAGCACTAGAAAACCATGTGCGTGTTAACGTGTTGGATAACATATATTTGTGCATAGGTGTATATGGATTCTATGAGTTATGATTTCTACTATTATGTAGCGCTTATATTACTTGTACAACCAAGCCACATGCAAGTAGAATTCATAATTCATGGCATCCAGATACACTTAAGGATAAATACAAATCAAGGTTGTTGCCATCCTGATAAGAAAGATGATGAGATACATCCAATTAATGTGTGTCACAACATCTTATTGAATGAAGATCATTTGGATAGGAAGTTTACAAATGAGAATCTGTATTGGTGTGTGTTTGATGCTCTTTTTGGAGACTTGTCAAGAAAATTGCATGCTAATCCTATTAGAGCACAAGTGGAATCAGATTTATTGATTGACTATGATTGATGGGTCAAACGTGTACAAGGATAGTTAAATAATTAGGCAGCTGCTGATTAGTCTTTAAGTACATAATAATTAAAATAAAGAAATAATTACAATTATCCTTGTGTGCATTTGAACTGTTGATCAAAGGCAGTTAAGAAACTAGCACTAGAAAACCATGTGTGTGTTAATATGTTGGATAACATGTACTTATGCATAGGTGTATATGGATGCTATGAATTGTGATTTATGTTTCCATGTAACTGGTTTAAACATTTAATAATTAGTGCTAGGTAATGGAATGAAATGAACTTGGGAAAATGGAAATAGAGTGACCCCATAAAATTGAAACATCAATGTTTACATGGCTTTAACATGATAGCAGATTTGCATCCATGAGACTTCTTTAAATCTCAAATGTCATGTTGTATGTGGCGTATTAGCTAGTTGGCTTAACATGATAGCTTCCAAACAAGTTATTTCAGTGATCAATTAAGCTAATTGGCTAATGAATTAATTGTGTTGAGTGGTTAGTCATAGTTAATTATTAGTCATCTTTATCCTCCAAATCAGTTAAATCAATCTTTCCTATTCACATTCATAGATACACAATCTTTATGACCATTTTTCCTATTTTTAATAAAATAGGAGCTTTAGAACAGGATATGTACATTCATGTAAGCATGATAAGACATGGATTTCTGATAGATATTATGGTTTCAAATGCTCTCATGAATATGCATACAAAATATGGAAGCACAAGAAAAACATGTAAACTGTTTGACAGAATTCCTCGAAGAAATGTTGGATCTTGGTGTGTTATGATTGCAAGCTATGCAGAAAATTATTTGTCGAAAAATATTTTTGCAAAATTTCAAGCAAATTAACTAAATAGCTGATCAAGTTAACTATCAATCAAGTTACTTGAGCAATCAATGAAACTAGTTCATTGATAGATCAGTTTTCTTGAATAGTTAATTATAGTTAATTCTAAATCATCTTTATTCACCAAATCAATTAAACCAATCATGGCCATTCATATGCAAAAAAAAGAGTTTCTTGAAAAGGCTTTATAGACAAGGAAGCAAATGCAATTGCTAGGTGCAAACCAAAATTGGAAAACCTTCGTCAACATTTTCATTTGTGTTTCTTGTGCTACAAATATTCAACAAGCTATAGCTATCCATATTAATTGTATTCCTTTGTCTATGTTCAAGCCATTTGTTTATTCTATTTCTTTTGCTATTATTTGATAAAAGTTTAAATGTCATAGTATATCTGGCATATCAGCTAATAAGTCCATCTCACATTTCGCTCATGACAATCTAGTTTGTCTCATCTATCTCCAATACATTAATCAAAGTCAATTAACAAATAAGTCAACCTTACACTTGACTCATGCAAATTAAGTCAATTCTATCTTTTACTCATTAATGAAATTAACTAATCAATTTAACAAGATAGCTTTCAAACAAGTTAGGTCAGCGAACAATCAAGCTATTTGACTGATGAGCCAATTGAGTTCAATAGTTAATCATAGTGATAGCAAAAAAATCCTTGCTAGATGATGTCATAGTTGAATTTGGTTTTGTGTGCCTATTTGCACTTTTTCTATAGCTTGAAGTAATGGTGCTTTATGGCTCGAGTATTAAGTTTAATTGGAAACCTTTCTTGATTCAAATTCATTGATTAAAATCTATTTGGAAACCATAGTTACAATGTTTCTTTAGGCTCGATGCAAAACAGCAATATAGTTAAAATGCATAGCAAAAGCTTGTAGAGAACCATGTTCACACTTGTACATTTGGAATTCAAGGACCTATGATAAATAGTCTCGCAGGTTAATCTATTTTCAATTAATACTTGTTTCTATTGAATCTAAAAAAATACTTGCTGGTTTTTTTGGTGTTTTGACTATTAGTATCCATTACACTATCACTGTCATCCATTGCAATTATAATTTTGGGAGTTGTTTGCACATATGTGTTTTGATGCATTGTGAAACCCAACTTGTGTTTCTGGGATAAAATGAAGCAAAGTAAATAAAAGTAGCAATTTGTTACCTTGAGTAGCTTGTCCCTTGGTGTTCATTCAATGAGCACAAGAGCTTTTTCTCTGTCACTGTAAACGTCCCCTTTGTATTGATAAAAGCTATCAGTTCTCAAATCTATGCCTTTGCTTACATTTAGTTGTATATGGGGTAACATTGTTTTCAAATACATGACTAATAATAACACATATATTAGAAAACTCTGAATCAAAAAACACAAATCATTAAAAAAAAATATTTTGCTCTTTGTCTTGTATTGCTACAGATAGAGCTTCTTTTCATAAATTATATGTATACCCCACATATTCCTAGACTAACTGTATTAACTCAGAGAGTCTTGACAAATTGCCGGAACAACTCACTATTTTCAACTTTGCATAAGCCTCCACTGTACTCCACACTATATTATTGTTGTCTACCTTTCTACCATCAAAACATGTCTACATATGGCAAATGACTAAAATTACACATTCTTTTGTTAGATTTCTTATCATGTTCTGTCACCTTAATAAGATCAGGTATAGCCATAATGTATTAAAAACGAGTTTATAAGTGTGCAATGCAATCAAGCCCCTATTTTGAAAGTTATAGCAAAACAAACTATATGATTATACCACAAATGGAGATTCTTATCCAAACAAGGGGGAATAAAAACATAAGATTCAATTGTTACCCAAGTCCTTCATTGCTCCCTTGCTGCTGGTAGATGTCACAAAAAAGTACAACCCAATTTGTAAGATGACAATGAATTTAAGGAACTTGAAATAAGTTTGTCTCTATAATATTTTCCACACTTATTTAGCCCTAGCAGCTATGTATTGGCTTATAGGTAGATATAACAGTTGAAAATGCTATCATAGACATATATACACAATGTGGAAATATAGACAAGGTCCAGGAATTGGAAACAAGGAATGCATAGGAAACATAAGCTATGAAATACAATGACATGTAGCATTAACAAGTAACAGTTTAAACTCCAATAATCTATTAAAAAGCTTTTATGAACATTGATTTTTTATCAGATTACTTTTGCAAAATACACGTACAACAATGCAAAAAAGGGTGTTTGGTAATTTTGCTATCAATTCATATGATCCAAGAACTGCTTCTGACAGAGACACACTTCCTCCTCCATCTGTTTTAGTTTAGCAGAATCTGGTCAAGAAATTTATTTTGTTAAATGAAACAATCGGGAATTTGGAAAACAGAAAAAACAATAGATTCTTGAGCTTTCTAATTCATTTTGATTTTTCAATTTTTTTAGCTCACTTTTATAGCATACTGAATAACAAGCAACTAAAAACAACATTCAGAAATCTACAATGCTCTAGTAGAATGACAACACAAACAAGTATTCAAGGGTACCTATGCTGTTTACTTTTGCTCCAAACTCTAAAAGAAGCCTTCCACAGTCTTTGTATCTATTTGCTGTTGCAATGTGCTAAACATAATATATCAAAAAGATTTGTCATGTTGTTCTAAAGTCTCAAAAAAAAAGAATCTCCATATCCTACCATCAAAGAAAATGCATTAAAGTCAAAGGAGTTTGAAATTGAAGATAACAAACCTAATAGCACTCACTTGGATAAACTATTTTCGATAGTCTGAATTTTATTGGTTCCTAGTGTCAAGGTAGTAATACTCATGCATTTGGTTGGAATGCTTTTAACTGGCAACATTGGCCAATTACATTTCAGCATTTAACATATTACTTATTTTTTTGTATAGTTTGAATTTGGAGAGCTATTATTTATATTCAAAAATTAGCATTTATCTATTTCCCTATTTATCTGAGTGGCTTTATAAATCATTATTGTTTTGAAAATTTGGGAAAATGTGAATGCATAGATTGATTAAATAAATTTAAGCAAAGGCATAGTTTGAAAACTGGTGGCTAGAGGTACGTAATCCATGAATACAGATTAGATACATTAAAATATCAGGAAAATGCGAGCGCATAAATTGATTAAATAAATTTAAGCAAAGGCATAGTTTATAAAACTGGCGAGTAGACATATGTACTACATGAATACAAATTAAATGCATTAAATGACATCTGGCTCGAGGAAAATGTGCTAGAATGGCTTGGTGGCCACATGTGGCTAGGGTACTTTGGTCATTTAATATAGAGTTAACCCACTTGCTATGCATCTCTATTACTTTGTGTGTGTTGTTTTTTTGTTCTGTAAGCACATGTTCTGAGGAAGAGTTTGTAGCCAATGAGCAGGAGATATTATAGTTACAGAGTCTGGAACCAGAAATGAGATACTTGAGGTGATAATAAGTTATTTTCCACAGTTTCTTATTTTAAGTGCATAATGAAGCTGTGTTTCATAGTGCTTTGGCTGGCCTATCATTATCACTTTGTGCATGATGTGTTGATGCATGTATGTATGTATGCATGTCTCTATGTACATATGCATTTTTCTATGTGTATATCTATGTAAACATTTGTAGATGCATATATGCATATGTCTCTAGATATATCTATGCATGTGTGTATTTATGCATATATGTGTGTGTGTATAGATGCATCTATGTGAATATGCATGTATACATATATTTTTACGTCCATACATGCATTTATGTGTGTCCACATGGATGTATCTGTACATATATATACATATGTATATATATGTGTGTGTCTATATGTCTTCTCTAGGAGAGAGTTTATAGTGACAGGGCAAAGGTTGTCATGGTTCCAAAAAGGACACTTGTAGACAAGTTACTTCAGGCAATAAATAGTTATTTTCATTAGTTTCCTTTTATTTAATAGTCCATAGGCAGATTGGGTTTCAAAGTGCTCAGCCTACGCTAATATTCATAGACTAGTTCCTCGGATGAACAATTGTGTTTTCTCCAATGTACAATATAGAAGCTTAATGATAACTTGGTGCTTATGAGTCCTCTAAAGATTACATATCTTCAATTACTGCATCACTATTCCATAGTGCAAACTTTAGAGCCACTGTGCTGTTAGCATGTGCCATAATGGGACCTTTTGAACAATATGTGGACAATGTGTTGAGAAGACTTTGCAGGCTATTAGGAAAATGCAGTTTACAGATATAGGCATAAACTCCACAATTGCTTTCAGCTTTCTCATTGTCATTAAAGCATAAAGGAAAGAGGATTTTTTGCAAACTTCTAATCTATGCACTTTTACATGATAATTCACCTTATTAAGTAATGAATCAAATTATCTTAATTAATTAATCTTCTTTTCCCTTCAATCATTTGATATATAATTAATTAGGTAACTGCTAAATAGTATTTACATACATAGTAATAAAAAGAAAGAAATAATTATAACTATGCTTGTGCACATTTGACCCATCAATGAAAGTCAATTAATAAATATGATTCGACCTGTTCACTGATAGTATTCGCATGCAATTTCCTTGAGAAGTCTTGAAAAAGAGGATTACTCACACACCAATAAGGATTCTCATTTGTAACATCCCTATCCAAATCATCTTTATTCAATAAGATGTTCTGGCATACATTAATTGGATGTATGTCATCATCTTTCTTATCAGGATGCGAACAACCTTGGTTTGTATTTCTCCTTGAGTGTATCTAAATGCCATGAGTTATGAATTGTGCTTGCATGTGGCTTCATTGCACAAGTAAAAGTAACTGCTACATAATGGTACAAAATAAACTTATGCAAATGGAAATGAAATGACCCCATTTAGCTAGAAAATCAATATTTATTTGGCTTTGACTATTAAGTGATAGCTGGTCTAGCATTAAACAGTAGCTAGAAATTGTTTTTATCAGAAGTTAACAGTGGTAGCATAGGTCTATGTTGTTTTTTGGCTTAGTATTGATAGGTTTCCATGGCCTATTTACACTTCTTCAGATGCTTAAGCAAATATGGCATCTATTCCATTGATTGCTCTTAAAGAACTTATGACACCATTGCAATAACAGAGTTACACTAATGCATGCAAATGCAAAAAAAAATCTATATTAAAGGGTACACAAATAACAATAAGTCTTTAAAAATTATAAAATGCAATTTGCATTATAAGAAACAAAATTTCTTACTTAGGTTCTTTCTCGTCGAAACGAATCTACATGAGAATTCTATTTTGTTTTTATGAATAACATAGTATATGTCACTCACTGTACTCATTTGTCTAAATTGTCCTTGTGACAGGGATCGGTGCTTTCAACTATATTTAAACAATCACGCACAAACTGCAATGTGAGGTTAGCATATTAACCTTCTCCTTTTTGTTTTTGAAAAAAATGATGTAGAGTTTTCCAAATATGTGCTTCTAGGAAGATTTCCCATGGTTGTAGATGACATAGTATATGTTTTTACAGTTTTCTGACTTCTCAATTTTGTCATTGTACTAGGAAAAATTACTTGTGCCTATAATAATAGCCAGAATTTGTACATTGCTGCAAGTATACTTGATCATTCAATAGCAGATTGCAAGGTCAGCTCTCTAAATTGTCTTTTTGCTTTTCTTGAAATGCAATTGAAATTTCTTCAATATAATGACTGCATAAAGTTCTTTTTCAAGTTTTCATTTTGTCATCTTGTATTCTTCATTTCTTTGAACACAAATGATTTAAAAGGCTACTTGCACATATAGGAACAGGAAAATGCATTTTCCACAATTGCAATAGTAATTTGTCTTCAGAAAATAGAACAAGTTTTGCTTATGTGTTAACTAGTTATACTTCCTCTATACAATATCCATAGAATAGAATGAACTGCTAGAATGCAATTTTTAAATCCTTTTTACAGTTTCAAATAGCCTATAAAGTCATAAGTCTTTGTTTTATGTCAACTGGCTTTTACCTATATGCATTTAAGGCAATTTTGTTCATAAGACTACTTATATCTATGCAAGTTGCCATGCACTGTGCAAGTGAACGTGTGTTTAATCTTTCTGTGTTGCAAAAAAAGACCACAAAGTTAATTTCAAAAGCTGACATGGCACATGAGTACAATGAATGATGTACTACATTACTCATAGACATGACATAATATTTTTCCATGGTCTTGTTTACATGCAAAATGACATTAACCACAATTTTTTTTTGCTCACATTGCCAATTTCACTGTGTGCTATAAACCTATATAGTAAGAGAAAACTGATAAAAGAAACTATTTATTGCCTCAAGTAACTCATTTCTGGTTCTAGACACTGTAACTATAACAAAGTCTGCTCAATCACTGTAAACTCCTCTAGAACAAAGACTTGTAGAATAGAAAAACAATTTCTGCAAAGTAATAGTCATGCTTAACAAGTGACTTAAGCCTATAACAAATGAACAAAGCAGCCTGGCTATACATGTCCACCAAGCCATTTCAGCAGTTTCCCATCCAGCCACATGCAATTTAATGCATTTACTTTGCATTTATGCACTGTGTGCCTGCACCTATGAGTTTTAATCTCTTTTCTTTATTATTTAATCAATCTATGCCTTTTCTTTTGCTCAATGAATCTATGCCTTTGCATTTTCCTCAAATTTTTAAAACTAAAATGATTTTAAAAGCTATTGCGACAAATAAGAAAATCCATAGATCTTCTTTGATCAATCAATGCCTTTGCATTTCCCTAATTTTTTAAAAATAGAAATGATTTATGAAACTATTCCCTACATGCCACTTAATTCATGTTTATGTGAATAGCTTTTAAAATCATTTGCTCTTTGAGAAAATCAGTCACTTAGAAGTACATAGAAACAAAGGAATTCAATTACACAAAACATTTGAAGACCATAGCCTCAGATTGACAATGTAAGCAAAAAATATTCTTATCCACCATTTCTTGCATGTAAACAAAGCTACCTGAAAATATTGTTTTGTGTTTGTGGCATTGAGAGTATACATCATGCATTGTACTCATTTATCCAATTTCTCAATGTAACAGGAAAAAGTACATACAATCCTGGTGGGGGACAGTGGATGACAAAGTCAGGTTGAAGAATTAATACTATTTTCCCCTTGTCCTTCTAAAAAATTGTTTGTTGTATAATATGTCACATAGGCTTTTGCTACTACTCAAGATCCATTTTCCAACATATATAGAGATTATTATCTTCCAGAATGCTCGAGAACATGATTAATACTATGGAATGCTATTGAGTAAAAGCACATAGGCAACATAGGATAAAACTATAGATTTTGTAATCTAGATGATAGCATTTGATACTATTCATACATAACATTTGCTATTCTCAAACACATTGGGATATGAAAGAAATGAGGAAAATGATAGACGTTGACACCTATGAATTGACAAAGCACCCCCAAATATCAAACATTGACTATGCGCTTAAGAGCGAGGGGCTTTGCAAGTTAAGTAGTTTTGCATACAATGTTGGTGATTGTTTGTTTGACTCCTTACAGCTACTACTTAACAATCGCTACATATCAATTCAACTACGAAATGGAGCTATAGATTACTTCTTGAGTTGCTTTCAAAACAAGGACAAAGAAGCAATAAAATCATACAACTATGAACTAGATCCTGATACTCTATATACATTGCACAAAGTATATGATCCGCAAACATATTTCCGCAGAATGCGATTATCTGCAAAGCCACAAGCAAATTGCACTGAAAGTGGATTGTGGGGTGACTTATTCTGCATTCACTGGATATCCAAATGGTTGAATATACAAATATGCATTTGGTCAAGGACAATAGCAAGAAGGTACTTACAGTTCAATACTTCTGACTACACAGAATCAGTCTCTATACTATTTCATGACATCAATTCTTTAAGTGGACACTTTGAACCATTGTTAAACATTGAAACACAAAATGTAATTTCAAAATAGCCCATAGGTTCTCATGAAATTAAAAAACTGTGCACAAAGTACCCTCGGATATCAAACATTGACAATGCCCTTAGGGCTGAAGGCCTTTGTAGATTAAGCACATTTGCATACAATGTTGGTGATTGTTTGTTTGACTCGCTTCAAGTACTACTTAACAATCAGTACACCTCAACTCAATTACGAAATGGAGCCATAGATCATTTCCTAACTTGTCTTCAAAATAAGGACAAAGAAGCAATTAAATCATATAACACTAAACTAAATCCTAATACTTTATATACATTGCACAAAGTACATGACCAAGAAACATACTTCCGCAAAATGTGATTGTCTACAAGACCATGCACAAACCATAGTGAATGTGGATTGTGGGGTGACTTGTTCTACATTCACTGGATATCCAAATGATTGAAAATACAAATAAGCCTCTGGTCATTGACAACATCAAGAAAGTACCTAGATTTCAATGATTTTGGATATACAGAATCAGTCTCTATACTATTCCATGATACAAACCCTCTGGGTGGACATTTTGAGCCGCTCCTAAGAATCAAATCCCAAAATCTAACTCACCAATGCTCAAGAAGCTTACTCCAACTTAAAAAGTCAATCAGAAGTTGTCCACAATACAAAATTACTTACTTGAACAAGACACATGCTTTGCCAAAAATCAAGAAGAATTTGATACCATTTGTTACAGTAAACAATTTTAAACATAAATCAACAATAAGACTTAATCACCTGAATAACTTGATTAGAAAATAAAAACAAAAAGAAAGTATACCTACCAGTCCAAAGAAAACAAAAACATTGTCACCAATAGACATTTATAAAACAGCAATACAAGATACACCAAAATATGCATGTGCAATTTGCCAAGTGCTCTGTTTCCACAAGGACATTAGGACATTCAAAGAAAAACAAAAAGAACTATACTCTAAGCTACTACAATCAGATTCCTTTCCAATCACATATTTCATATGCCAAGTATGCTACTTTGCATTAAAAATGTCCACTATTCCAAAGTATGCTACCCCACAAAAGATAAGAGCTAATAGACCATTGGGCTATGTTAAAAATTTAAGTCAGCTAGAAGAATGACTTGTCTCACTTAGAATTGCATTTGCACAAATTTGGGAACTAGGGTTCAAAAGGTCTCAAATAGGCCTAACAGGTTCTATTATAAATGTTCCTGTTGACATGAACATTGTACAAAGAGCATTACCACAATTAATTAACAACACACAAACAATTATTGTTTCATTGAAAAGGCACTTACAATACAAGAATGCATTTCAAAAAGGCATGGTGTGCCCAAATGTCATCCTGCAAGCTTTGACTCAATTAACAAGGACACCATTATACAAAATGCACAAAGTCCATATAAACCAAGATTGGCAAGAAGTTCTCCAATGCACTCAAGAAAACGAAGACAATAGTGCACAAAATACAAGTGAAATAGAATCAGATAGTGAAATGGAAAATGAAAACCCATCAGAAACATTGATACATGGATTTACTGAGTCTAGAAGTATCCATAACATGGA
Source organism: Sequoia sempervirens (assembly GCA_007258455.2). NCBI lineage: Eukaryota > Viridiplantae > Streptophyta > Pinopsida > Cupressales > Cupressaceae > Sequoia > Sequoia sempervirens. The sequence continues at coordinate 518,664,030 of VDFB02281492.1, forward strand.
AGACAAGATTATTGAAATTGCACCTGCAGAGGACAAGTATCCAATTGGAATATTTAAGGACATGTATGCTGAAGAAATGAATTTCCCAACTTTATTCTTTGGCAAACCACGTGATAATGACATTGTAAAAAACTTTACATATCAGAAAATAATACGCTGGGAGCTCTTACAGTCACAAAGACAATTTGCATATCATACAACAAACATTTTTTTCAAAGCTATTAAGGTACTAATACAACAAGTACTGTCTACAATGACAATAAGAATCCAAAAGGCCAGTTAAAAGGACAAAAGCTATTTGCAAAAGACGTTAAACACAAACCAAATCTAGAAAAAATTCTTAAATCAGATATTGGATATGTTGATTTCAAAAGAATAAGAATCTCTCCAGACTATTCACAACAACTTAAGAAAAATGTATTTGCTATGATTCGACAACTAGGACCACCAACATTTTTCATCACTTTCACTAGTGCTGAGAAAAATTGGGATCCACTAATTCAAACATTACAAGAGTTGCACAATCTACACCAATCAGCACAAAACCGTCAAGAATCTAATGGCCCAACACACATTGACAAATTTGAACTAATCAAGAAAGACCCTATCACTTGTGCACGTTACTATAAACATAGGATAAATGCAATAAAAAAATTGATATTTACAGATGACTCTTTCTTTGGAAATGTCATTGATTACTTCTCAGTCACTGAGTTCCAAAATCAAGGAAATGAACATGATCATTTCCTCATATGGGTTAAAAATGCACCAATCTACACAGAAGATAACAATGCAAACATCATAGCTTTTGTTGATAAGTATATTACTTGCGACACCGAAAATTTGGAACCTGCTTTAGCAATGTTACACAAACATCATCATACAAAGAAATGCAAGAGATCAAGAAAATGACTTTGTAGATACAATTTTCCTTTTCCACCAATGCAAAAGTCAACTATACTTTTACCAATACTCCAAAAGACTGAAGCGATAACTGCAAATGCCACTGACATCTTTGCAAAACTCCAAAAAGCAAACTATGACGAAACATTCACTTTTCAAATGTTCTTGAAAGAAATAAACTTAACTGACAATGAATACATTGAAGCTTTGAGCTCAACATTAAACAGGCCCACGCTTTTTTTACAAAGAAAACCATCACAAATATGGAACAATAGTTTTTCAAGGAAAATTCCAGATCTTTGGAAGGCTAATACAGATGCACAGTTTGTCCTCAATGCATATGCTGCTGCAATGTATTGTAGCTCATATATTGCAAAAGTAGACAAGTCAATGACATATGCATTCAAAAGAATACGTACAGATCACAAGCAAGACAATATTGATGCAATACGAATGGTGAGTAAACTTGGAAATGCCATGCTTAACTTGCAACAAATGTCATCACAACAAGCTGCACATATTGTTTTGTCACTGCCATTAAACTACAGTTCAAGAAAATGTATATTCATTGATACACGATCTGACAATGATCGCACATTTATACTAAAATCTATTAAACAATTGAGCAATGAGCTAGACGAATCAGAAAATGTTCTTGTGAAATCTATAATAGACTACTATTTGAAATGTCTCAAAACAATGGCAGAAATATGTCTTGCAGAATTTGTTTCCAGATACAACAAATATGGTGCTATAATTGAACCAAAGGCCAAACCAAATGTGGTACAGTTTATCAATTTCAACAAACACTTTGATATAGAGAATCATTGTAGAGAGCAATTGGTTCTCTATGTTCCATTTACCATTAATGAGCATACACTCAAACAAAACTTTGACTCTTGGGAACATGCATACATGTACCATGGACAAACCATTCAAACAAATAGTGCAAAGTTCATCCATAGCACAAACTCTACATGGGGTGACATTGACAAAGCGATAAATGATCTTCAATCTCTTGATGAAAAGCTCATTGACCTAGCAATGCAAGCAAAGATTCACCAGAAAGAACTATATGGCATACAAACAGACCTTCCAAACATAGGTTGTTCTAACCCAAATACCATACATTCCAATGGATTTGAAATTGCAAAGCACCCACAGATTATAGATAACAATGAATACTACAAGTTAAGACGAATGTTAAATAAAGAACAACAAGCAATTGTTAAAGATGTTCTCATAAAAAAGATGAAAAATCCACAAAAGCCATTGCACTTGTTTTTTACTAGGGGAGCTAGAACAGGAAAGACTTTTACAGCAAAGGCCATCTACCAAGCTCTCATTCGCATGTATAGAAATTATGTTGACAATAATCCAAACAAACCCAAGGGCTTATTAACTACATATACAGGTAAAGCAGCATATAACATAGGGGGATTCACATTACATTCAGCATTTGATATACCTTTTAACACATCAGAATTCCTACCATTAAACACTGAAGTGCTTGACACTATGTCAAAGCACTATGATCAATTGTGCATACTTCTTATAGACGAGATATCATTAGTTGGCTCAACATTCCTACTGTATATTAATAGAAGACTACGAGACATAATGCAAATGCCTACAACATACTTTGGAAACCTTGATACAATATTTTGTGGTGACCTTTACCAGGCACAACCTGTCCTTGACTCTGTGGTTTTTGAAAATAAGCCTACTCCAATTGAATTAATGCCTTATAGTTTCTGGAAAGACCATATAAATTGCTATTCATTGGTGACTACCATGAGACAAAAAGATGAAATATTTATTTCAATCCTTAATAGACTATGAGTAGGCATTCAGACAACTCATGACATAGACTATCTTAACAAAATTTTCTTTCGTCCTGTACCATTTGATCCATTGCTTCCGCACCTTTTCTATAGCAGAATTGATGTTCAAGCACATAACAACAAAATGCTATCAATCATTCCAACCCAAATGATAGTGCTAGATGCAATAGATGAACTTGAGGAGGACCTTAATGCAATACGAGTATACAGTCACACAACGACACTTCCATCACAAATATGCTTAAAACCAAACATTCTTGTTGAACTCTATGCAGGCAACTACAATGTTCAAGATGGCCTCGTCAACGGTTCAGATGGAATTTTTAAAGCATATATAGTACAAAACAATATTGATATTGTCTGGATTAAATTTAATGACCCATCAATTGGACATTATCAACGCACAAAACTAGCACAATGCTATTCTACTAACATTGACAAAGACTAGGTGCCTATACAACGCATTGCTAGGCCAATCAAGAAAATAACATCAAGCAAGCAAATTACAATTAGAAAACAATTCCCAATACAAGTAGCATGTGCACGAGCCATACATCGATCCTAAGGATTAACAATGGAGGCCTTGGCTTTTGATCCCACAGGCATTAGATAGCATGGGCTAACCTATAGAGCTCTATCACGAACAAAATCAGTAGAATCATTATTTTTGTTACAACCTTTAACTACAAAAAACTTTAAAGTTAAAAACAAAATACAACTAGAAATGTCTCGTCTCCAGACATGTGCAAAATGGAAATTTGATAACCAAAGCATATGTTCAGAAAAAAAATCACATTTGCTTCTATGTACATTGAACACTTGTAGCTTGAAAGCACATGCAGAAGACATTGTCAATGACTATGGCATAATGCAATCTGATATCTTGTGTCTCCAAGAAACACATATGCATCCCTTTGAGCTAAATATCTTGCTGCAGTATTTTGATAGCTTTTTTGTGCATAACATACATGGCATAGCAACTTTAACCAGGAAACATCTATTCCTTTCAAAATCAAAACAACATGAAACATCAAATATTGAAGCCATCACATCAACAGTAATGCTATCTAACAATGAACTCAATGTTTTTAATATTTATGCAAGACCTGCAACTGCCATAGATGAAGTAATCGCAATCTTGCAACTATTTATTGCATCCAAAAATTCAGAAAACATGTACATTTTAGGCGATTTTAATGTGAACATGTTTTCTGAAAGCAGAAGCAAAAAAATACTTCAGAGTTATATGCAGCAGAACAATATACAATTTATGTTGGACCAACAACACAGCATGGGCAAGTCAGTCATTGACCACATTTGGTCCAACATGACTACAAATATATGCTCTATCTATAAATCAGAAGCATATTGGACTGATCACAATCTAATTTTCCTAAAATTGCATATTGCCTAGTAGACAAATTGAACTTTATAGAACTTATAGCCTTATATCACTTTTATGCTTTGCAATGCCTTTTTCAATCCTATATCCATTATTTGCCAGAGATCTATGGATGAAACTAAAAGACAGTCAAAGAAAATACAAACCACGCAAGAAGAATCAGCACAATGGTAAAGCACTCATAGTATTATTCCTTCATACTCGTTTAGCCAAATCACATATTCAAATAACATTGTTCCAATTCTTTGTAGGATGCCCAAATATGTATCAAAAAGATAGGCAAAACAAGTACAAATTGCACAGGAAGACTCAGCACAATGGTAAAGTGCTTGGTTCTTCATTGTAACACCATTTTCCTAGCTTGCTAGTATTAAATTAGCATTCAATTGACATTATCCTTGTTCACTGTAGGACAAGAGTCAAGAAACCTAAGATTGTTTCAATTGAACAGCTAAATGCAAAAAGAGCTAGAGACACCTTCCAAGGTGATGTGCTTGTTGTCTACAAAGCAACATTAGATAAGGCCAACAAAACACGGGAAATGTTGTGTGTTGATTTAATAGATCACAAAGCAGAAATGATAATCACGTTAAATGTTAGTGGAAACCTTCTATATAAACATGAGCCTAAAATAGTCCCGGGGTCAGCTATCTCAATCTCAGATTTCCAAGTTGTACCTAGGATAGATTATGACAGAGGTGACTGTGATTGCATTTTGATTCTAATAGACATAAGCATGACTGAAAAACATCCCAATTTATTCCAAGTACGACTATCAGCCAGCTGCTAACAACTATAAATGAGTACCTAGCTGGCACAATAGTTGCGCTAGTAGTTGGTGCGAAGAAAATGGGTACCCAATTTGCAGTTGACATCAAAGATGGCCATAGTGACATAGATAGAGCACAGGTATTTCGGCCTACAAAAATTTTCCCTATTTTTTCAGTGTCAACCTTTTTCTCATTCCACAGTGGTCTCTATAACAATTTTCATACCAAAATCTAATTCTATCATTGAATCACAGGTGCTATTATGGTCAACATATGAGCAACAATACTTTGCAATCGAAGACCAGTTGCATACAAATAAAATACCTACAATGCTTTTCAAGAATATTGTAAGAAAAATAGATCAAAAGAACACGTTTCACACATGTCACTCAACATTTATCTTTAACTTGAATGACAAAAGAAGCTTGGAAAAATCACCAACCTGCTACACTCAACTTTTAAGGTAATGACATTCATTTTTTTTGAACTATCATATTTGAACCTGTACTTTTTGTTTCCTCTAAAAATTTAGAACCATATTCTATATGTTTCTGGTACTCTAAAAGCAGCAAATGCATTTTCCAATCCATTTCATGCATGCTGTCCAAAATGCAAATGCAAATTCATTGGCTATGGCACACTCCAAGAAAAAACTGCTCACTGCAAACAATGCAACCAACAAGTCAATTATACATTCTGTTTGCAACTTAAAACTATCATTACAACTTATGACAATCAAACAATTCAGTCTTCAATTGACTAGGTCACCATGCACCACCTATTGCCCAAACTGCAAAACCTCAGCTATGAAGACTATATCAAGGACAAGTCAGCAATGATATTCATCCTACGGGACTTCAGCGCTGAAGGACATTTTAGCCTTGACCAAAACAATGTCATTGTTGAAGCCATTTTCATTGGAAAATAGACAGGAAACATCACCAAGAGGTAAAAAAGTCATTCATATGTAATCTTTTTCTCTTGTGAACCAATGCCTCAAATCACCATCCATACAAACTATGTTTCTAATACAGAGCATTTTCTTGGCTTTACAGGAAACTAGGAATACAGGAGTACAGATTTGCATTGTTTAGACTTTAACTTTTTCACCTTTCCATGCTCTAAGACATTTCACTGGTTTTGACATGTTAAAGACATCTTTGGTTTTAAAATACTCTATTGTTATTATACATTTAGACACTTTTATTGGTTACTATGTTAAATTATTCTCGAATATGGACATCTGAAAATCTAATTTTGTTTTTACACCTACGAATACAATGGTTGTCTATGTACATCCAACATATATGTTCAATAATTATTAGCCTTCCATGCATAATGCCATTCAAACTATATAGTTTAAATGTTTCTTTTTGCATTCTATTGTTTCTAGCTTTTCCAATATTTGTTCTCTGTTTGTTATGTTTTCAAGAGTTTATGGTCACTGAGTAGAAGTTGTTATGGTTGCACACTCCAAACCCATAAACAAGTTACTTGAGGTAATAAATATTTATTTTCCTCTAGCTTTTTTCATTTTACGCTATTAATGCAACCAAGTCTCAACACTGCTTTTATGCATTCTACTTTATAGTCACTTTTCCATCACGAATTCTAATGTATAAAGTACATCCCTGTATAGAGAAATTCATTTGTTGCTTTCACTGCATATATGCATATTTACATGTATATATGCCTCTATGTCCATATGCACATATGCACATTTTCATGTATGCATGTATTCATCTAGGCTTCTACGTATACCTGTATGCAATTGCTTATACATGTGCCCATGCATTTATGGATGTGCCACTCTAGCCTTGTAGCAATTTATTCTATTCTATGGATATTGCATATAGGAACACTAATTAGCTCTTTCACCGTAGACAACAGTTGTTTTCATAAATACCAACTCGAGCTTATATGTTTCTAGCTACATATATACTTAGACTTAAAACTACTTATTTATGATCTTTATTGTTCCATTTTCGTAGACATGTTACTATTGCAATCAAATGTGTAAAGCATTCATGTCCAAAGAAATTAGAAACAGGAGTGGCAATATGTTACACAACCTTGTGTTATGCCTTTATAGCAGTTTTTTCATTACATTTCAAGAAAAGCAAAAACTAAAATTTTATTCATATTATTTCATCTATGGCATTTAGAGCTTTTGCAATAATTATTGCAGGGATAGAGTTCAATGTTAAATAGTTGTATTGTTCATGTCATGGCTTCAAAATTCTTCATGTCAAATTGCATTATGTGACAAAGTTAACATGTAAAAACCAAAGTGCCCATTATGAACACTTATTGCATTCCATGGGACCACATTTCTTTGAACAGTTTTTCTGAACAATTTGCTTCCCTTGTGTATGCTTCCATATTTTGCATATGTGCCTATGAGCAGATTAACTATTACAGTTCACAAAATTCCTTTATTCTTTATGTCAAATTGCCTATTTTGCATATGTCAAATTGCATTATGTGACAAAGTTAACATGTAAAAACCAAAGTGCCCATTATGAACACTTATTGCATTCCATGGGACCACATTTCTTTGAATAGTTTTTCTGAACAATTCGCTTCCCTTGTGTATGCTTCCATATTTTGCATATGTGCCTATGAGCAGATTAACTATTACAGTTCACAAAATTTCTTTATTCTTTATGCTTTCATCATAGCAAAAAAAGCTCAAAGCAATTGCAAACTTTAGGTTTACAGAACACAGGCTTATAGAACACAAAAACAACACACAAAAAGTAATACAGATGCATAACAAGTGGCTTATCTCTATATTAAATGACCAAAGTACCCTGCCCATGTGTGGCCATCAAGCCATTCCAGCACTTTCACCTCCAGCCAGATGCCATTTAATGCATTTAATTTGCATTCATGCATTGCACTCGCAATTTCCTGATATTTTAATGCATTAAATCTGCATTCATGGATTGTGTACCTCTAGCTGTCAACTTTTACACTATGCCTTTGCTTAAATTTATTTAATCATTTTATGCGTTCGCATTTTCCTGAATTTTTAAAATAAAAATGATTTATAAAGCCACTCAAACAAATAGAAATATAGATAAATGCTAATCTTCCAATATTAAAATTAGCTCTCCAAATTCAAACTATACAAAAAAAGAAGTAATATGTTATATGCTGAAGTGTGATTGGCCAATGCTCCGAGCTAAAAAGCATTCCCAGCAAATGCATAGGTAAATTAAAAATGGGTTCACAAGAAAGAGTTTTTGATTCTGAATCCATATGCATACTTTGATTAGAACTAATGGCTAAAGGTACATAATTCATTGATACAAACTCAATGCATTGAATGGCATCTGACTAAAGGAGATGCTATTTGGATTGCTAGTTAGTCTTTCAATATATAACAAGGTTCAAGGAGAAAACTCTTATTATCGCACATGTTGACATAATTTTGGTTCCAAAGCTCTCCTTATGGGACCACTTTGTAGTAATAAAAAATATACAAACTTTACAGGGCTCGCATGCATGAAGTAAAATGGACAAGAGAGTTTCTACATAATTCCTATCAAACACAGATGAAGCCTTCTCATTTCAATAAGAAATTTGAATAGATAATACTAAAATTAGTTTAAAATATCAATTTATAATCAAACTATAAGAATGCCTTAAAGCACTATGAAACCCTACTTGCATTTCACAATTGTGAACAAAGAAAAAGGTTCATTCTAGAAACTCACCCTGTACTCTTCTCTTGAAAAATTTGCTAAGATTGCAGAATTTAGGTTTACATTGTTCCAAACTCCTCATTACAGCATAGGTTACTAATGTATTGGTTCTAAAGCTCTCTCTATGGCACAACTCTATAGCAATTGAAGATATATAGTCTTTACAGGGCTCCGATGCAGTCAACAAAATAGACAAAAGGGTTTTTACGTAGTCCCTTTCAAAAAAAAATTTCATGTATCCACATTTATTCCATGAGTTTTGTAAAACACTTCACTTGCCTTTTACATGCTTTCATTTTTTGCATATGTGCCTATGAGGACCATAGTTATGGAATTTGACAAAATTCTTCTATTTACATGCATCCATGCATCTTGCCCAGAGATACACATATACATGCACCCATGTGTACTGCAATACATGCATCTATGTATACACACATACATGCATCCATGTGTACTGCAATACATGCATCCATGGATTTGTGTATCTATGCAACTTCATATGCAATTCATGAATATTTCCATACATGCATATATAAGCATTTATGTATCCGACTATGCATCCACCTATCTATCGATGCAACTATGTTTCTATGTATTCTTCTACCTATAGATGCATCCATGCATATATGTATCTGTGCTTCTATGTGCATATGTATACAGGCATCTATCCATATATGTGTCGATGTATCTAGGGATACATGTATTCATAGATACTATCTATCCATGCAACTATGTTTCTATGTATTCTTCTACCTATAGATGCATCCATGCATATATGTATCTGTGCTTCTATGTGCATATGTATACAAGCATCTATCCATATATGTGTCGATGTATCTATGGATACTTCTATTCATAGATACATGTATCTACGCATCTATGGATACCATGATAGATGTCCACATCCATGTATCTATGGATACATGTATCAAGTAGCTAGTTAATGTGAAATCTGCCCAAGGATAATTATACTTATTTCTCTCCTTTAATTGTTATATATTCAAAGACTAATCAGAAATCCAAACAGCCTCCTCCTTAGTCAGATGCCATTCAATAATTTTGCATCAATGAATTATGTACCTTCAGCTATGCTTTCAAAGAATAAGTTGGCAGTGTGTTGCTTTGATCTTTTCTGTTGTCATCAAAGCATAAAGCATAGAGGGATTTTGTTAAAAGTCGTGATTATTGTCCCCATAGGCATAAATGCAAACAATGGGAGCATACAGAAAACAAGTGAACTATTTAACAAAATTCATCAAAGGAAAACTATTATATATGACTATTTGTTTACATATTCATTCATTTGTAGAAGAAAAAATGGGAAACTAATACAACAGTAAATAGTTATAACCTGCGAAAAGAATCAGACCTGGAACAAGAGCAACATCCAAAAAATTGCGCTTTAAAGTACCTAATGCACTAGATAATTTATCATAGCACAATACAAATTTTCATCTGCACAGAGATAGCCATATGCATTTGCAGCTATATGCAAATATGCATGAATACATCCTTCCATGTAACATATGCATTTGTAGCTATATGCAAATATGCATGGATCCATGTATACATGTATTCATTTCTCAATGTGTCCATGTTATTCTGTTTTATGTGTATACATGTGTCTCTCAATGCATCAATGCATATATTTGTGAATAGCTCTATGTTTTTCTTTGTTCATGCATTTATTGTTTTATAACGCATCAGCGTTTGCATTTTTTCAGTTTCATGGCCTTCCATATTAATTGTTTTCATTTTGTGTTTTTTTACAACTTTTTGGTAATGCTGATCCGTCTTGATGTATCTGTTTGCATTTCTACTACAGACGGTCTAATCATTCCAATGGTTACATATAACATGTTGGCTTCTCAAAAACAAAATGTACATATATTTATATATTTTAAATCTACATTAGCTTGACTGATTTCTAAGACAGTTTATTATCATCATATTCTGAATTGTGTTCTTCTTGGAGACTTTTAGAGCTTGTCTCTTGAAAGTGACTTACTATTATCAAGTATTTGTAGTATTTTTCTTACTGTATTATTTTATTGTGCAATTTGTTTCATTACAAGTGGTATTACAGAATAATATTCGCACTATGAAGACAAGAAAAAATCAAATATGTTATTTTAGAGTTCATTTTAGGAAATATATATCTCTGTGCTTTGTTAAATATTTCTTCAGTTTTCAAATATTTTTCAAGGTCTTATTCAAGTTATTGCAATATAAACTCTAAGGTAATATCCTTAAATATCATTATATTTTTATATCTATTCTTCTCTTGTCGCATTTCGAGGAACCTCAAGGATCTTGGCACCTTGTTCAATACGAAGGAGAGTGAGAAATGGGACATGAGTCTTTTTTCTGTGTTTGTATTGATACACTCAACCCTATGATGATTTTAAAAAGCATAACCAATAACAAACTAGACATTCTTCCACCCTTTGTTTGAAGAAATGATCACTTCTTACCCTATTCATTCCATTCATTTCCATTCCCACCCTTCCATGTCCTTTCTTCTCAAATCAAATACATTTCAAAATCCATTTATATGCTTGCTTTCCATCACACCAATCTATTGCATTCCCTTTTTCATTCAATCCAACTCCCTCATACAAATTTTTATTTCTCGCATTTAATTTTAACCATGTAACTCAAAAATGATAAATTCCTACCATTTACATTCCATTCATTCTCATTTGTAGGGTCACACATCCTTGCCTCCCATATCAAATACTTTTCATAATGCATTCATATACCTTACTTGCATCTCATCATTCTCTCAATTCCCTCTTTTTGTTGCACTTACATAGCTCAGTCTTCTTTATTACCCTTATATAGCTTTATCTATCTATAGCTCAAATATACCTTTATCCATCACAACAAAATTCACACCATACTAGATAGAGGAAAAAATGAAGAAAATATCAAGGTTATGCAATTAAACACTAAGGGCTTTCAACATTACTATCATAACATCTAGTTGTATTCAAGAGTTCTTTTCAAAATGTTTTTTCTAAATCCTGTTTATTACAAATACCTAAGAGCATGTATCACAGTTTCTAGAAGACTAAAATGTATCATCAGATTTAACAAATATTTCCATGTATACATGCATTCAAATGCATCGTTAGATATCCTTTATACACTTGTTCAAAAAACAATAATGTATTATTCTTTTGTTTCGATCATAAATGTTTTTTTGTATATCTTTCAAATGCAAATTGTTTCTGACATTTCTAACTTTATGCACACAGGAATATGTAGATTCTTGTTTACATACCAAATTACATGGGCTCATGTACACGTGGCTCCATGCATAGATCTTTGCATTCATCCATATATTTATGCATTCCTTTGATATATGCATTGCTGATAAATAATTAACCTTTCCTGTTTTCTTTCATTTAATACTGCAAATGCAAATTGTTTCTGACATTTCTAACTTTATGCACGCAGGCATATATAGATTCTTGTTTACATACCAAATTACGTGGACTCATGTACACATCCATGCATGTATACATGTTTACATGGATCCATATTTTTATGCTTCTGTTTGATATATACATTGCTAATAAGTAGTTTGTTTCTCCTATTTTCTTTCATTTAATATTGCAAATGCAAGTTCAGTCTCATCACACTTTCAGACTCGTTCAAATGTCGGGTATGCTTTCCACTCTTTTGTGCTTTATGTGCACATTGATACATGTATACATGCATACATGTATACATACATGCCTTAAGCATTGTTACAAATGTTTCTCTCTCATTAAATTTTAATACAAAGTGCTATAAGCATGTGAATTATTTAGCTGTGGCTACATTTTATCTTACGTAATAAGGTTCTTCATATCTTTGCAAATGATTTTATGTTTAATATATATACACAAAGATATCTATTCGTATTACATAAACAAGATTAAAATCTTATTTATAGAAAAATCAGTAGCTTTCTAGTGATTCATTTGAGAATTTATTGTGATATAATTACATTGTTTTATACACAAAAATATGTTTTCATATTACATAACCAACATTAAAATCTTATTTCTAATACAATCAATAGCTTTATATAGAACTAACTTTCATATTACATCAAAAAAAAGATTAATTGATCTTAGTAAAGTTTACAAATAGACCTTACACTATACACAAAAATATGTTTTCATATTACATAAGCAAGATTAAAATCTTATTTCTAATACAGCCAATAGCTTTATATAGAACTAACTTTCATATTGCATTAAAAAAAAGATTAATTGATCTTAGAAAAATTTACAAATAGACCTTACACTGGCACATTAAACATAATTTTATTTACAAATAGACATACAAGCAAAAAAAGGAGGTATAGTAAACTCTATTTGCACATGCATATAGATATGTGTCTATATGCAATAATGCGGACACATGTAAAGAATACAATATTTTTTAGTGTCTGCTCGCATGTTTTTGTAAATTATTGCAAATGATATTTGATGCTTAAGAAATATTCCTGCATCAAAACTCTCTTGGAATTGAAATGACTAATGAATTTATGGGCCAAAAGGTTTATTAATTTTTTTTAAAAAAATTATGCATTGTTCATAAGTAATTTATTTCTCCTATTTTCTTTCATTTAATACTGCAAATGCAACTTGAGTCTCCTCATGCTTTGAAACTTTTTCAAATGCCGAGGACACTTTCCACTCTTCTATGCATTTTGTGTCTGTGGATACATGTATACATGCATGCATGTACACACAGGTAACACAAGCATTGTTACAAACATTTAAGATTGCTTGCATTTAATAATTTAAACATAACAAGAATACATTTTTGCTTCCTGAATAAGATCATAAAGGATGTTTTTTGTTCCAAATGTATATAAACTCATAAAAATTAAAGTATTCATTGGTATATCTATAAAAAAAAAGTCCACGTATACATGGTACCCAAAAATTCAATTTTGCATGCATCCATCAACACATGTCAACTGTTCAAAACTCTTTATGGACCACGTTCCCCATGGACCCTAAACATTCCATGCATTAATGCACCATTGCAAATTATTTCAAACTTTCCTACCTGATTTTAATACATTTATATTTCTATCTTCTATCTAATTACTTTTTCTCACTCAAAGGTAGATGATTTTTACCTCTTGGTAGGAACTCAACGCTTGCGTCACTTGTTTTAAATAGTCAATTAATTAAAATTGAAAAGTATTATCAAATAGATTTCATATATTAACATTTATAATTTTAAACTAATAAGTTATATATATATATTTTATTTAGTATTGAAAGGGAATAAAGAATAATTCTATAGTTAAGTCTCATTATCTTATTATGTTGTATAGTTGCTATTTAGTATTTTTTAAACTGACCTTCCTTTGCCATGTGATGGAAGTTTTTTTTATTTATTTATTGGAATTTCAAGTAGCAATTACATATTTACTTAAACACAATGATTCTTTCAAAATATAGTATTTTTTAATTTAAATATCTTAAATATACTTTGTGAAAGGATTTCATATTAATTTAATTTATCTTGTATAAAAATATATTATATATTATATATATTTTATAATATATATTATATTGTTAATATATATTATATTTATATACTGTAAATTATTAAATTCTTTTTAAAAATAATATTATAGTTATATTTATACTTATATATTTTTATTGTTGTATTTGATATTTGATATAATATAAATTGTATCATTATAATGTATTATATTTTATATAGTATAAATTATAAAATTCATTTTTAAAATACTATTATAGTTATATTTTTAATTATATATTATTATTGGTGTATTTGATATTTGCTATAATCTAAATTGTATATTTATAATGTATTATATTTTATATATTGTAAATTATAAAATTCATTTTTAAAATACTATTATAGTTATATTTATTATTTTATATTATAATTTATACTAAAAAGATTATGTAGTATATATAATATATAGTATATTATAAATTATACATTATACATTATACATTATACTTAATAATTAATTTTATTTAAATAATATATATTATATAAATTATATTCTATAATAAAAATTATTAAATACAAGTAGAAAATTAATATAATTATAAAACAAACATATAAATATAAATATAATACAATATTTAATTAATATATAATAGATATAATTTTTTATAGTTTGTGTTATAATTAATATATTATATGTATTTACCTACTAATAACTATATAATGTGTACTATATATAACACAAATTACATTATATATAATATAAATATTTTTATTATTGTATATAATATTATAAATATTATATTATATACAAAAAATTACTAAATACAAATATATCTCTCTATCTCTCCATCTCCCTCTTCCTCTCTATCCCTCTCTATCTCCCGATTTCTCTATCCTTATTTCTCACTCTACCTCTCCCTCTCCCTCTCTCTATCTCCCTATTTATTTTCTCTATCTTTGTCTCTTACCCAATCTTCATCTCTACTTCTATTTTCATCCCCCCTCTATCTCTAGACATGTCTCCCAAGATCTCTATCCATATTTCCCTCTCTTCCTCTCACTCTTCCTAGACCTCTCTATCTATATCGTTTTTCCACTCTATCTCCATCTCTCTATATTTCTTCAATTCCATATCTCCCTCTATCCTTATATCCTTATGACTCCATCTCTATCTACCCCTATTTCTCTCTCTCTACATCTCTCTCTATATATATAAATTCCTATCTCTTTATCTGTCTATTTATCCCTCTCTCTCTCTCTCTCTCTCCATCTTTCCCTCTCTATATATTTATCTCTCTCTCTCTCTTTATCCCTATCTCTCCCTCTCTCTCTCTATTACAAATTAAACATGAGCTTTTTGGTAATGGACAATGATTACCTAATTCAAATGTTTTGTTTCATTCATTTTTTGATCCTTTAAGTAAATGCATAGTAATGCATAGTTTATTTGAATCTATCACTTCTCCATTTAGACTTTTGTTGAACAAACAACATTTTCTAAATGACCTTCCAATTGATTTCATGTACACATATATGAAAAAATTAAATTAAATTAAATTTTCCCTTATTTATGTTCCACACCACTTTGGCATACCCATTGCACACCAAGGCGTGATTGCTAGGGGAGATAGTCTGAAACATGTGCAGGGTCCTTTACGTGCAATTCAAATGGAATGCATGGGGGCCCACAGTGGTACACCTCTCCCCTAATAAAGAAAAAAAATTACATATAGAAAGCCACATAAATCCTAATCAATGATAAGATATTAAATAATCAATTTTTAGTTTCTATTTATTTGCAAAATAAGTATAGGTTTATAGCCAAACAAGATAGACTATATTCAAAGTAGTTCTGACATATCAGTGACAAAATCCTGGGTTCTCATTAAAGATTTATATGCTAAAAGTATACCCCCACCTACATAAACATTGAAACCCAACTGTCGCACCAACATAGGACTCCCTTATAGATAATGGACAACTACATAACAAAATAGGCCTACCACATCAACACTATACAAACCCATATGTCCCATCTTTGGCTCATACTATAACTTATTATAACCAAATTTCCCATAAGTAAATGACCAAAAAAATATGAATATTCATTCTCTTGTCTCATCAAACATGACCCCTTCAACACATCGACATTCGTCTGTCCCATCTCGCCAAATTAACCATGCACTTACTGGTCACTTCAACTCTGTTCCCACCTACATCCACAAAAACAAGCTATAAGGCCACCATTCTTCATGAAAAAAAGTATGGAAACAAATAAAAATATTCCACCAAACCAATAAACTCACAATATAATGGCCACAACATTTCAAATTTGAAAGAGGACAAGAAATTAATGTCATATCAAACAAGCATGAAACAAATCACAATAATTCCCAATTCAAATAGCTATGAAATCCTTGAAGACTTAACTTATTTTGGATTGAGCGACATAAGAAAACAAGGAGTGACAAGAGAAAAATTGAGTGACATAACAAGAAGAGGAGGAAACAACATAAATTCCACACTACCAACTTACATATTGTTCCAAGTATTACTCTACATGCATTATATTGAGATTATTTATATAACTTATGCCTATGAATGTGTTTTTCATGTAAGAAAGATGTGAGATTTATTAAACTCTTACTTTTTTTCATTTGTAAGCTTTATATTGTTCTTCATTACAACCACTTTAGTCATAGGTTAGCATTTTTGTTTCCTTAAGCTTTATATTGTAATCATTACAATCATAGTTTAACAGTCATGTTTGCCTTAGATATAAAATATAAGTGTAGTTCCCAGATTTTTATGTGTAAGTATATGTATATTGTACATGCCTTTAAGGTATGAGATTTGTTAAGCTTTGACTTACTATTTCTCATCCCTTTTCCTTTTGTGCTACAATGGAGCCATACATTAACAAGTGTCTTTCCCTTGTTTACAATGTAAGTGTAGTTCCCAATTTGTTATGCATGAGTATGTGTATACTATGTACATGCCTATGAGATATGAGATTTTCTAAACTCTAAATTAATAGTTTTCATCCCTTTTCACTTATTTTTTCCTTCATTATAGTCATAGTTTATCAATTATATATCCCTTTTATACAATGTAAGTGTGCTTCCCTTATTTTATACTATAGTTTACTCATAGATTTATAGTTGTGTTTCCCTTGTATACAATGCAAGTGTACTTCCCAATTTTTTGTTCATGGATACGTCTATAGTTATACTATACATGCATATCATATATGAGATTTGTTAAAGTCTTGATTGTTATTCATCCCCTTATTTTATTTTCCTTCACTATAGTCATAGGTTAATAATTGCAGTTCATAATTTGTGGTGAGAGTATATGTGTCTTATGTATATTCCTAAGAAGGTCAATGTTGATCACAATGAAGTTGTTCCACTCACTAGTTTTTATCCATTATAGTTGATAGAGCAACAAACTCCTAGGAAGACCAATTTCACAAAAACCTTCACAATGCACGAGAGAAGCCAATGCTCTTTCATTGAAGAGAAAATATGTTGAATATGAGATGATAATGTACATAATGCTACAGGCTTATAAAGCCATGAAAATTTTGATGGGTATGCAACCACCCAATACAAGAATAAAAACTAATTACCCTATTAAAATGAAAATTATGTACGTAAGTTAAAACTTAAGCCTAAGTAAATATGATTTACTCTAAGACCTTCCCTTAAGTGAAACTTAGGGAGAATGAATGAAGATACAATATGGGTCTTGGCTACACAACCATGTTAGGTACCCATTTACAATGCATAAAAATCTCTCACAAGAGAGAAAAGAAAAAACAAAAGAGATGATAAACCTTGTGTGAAAAAACCCCTATCCAAAAGAGAGAAAAGAAAAAACAAAAGAGATGATGCATGTATGGAGGACTCAATCATACCCCCCAAGTACTAAATACATCATATATACAATCAATGGCACCCACATAGGAGGGAAAGCAGGAGATATCATATCCCCCCCATAAAGAAGAATCTCCAATACCGATGAAGTATGCGTGAAAACAAAAGATGATCCAATGCCTACAAGAAACACCTCTTCCCTTAGGAAGAAACAAGTCCACCAGATGAAGAAGGAACCACTCCATATCCAACTGAGAAGGGGAAAGAAATATCCAAACAAAAAAATCTATCACATGATCATGATCAAACACAACCAAGAAATGTGACAGATCAAGAGAAGGCACAACCAAGTCAACCTCCAAAAACAATTCAAATGAGTCAACTGGCATGCCGTAACTGTCATCAAAGAGGAGAGAAATACCCTCAAGTGAATCTCCCAAATCTACAAGGTGAGTCTCTACAAACAAATCAAAGATGCCTACTAAGTACTCATCCAATAAAATAAGATCTAAGGGATCAAGGATACTGGTTCCTAAAGGATCAATCTTTGACTCAACAGGAACAATATCATCATGAGTTTGAAGTACCCCAAAATGTAGATGACCAATATTACTATCAACATTGGTCAAGGGTGTGCAAGGTACATAGTCATCCTCTTTAACAAAGTGAGAGAAGCTATACAGTAGAGACTCATGATCAACATTACCAACAGCAATGAGTTTACCAGAATCAACTTCTCTCATAAACTCAAAATCGGCTATAAACTCCACAGTATTAGGAACTTCACCATGTGTGATCTGGTATATAGATAGAAGATTTGTGAGCAACTATAGAATGCATAGTACATCCCGAAAGCAACCATCACCAATGTCAACAGTGCCTATCCCTTGAACATCCAACAACTTATTGTTCCCCAACAAAATTTTGGAGGTGTCAAAGGGGTGCAAACCCATGAAAGGATAGGGTGAAGAACTCATGTGGTGAGATGCACTAGAATCTAGGAACCATCTGTCACACCTAGAATCAACTGCGGAAGTGACCAATGCATGTCCCTTACCCATGTAGTGCTTATCTTATTTACTATTTGCAATGCCTACACTACTAGACTATGTGGGCTTGGTGGATGAAGCAGATGAAGATGAAGAGGCTATAGAAGGAGTCATAGAAGATGGTAGTGGGATATTGGTTTTTCTGGAGAAGGTGGGAGAGCTCATCTATCTTCTTTGTGTAACAATGATCCTCATTGTGCCCTTTCTTTTTACAGTATACACAACTGAGTTTCTCCTTCTTTGGCTTTTCTTATTTTTCTATGGTCGTCTCATTTGACTCTATTTTGGGTTTTTACTTCTTATTCCCCTTACTTTGAGAGCCATGTGCAACCAATGCATGACTTGTTTGAACCCCCTCTAACTGAGCAAGTTTTTCCTATTCCCTTGTTAGCTAAACACATAAGGTTTCAAAGGAGGGCATCTGGAATGCACTACCTAAGGCATCCATTATGGAGTAAAAGGTAGAGGAAAGCAAAGCAAAAGGACCTCTTAATTTTGACAATATCAAGAAGATAGACTCCTTATTAGTTTTGGTTTTTCCACATCATGCTAGTTGTGACCTTACTGATTTGAATTTTACTAGGAAGTCATCAATAGTAGGAAATGCTTCAGGGACAAGAAATTTTAAGTCAGCCTCCAATTGCAATGCACAGATCTCGCTAACCTAACCAAATAGATTTTATAGCTTATCCCATATTTCTTTAGCTGTACCCAACTCATCAACATGGAAAAGAAGACTATCTGAAACATTTAACTTCATCAACCCCATATCTTGGTCACATTTATTTTGATGGGAAAATATTTCATATTCTTTGGTGAGAGAAGGTTGGGTAGCATTTAGAGTAGACCATAAACCCTGGGACTAAAGCAATCTATGCATTTTCATTTTCCAGGTGTGGTAGTTGTGGGGAGTTAATAATTCAATAGATGCAGGGGGATCCATGATAAAAAAACATTGCACTAAAAAGCAAAATTAACCCAAACTGATGAAAAAACACCCAATAAAGTAGCCTCTACAATTTCATTTTCACCAATTTTCTAAAATTACTCCAAGCAAAAGCTGATTATTTGAAAATTTTGAGCAAAAATAAGGCATCTTGATCAACTCGCAAGCTTCCACACAAGCCTCTCCAACACCTATGATCCTTGCTCACACCAACCTCATACACGACAGTGCTATTTGAATAGCAAGATTGTCTTCCATGCAGCAAATGTAGGATTAAAGATCCAAAAAGCACTTCAAAAGAACTCCAAGGTGGGGCCCACTCCAATCCTTTGTGCAAACAAAGCCCTAAATTGAAATATTTTCAATCAAAACTTTATAAAGTTTGATTAAAAAAACCTCCACTGTGAAAAATCACGCCTGCAGAGAGTGTTGCTTTCCAAAATTGCAGAAGATTTTTCAAAAAAATGCCTCAATAGGAAATCACTTGGCATCAAATTGGAAGGCCTTCAATGTGGAACAAACAAATTGCAGCCTTCAATCAGATTGAGAACGCCTCCTAATGTAGAAAATCAATCCTCTCAAAGAATCAACGCCCAAGCCCAGCCAAAAACCACGCCTCCAACAAAGCTAGATGCTTTGAAATGAACAAACGCCTTCTCCAAATAGAAAATTGATTCCAACAAAAGAATCACGTGCCTCTCCTCCAAGGATTCACGCCCAACAAAAAAAATCCCATTGGAGGTGGTGCAAACAAGGAGTAATCAGGCATGGCTGGAAAGAACAGATCACATCCTTCTCTAAACAAAGAGATAAGTGCTCAAAAAAAATTCCTCCTCTGAAAAACATGTGGCTCTTTTCAGTAGAAAAAGAAATCGCTTCCTTCACAAAGCAAATTCAACTGTAAATTGCCAGGGGGAGGAAATGAATGTAGCCATCAAAAGAAATAAATTGACTTCTTCTCTGTAATTCACGAACCTCCAAACGGAATGAAATAATCAAGAAATGAATGAGGCAATTTTAAATTTTTTTTAAAAATTCAAATGCCGAATGATGATCTCCAGCCAATTCTCCGACAAAAACTCTAAGGAAGATACAAGAAACTGGGAGGCTTTGATACCATGATAGAGCAACAAACTCCCAGGAAGACCAATTTCACATAAACCTTCACAATGCACGAGAGAAGCCAATGCTCTTTCACCGAAGAGAAAATATTTTGAATATGAGATTATAATGTACATAATGCTACAAGCTTATAAAGCCATGAAAATGTTGACGGGTATGCAACCACCCAATATGGGAATAAAAACTAATTACCCTATTAAAATGAAAATTATGTACCTAAGTTAAAACTTAAGCCTAAGTAAATATGATTTACTCTAACAATAGTCATAGGTTGATAGTCTTGCTCTATATATATGTATTGTTATGTTTGTGAGCTATTTATAGTATTTCTAAATATCAATGCAACAAAGTAAAAAGACAACACATACACAAAGTAACTAGTCTTCTATTCAATAATCATTGTCATCTTAGACAAAGAAAACTATCATTCAATATAAAAATTCCTTTGTACTATTGTCTAAAGAACTAAATATATTATTTTCTTTCCTTCAATAGTCTTGGTTTTGATTGTACTTATTCTGTGAAGATGACTAAGGCAAGTGGAATGATGACTTCTACTACAACAAAAAAAAAAGCCATATAATGTTTCCCTCCCACAAATGTTGTGTTAGATTTCCCCCAAAATAAAATCCTCCAATTGATGTGGACAACAATCTTGTTGCACCAGTAGTGGAGGCTACTACACCTCAAAGACTATAGAAGGTAACAATACAAAAAATGACTATGGTCATCAAATTACATGATAGAGGCACTCCATGATGTAGAGGAGAACGACACATCCATAAGGGGAGCTTTAGAATTTTGGAAAGTCCCAACATCCATGCTCTCTAAATGGTTAGACAACCTAACAACAACATTTAAGAAAGGTCCTCCAACTGTCTTCACTAAAGAGGAAGAACTTCTAATTGTGGAATGGTGCAAATAAATGGTTGTAGTAGTCCATGGCCTTGAGATTGTCAATCTTAAGGAAGAGGTTTCCCAGATTTGCAAAAATAAACCAAACCCTTTCAAGAATGGGCTCCCAAGGAAGTCATAGTGGATAGGTTTCAAGAACCAACATCCATAACTGACATTGCAAACAATTGAAGGCCTAGACAAAGATAGGGCTCTAAACCTTAGACTTGTATGCTTTTTACAAGACATTTTTTGTAGCATATGATGCAAATCCATATGTTCCTCATCACATTTGGAACTGCGATGAAATTGGTATCCAAGCAGATAGAAATGAGTCCATGAGGATGTTGGACAAAAACGGTAGTAGGAACATGTCATATATTATTCCCAAGAGTCATGAATGGATAATTATTCTATGTTGTGTTAATGTTGTCAAGCAAAGCATTCCAGGGTTTTACTTATTTAAGGGGAAAAAGAACTTAAACAATTACATTGTAAACCATGAACCAACTTTTTACATGGTAACCTAGTAGCATGCATGTATGACAAAGGAGTTGTTTATGGAATGGTTGACCCACTTTATGCAGACAATTCCAGGCAGTGTGTCACCCACCAATAGATAGTTGTTGACTTTTGATGGGCATGGAAGCCATGTCACACTCACAACCATCCAACAATCAAGAGAGTTGAGTATAAATTTACTAACTTTGCCAAAAAAACACCTCGCATAAAGTACAACTATTAGGTGTGAGTGTGTTTTCTCCTTTCAAATCACATTTCAAATTAGAATGCGCATCATGGCTGGAAAGGTATCCAAACCTTGAAATCAAGAGGGAAAAACTTGTAGAACTAGGAAACAAATAACTATTAAAAGATTTGATAGTTGATAATATCAAAGCAAAATTTAGAAAGACTAGAATATGGTCACTCAATTTAGATGCACTCATGGATGACATGCATCCCAATGATATATTTGAGGTCTACATAGGTGAGAATGTTTCTATGGTGCAAAACATCCTTAGCCTTTCAGGAATTGTTGTGTCAAGAGATGATGTTGCACAAACATTGTTGTCCACTCTTCCACATGGTCAATTGCAATCTACAATGGAATTATAGGTGAAGGAACATATAAAGCATTCACCTCATAACAATCCCTGCTAATTCAGTTGTACAAGTGGTGGGTGATCAACAAACTCCTCACATGGTAGACAACCCAGTTGACCAATTAGATGATCTATTTTGAGTCGTCCCTCATAGCATAACCAACCATTTTGGTTTGTGGAGGGCATGATGAGTTTAGGTATTTATTTGCATGTACAATAAGAGTAGGGTACTTTTAGTTTCTCATTACCACCACCTACAATTTCCCTACCTAAAATCATACATTACTATGTTGATTGTGGCACTTTAGATTTAGGAGACAATGTAGATTTCACCAAGGACTCACAAGTTTTGGACATTGAGGTGGAGGAGAAAATTGTCTCACAATTGGAGTAGACACAAGAAAAAAAAACAATTTCATACATCAACAAATTCCTCAAGTTTCCTATGCACACTGTCTATCAAAAAAATGTAAAGGTGTTGATAATGGAATTCAACTGAGAGACTTCTCAACTCTTAATGATAGATGACTACATGAATCTGTTACTACAGTAGAAGGAAAGTAAAAAGAGGGTCAATGCAGGATCATGGGGGTCCAAACTAGGGCCATAAGTAGCAATGAAAATTTAGAAAATAGAGTTAGGCAACTTGACCTAAAAATTTGAATAAGTTATTAACACAATTTGAAAAATATGTAAGAACAAAATTTGTAGAAAAATGAATGTAGTTTCTAAGATACTATTCCTTTTTTGGAAAAATGTAAATCTATTTGGTGAAAACTTGAAATTTCAATGCAGTAGTACTAAATTTTCAAGGAAAAATAAAAAGTTCAAGTGTATGTCTGACCAACCTAAGTACAAGCAAAAATAATAATTATTTTTGAAAATTTCAATATAAATAGACACATATCTGGATGTGCCACATTTATTTTGTATTTTTTTGCAAGTAAATAATTAGTTATGATTTTTTTATGAAGACTTTTTAAAATATTAAAACGTGTTTTTCTAACCATCATAACTTGGTCAGAAATTTATGAAATTCAATTTTTCTTTTTTATCTTATAGTATTGGAAGCATAGAATGTGACACATCTTTCAGATTCAAAAAATGTGGAAGCATTTAAGAATTATAAATATTTTTCAATCAACCTATCAATCAGGAATTTAGTCAGAATGTATGTAGAAAATTAATAATAATTATTTATTTAATTCCAAATAAGGCATATCTTATATTTTTGGAAAGATGACAATTTTTTAAATAAATCATTTTCATTTCATAAAATTTGGATAAAAAAAAGTTATCAGCCACTTTTTTTCCATATCGCGACTTTTTGGACCCCCATAATCCTACAGTCACCCAAGAGATTGAGGAGATCAAATCCCAAAAGAAATAAGAGAATGAGATATCCCCCTTATAAAATTTTTGAATTTAGCCACAACAACTTCACATGTTAGCATTAGCAAAACAAAATATGCTAGATGAAAGTAACCCTACACCAAGAATGTTCACCAAGATCCCAAGATGGGTAAGGTGATAGCATATGGCGTCGGGGATCATTAGCAAAAAAAATGAACTGAAAGTACAATCATCTGCTAACAACAGGCATCTGCTTTTCAACAGGCATCCACTTGTGTAGTGGGAATACTCCACTTATTTAGTGGGTGAACAAAGAGAGATACAATTGTTTATTCCTCCTCACTAGTGGTAAATCGTCCAGGGGTTACAAGTGTTTGCATTGAAATTACAAAATAAATGCAGAAATAGAAATGACTAAATTAGTACTCCTTATTTTAGCCTTACAATGCAAATAATCTTCAAATTACAAAGCGTTATAGTTGTATAATCGCTACAAATTGATGAAAGATGATTCTTCAAAATTCTCCACTTCTCAACTATGGAATTACAAGCCAAAAACATAACTACTGATAATCAAATATAAAAACCAGTAAACAAAAGACTCTAACTAGCAAACCTAGACACACCCAAAAGCTCGCAACTCCTCCAAAACTCATCCAAAAGACCTAAAATAAATTGCAAATGATACTAAGGAAGATGATGCCAAAATCCCAACACTGAAAAAGTATAAAACATATGATATTAAATTATGCACAAATCCCAAGGCTCTCACAAGTATGGTACAGCCTCCCAAGAGGGGCAACCTTCAAGATAAATTCAGAAACTCATTAAAAAAACTTGAAAACTTGTAAATAGGGATGCCTACAACATAGAAGAAGAATGAGAAACTACCCAGAAGAAAACATAAATTGTACAATGACTTATGACTGAAAATCTCCTTCAGCACTACAAAAACCAACAACTTGCAAACTGACAAATTCATCAAAAACTTCAACTATGATGCTCAATCTACATTCTCTGAATGAGAAGCAATCTCATAATCAGCTAGTTGTTATCTTTCAAACACGAAACTGAGTCCATACTAGGAGGTATGCATTCCTCAAAGCCACAAGCCTAAAATCAATTCGACAGCAATTCAATATGATTAACAATGGATGATGAATGAATGAGCAAAGGCCTACTTTTATAGAGTTTGAGGTGCCTCTTCAGCTTCCTCCAAAAGGGATACCTACACACATCTTGGAAATAATTTAATTTTCAAATCTTCTCCTTCCTTCATTTTGGCGTCCAAAACCATAAGGGAAATAATAACTTTTGAAATATTAATATTCATCTCTAAATGTGGTGTCCAACTTTAGAAATATTAAATTTACCTCTTGATGAGGCATTGATGAGGGTTGCACAGCCTAAAACCACACATACACAATAATAGATACCAACACAGAAGATGTGAAACAAAAGATAAACCACTTTCAATTATTTTCAGAAAATGAGTTTACATATCTAGATTTTACATGTTATAGCCTCATGGGCTTGATTCATTACAACAAAAAAACAACTCTGAAAGAAAAACTGTTATTTAGAGCCACAATCTACAATAATGGAGCCACCTTCTACAACTCCCTCATATCCCTTTTTATTTTACCCAATAACCACCCTAGAATGTTCTAGAAAGTGCAAATTTCCCTTTTGTTTTGGTGCCAAAAGTCTCATTGTTTGATTTCTGGCCTAGGAAGAAAATTTAATGAAATTCACTTTTTAGAGGGTCAACTTCACGGGGCCATAACTTTTGATCCAGGTGTCTAATTTTCTATTATTGCATATCATTGGAAAGGTCTTGACGAGCTCTACGGCATGTGAACCCATTGTGGGTTGGTTCGTTGACTTTTCGATCTATTTTAGGGCCTCTAAAGTCTTCATATCTGAATTTGAAGTTGCATTGGAGAAATTTTCCGGGACATAAACTTTAAGTTCTCCCAAACCATGCAGGGTATTGAGGTGATTCTTTCGTGACCAAAAATTTTTTTAGCTCTACTCCTTTGGGTAAATTTTTAGGTCCATACGAGCCCGTTTAGGCTGACTTACTAAAAATAGTAAGTGATCATTTTTCACTATTTTTGATGCCTGACTGTCTTAAACCCCTTAAATTCCATCATTGAACTCAAAATAACAAAATAAAATAAGGAAAAAAAAATTGGGTGATGCAAGATTGCCCTACACTGTTGGATGCTCCTGCATCAGACACCCAAAGTAATTTGAAAAGTGACCCTATCACTTCTCAAGAATTAGAGAGAAACCAAGATGGTTAACCTCAACCTCAGATAACCATGATGAATCTTCAACAGGCCTTCCTCTCCATTTCACCAAGTACTCTACATATTTCCTATTTCTTGTGCTTCTACCTACATGGCTATCTAATATTTCTTCTATCTCTTCCTTCTCTGAAGTAGGTGCTAGAATTTTCCACTATTCTTTTATCAGCCCCTCCTCTATATCACCTTCATGATACTTTGTCAAATCAGTAATGTTGAAAATAGGAGAAATATTTATTCCACTAGGCAACTCTACTTCATAAACATTTCCTAAATCATGCTTCTTAAGAATCTTGCATGGTCCAAACTTCTTCATCTTTAACTTGTATGTACCAACTAGAAACCTTTCCTTTCTCAAATAAACCATGATTTCATATCTTACCTGGAACTCCTTATACCTCCTTTTTTATTTTCCTAAGCCTTGTATTGTGAGTTCATCTTATTGACATATTTCTTCACCTCTTCGTGCAAATTCTTCAGGTGCTCAACAAAATCTTGAATGGTTATTTACCAGTGCTCCTATTGATAGAATTATTATAAGAAAATTTTGTTTGTGGTATAATCAAATCTCATCCCTTAGGCTTATCTCCTACTAAGCATCTTAGCAGGTTACCCAAACTCCTATTCACCACCTCTTTTTGTCCATCAATCTAGGGATGGTGTGCAGAACTGAACTTCAAATCTGTCTTCAATTTCTTCCATAATGTCCTCCAGAAATAACCAACAAATTTTGTATCTCTGTCTGAAACTATACTATTTGGTAGACCATTTAGTCTCACCACCTCTCTAAAAAACAACTCTACAATATGAACAACATCACTAGTCTTATGACATGGAATAAAATGTGTCATCTTTGAAAATCTATCCACCACCACAAATATGGAACCATTCCCTCTTCGTGTTCTTGGAAATCCAAGAACAAGATACATGCTAATATCCTCCCATGACCTCTCAAGTACACGTAATGGCTAATACAATCTAGTATTCTAACTTATTCCTTTCGCTATCTGACATACTCTGCAACTTTGTACAAACTTCTTCACATCTAGTTGTAAATGTGGCCAATAATAATTCTTACTGACAATAGCAATGGTCTTATCTCGACCAAAATGTCCAGCCAATCCCCCATTATGTTTCTCCTTGATTAGATTCTCTCTCATAGAACTCCTTGGAATGCACAACTAGCTTCCCCTAAACAACATCCTATCTTGGATTAAGAAATCCAACCACCTCATCCTATCCAATGTAATAGGTTCCAAACAAGCCTTTCAAGCTTCTGCAAAGTCTGGATCTTCTGGATACAAACTCTTGAGCTCATTGAACCCAACAACCTCTATATTCATCTCTATCAACAAATTTTTCCTCCTACTTAAGGCATTTGCAACTTTGTTTGACCTCCCACTCTTGTGCTTCAAAACAAAAGTATAACTCTACAAAAACTCAACCCATTTTAAGTGCCTTTGATTTAACTTTCCTTGGCTATTGAGATACTGCAAAGCCTGGTGATCAGTATATAAAAAAAAAATTTGGGAAACAAATAGTGTCTTCATTTCTTCAAAGCTTGAAATATAGCATAAAACTCTTGATCCTAGACAAAATATTTCATCTTAGCATCATTTAACTTCTCACTAAAATAGCAAGTAGGCTTACCTTCTTGACTCAAAATAGCTCCTATGGCAGTGCCACAAGCATCGCAATCTACCTAAACAACCTTATTGAAATCTGGAAGTGCCAAAACAAGTTGCTCAATAACTTTCTTCTTCAACATGTCAAAACTTTTGGCTGCTCCTATAGTCCACTTAAACTCTTTTCTATCCCCTCTCATTGCTTTAGTTAGAGGTGCACAAATACTACTAAAATTTTTAATAAACTTTTTGTAAAAGCTTGCTAGACCATGAAATGATCTTACCTCTGTAACACTCCTTGGAGTAGGTCATTTAATCATAGCTCTCACCTCCTTTGGATCCATTTTGAGACCCTCTGCTAAGAAAACAAGTCCTAGATACACCAACTCTCTCTTCACAAAACTACATTTCTTCAAATTAATCAACAACTTCTCCTCCCTTAGCTTCTCAAAAACTCTTCGGATATGCATCAAGTGCTCCTCCAATGTCTTATTGAAAATCAAAATATCATCCAAGTAAACAATAAAAAAAATTCCTAAAAATTATTTCAATACGTCATTCATAAACCACATAAATGTGCTCGGAGCATTGGTTAGCCCAAAAGGCATGACTAACCACTCATACAAGCCCTCCTTGGTTTTGAAGGTTGTCTTCCATTCATCTCCTTCTCTAATTTGAATCTGGCAATATCCACTCTTCAGATCTATCTTTGGGAAGTACTCAACTCCACTCAAACAATCCATAATGTCATCCATTCTTGGTAAGGGAAATATATGCTCAATGGTGATCTTGTTGATGGCTCTAGAGTCTATACACATCTGTCATTCCCCATCATTCTTTGGTGCCAGTACTACAGGTATTGCACATGGACTCAAACTCTACCTAATCAATCTTTTTCACAACAACTCTTGCACTTGTTTGTTCAACTCTTCACTCTCTATTGGAGTCATATGATGAGCTGCCTTATTTGGCAAACTAGCTCCAGGAATCAGGTCCATCTAATGACAAATCTTTCTTACTAGAGGCAAACCTTCAGGTACATTATTAGAAATAATAGCTTGAAACTCATTGAACAAATTTGAAACCTCTACAGGCACCTCAATAGTATCTTCTTTATCAACTCTAGGAATCAATGCAAAACACATATGTTCATGCTTCATACCTTCTAGGAACTTTTTTCTATCAACCAAACAAATTCTTTCATTACTGCATACCTTTTACTCTGCCTCTTTCGGGGGATTCAACTTATGACGAACTACATCCTTTTTTAAAGAATAGGTGTTGGCATGTCCATCATGTATTGCTCACCAATCAAACTTCCACGGTTTGCCTAACAACATATGACAAACATCCATAGGCATAATATCACACAATACCTCATCATGGTAATTTCTAATCTTGAACTTTACCAAACATTGTTCATTTACCAAAGCTCTATGGTCCTTTTATATCCAAGCAATCTGGTATGGATTCAGATGCCTTCTTTTCTTCAACCACAACTTACTAACCATCTATTTTGAAACAAGGTTATCAGTACTACCTCCATCAATAATAACATTACAAACCTTACCTTCACACTTACATCTGGTGTGAAACAAATTATTCCTTTGAGTTGGTTCTTTCTCCTCATTTAGCAAGACTCTTTTAGTAACAAGAATCTCTCCTCTTTCTATATCCTCAAAATGTGAAGACTCAACACTTCATCAACATGTGCAACTCGTACATTACCCTCAGGTCTTCTATTTGTCCTTCTTTGATGTTGAGGACACTCAAAGGCTTTATGTTCTTCCTCTCTGCACTACAAATAGGTTCCACGAAAGCCTCCTCTTCCTGGTCCTCATCCAGATCTCCCTCTTCCACTTTGTTCTCCATTATTTTGATAACGAGGACGGTAGTTGTTATCTCCTTTCTGGTTATGGATGCTACTAGATCCTTCACCCTTCGTTTGATCTTCATTTCAAACTCCATATGACCAACCATTGTTCTTTCCACCTTGACCTCAACCTCTCTATTTGTTTTCAAACCTTTTGTTCAATTACTCTTCAACCTTTAGGGAAAACTGATAAGCATCTTCAATGGTGGTCATCCTTACTAGTGCCAATTCTTCATGTATGCTAGGCTTCAACCCGTTAATATATTGAGAAAATTTCTCTTTATTCACCTTAGAATATCCTGTTCAAATTAGAACCTTATGAAATTCCTATGTATTCCTTCACTATCCTTGTTCCTTTTCTCAAGCTCTACATTTTCTTGAGCAACTCTAGTTCATAATCAACTGGAATAAATTGCTTCTTCACTTTTGACACCATTTTGTCCCATCTAGAAATTCTATCTTTTCTTTATCTTCCCCTTTCAAGTTGGATCTCTTTCCACCATATGCCTACATGGCCTTTCAATTTTGTCTTTGCAAAATTCACCCGGTGAAGGTCTTCAATCTCCTCAAACTTGAAAAAATTCCTCCATGTCATTGATCCAATCGATCAATTCTTCAAGTTTCAAGCTTCCACTAAAATTTGAAACCTCCATTTTGGGTCTCTTTCTAATACTTGATATTGCTTTCAACAATCTAACTTCTCTTGGATCTATTTGATCCTCTTCTTCCTCTTTCATTTCCTCTTCAGTTTCATCTTCATTAGCATCTCTTTCTTAATGTACATCTCTCCTTTGAACCTCATCCTACAAGGCCTCTAATCGCCTTCTCAGGGCTCTAATTTCATCTAGGAGGATCTCTTCCTCCACCACCTCTGCCTTTGCCCCTACCACGCTAAGAAAGTCTTGGAGGCATCTATATATCAACCCAAACTCACAGGTCATGCTGCAACTGCCTCACGTTCAGCTCTCTATTACATATTTAGGAACTCCTACTTTGATACCACTTGATGAGGGCTACCACTTAATGAGGGCTACACTTCCCGAAACCACACATACACAATAATAGATACCAACACAGAAGATGTGAAACGGAAGATAACCCACTTTCAATTATTCTCAGAAAATGAATTTACATATTCAGATCTTACATGTTACAGCCTCATGGGCTTGATTCATTACAACAAAAAAACAACTCTGAAAGAAAAATTGTTATTCAAAGCCACAATCTACATTAATGGAGCCACCTTCTACAACTCCCTCATATCCCTTTTTATTTTACCCAATAATTGCCCTAGAATATTCTAGAAAGTACAAATTTCCCTTTTGTTTTGGCACCAAAAGTCCTGCCATTTGATTTCTAGCCTAGGAAGAAAATTTAATGAAATTCACTTTTTAGAGGGTTAACTTCGTAGGCCATGACTTTTGATCCAAGTGTCCAATTTTCTATTATTGCATATCATTGGAAAGGTCTTGATGAGTGATGAGGGCTACCACTTGATGAGGGTTACACCGCTCAAAACTACACACACAATAATAGATACCAACACAAAAGATGTGAGATAGAAGATAACCCACTTTCAATTATTTTTAGAAAATCAATTTACATATTCAGATCTTACATGCTACAACTTCATGGGCTTGATTCATTACAACAAAAAAAAATCAACTCTGAAAGAAAAACTGTTATTCAGAGCCATAATCTACACTAATGGAGCCACCTTCTACAACTCTCTCATATCCATTTTTATTTTACCCAATAACCGCCCTAGAATGTTCTAGAAAGTGAAAATTTCCCTTTTGTTTTGGCGCCAAAAGTCTCACCATTTGATTTCTAGCCTAGGAAGAAAATTTAATGAAATTCACTTTTTAGAGGGTCAACTTCGCAGGGCCATAACTTTTGATCCATGTGTCTAATTTTCTATTATTTCATATCATTGGAAAGGTATCAACAATTTCTACAACACTCAAACCCATTGTAGGTCAGTTCAGATCAACTTTTCAACCTATTTTGGGGCCTCTAAAGTCTTCATATCTAAATTTGAAGCTGCATTGGAGAAACTTCCCATGACGAAAACTTTAATTTCTCCCAAACCGAACAAGGTATTGAGGTGATTCTTTCATGACCAAAAATGTTTTTTAGCTCTACTCCTTTGGGTAAATTTTCAGGTCCATACAAGCCCATTTAGGCTGACTTACTAAAAATAGTAAGTGATCGTTTTTCATTATTTTTGATGTCTAACTATCTTACACCCCTTAAGTGGCATCATGGAACTCAAAACAACAAAAAAAAATAAGGAAAAAAAAAAAATTGGGTGATGCAAGATTTCCCTACACCGTCGGATGCTCCTACATCAGGCATCCACCCTCAAGGATCCATTTTTAAAATAACTTAAACTATCACATTAGGCCAAGGGGAGACAAAGTGAAAATATAACATTATTGACTTAAAATAATTCATTTCTCCAAAATTACACCCCAAAAACCAAATCCAAAAATACCCAACTGCCCTGCCTGAATTGGAAAGCTCATTGTGTTGCTGCCAATCAGAGCACTACTAAAAATAGAACTTACTAAATAGTAAATTCTGAAAAGTTTCCCAATGCATTTGCATGTCACATCATTGTGAATCTCTCTGAAAACCCAGAAAAAATTTGCAAATAAAATCTTGAAACTATAATGTACAAGTCTCTGAAAATTCCAGAAACCTCCAAACACTAGAAACCCTAATTTTACCTCCAACAAGCCTATGGGCATCTGGAATAGGTTGACGAGATATTACACTACTCACTGATGAGAAGGGTACATTACAGAGAATGAGGAGAAAAAGGCAGCACGAAATGTGGTGAGGGAATTGGAGTAGGCAAAAATAGAGGAGATACAATGTAAAGAAAAACAGTAGCAAAAAATATAATAAAATAAGGATAGAGATGCCAAAAAGGAGCAAGAGAGGCTTCAGAGGGAATAGGATAGAAAGGAAAAATAGATTGATGTGGTGCAGAGGGATTTATAGTGAGAAAGGTAGTTAAGCACTCCTGCTAATCGCTTGTCACAAAGTAATGTAGTATTCCAGGGTTTGTTGAGCATCAGTATCCCTCACTACTCCATTGTAATGAATTATTCAACCCTCTCCTAATTTGAGTTAAGGTGTAGTCAATTTCCAAGTTAGAATTCCAGTCGGGATGTACATCACATCCCATAGATATCAGTTCTTATGAATTGTTCACCAACGACCCCATCACATGTCACTTGTACCTAGTTTTATAGTCCAACTCCCACTCCTGTAAGAAGTACTCCACAATGACTAGAAGGGGATGAGAACATGGCTGCCATTGGTACCTCAAGGAACCAACCACCAATTCTCTATCAAAGAAGCTCCTAATTATTTTCCAATTATTGAAACAACATTGGTATAAGCAGATACAACTCTATTTTGATTTGATTTGCAATGTATGTTTTGGACAACTTATAATTTATGATATCTACAGATGCAGCCTTACTAGTGACAGCTTATAATTTATGATATATATGGATACAACCATATTTTATTTTAATTTTCAATGTATTTTGTTTATATTGCATTGTGTGTTGTATTTATACTTTTTGTTTCTAGCTATATTAAATTGGTGATAGTTTTTCATTTTCAGCTATCCCACTTTGATTTCATATGACATATGCAAATAGGTGATTTGGCCAAGGTGTCCACAAAATGGTTATTTGGACATGTGACTAATATGTGCACAGGCCCACTCCCATAAGCTACATGACACAACATTTGAAGTGGACGTTGTGGCCATGTCGTAGTTTTATAGTCCACCACCCTTTTAGTCCAATTTTTTGCATTAATTTCCTGCCACCACCGCCAATTCTTTTGTACAGTTGTGTTTAATGTGTATCCCTTCCCATTACCTCCATGACATGTCAAGTAAACTCAGAGTGCTTATGCATTGAATCCTCATGCTACCTTGCATAACTCGCCAACTTTCTCCCCTTTTAATCTACCATCTTCTCAACTGTTCTTCACAAACAGGCCAAAATGTGTTCGCTAAAGGTCTTTGCAACTTCAATCCTACCACCACTAGATGTTACATTTTGATACCGGCCTCCCTTCTATCTTCTTTATATATATACATATGTGTACACATTTGTTTATACATATACATATAGCTTATACATATATGTATACATATGCATATATATAGACATATACATATACACATACATTTATATATAGACATATATATATACATATACATATATGCATACATAAATATGTATACATATATTCATATACATATGTATGTTTATGTATATACATATGTTTATCCATTTCTATTATGTTGTTCTTTAGTTCATTCATATAAATATTGTTGGTTTGTTTAGTTTCACATATAGCCAATTTATGAAGCCAAAAAATGCATGTAAGCAATTGTATAAACATATACATACATATATATACATATACATATACATATACATAAACATATACATAGAAATATATACATAAACATGTATATATACATATACATAGACATATACATACATATACATAAACATATATATATACACACACATACATAAATATTTTGTTGTTGTTTTTCAATTAAGCGATGAAACTATTGTAACCTTTTTAGGTGTCATTGATAAATTTTAGGGTGTTCTCTCTTTTTCATAGGTTCTGCTTCATCACTTTAGTCATGTAAATATGCACACACACACATATGGATATGTATATATAATTCTATTTTGTTGTTTTATCTTCAATTTAGTCATATAAATATTGTCAGTTTGTTCAGTATCATAGTTAGCCAATTTGTCAATCAAAAGATGCATGTAAGAAATTGTATATTATATTTATATGTATGTGTATACATATATGTATAAGTATATGTATGTTTATACATATCTATTTTGATGTTCTTCTTCAATTTAGTAAATAAATATCATAGATTTTTTTGGTGCCTGTGAGCATGATCTAAATTTGTAGCCAACATGAACAAAACACAAGAGAATTAGATATGTTAACAAAGATAAATCACACTCCCTAAGAAATTTTAGAAGACACAAAGCATGGAAACAATCAAAACAAGGCATGAAACAACAACCAATGAATAATGGAATCCTAGCTTAATACTTCAAACCTCAATCCCATAGGGGGATTGGTGTCATGTTGATGTGGAACATTGGCCCTTTCCCAATTCCAAGCTTCAAAATTGTGGATGAAAGATGAAGATTGGTGAAGTTGATGCAAGACCAGAGCTCCAATGATGAAAATGAATGATAGTGAGGAAAAAATTGTGTAGCATAAGTTTTCTTCAAGGAGTGGACGAAAATGGATTTGATAAATTCCAATTGCCTACAAAGATAATGACATCAATTGGATGATTGATGGATGAAAATGAGTAGCCTAACTTTTCTTCCCAAAAGTGGATCCATTTACCATAGAAGTAACTTCTATTTATAGGAGAGATAGGTTGAATCAAGGGTTGAAACTAAGGAATTTGGGATAAAAGGGAGGATCATTAGCCTTGTGAAAAGTGTCACAAGGCTAAGAGAAGTGATGGGGATATGTTCCCACACGTGTGTGCACATTTTGGGAAGAGGGCATGTAAGAGGGAGTTAAGAAGAATTAATGACATGTGGGTGAAAGATATTGAAGGCTTGTAAGATCTAAGTGAATGCTCATGTAAGAGACATGATGGCTTGTAAGAGAAGTGGATTCTCATGTAAGAGACATGATGGCTTGTAAGAGAAGTGAATGCTCATATAAGAGATGTGATGGCTTGTAAGAGAGAAAGTTAATGGGTGGAGTAAATGGAGGAATATTCCATAGGAATATTCCTTTGTGAGGAAAACAACCATTTAATTAATTTGAAAAAATTAATTACTTGCACGCAAGTGGGGTTAATAAACCATAGGTTTATTTAACCTTAATTGGGTTAAAAGCTAGAGAATGGGCTAATGAGGATTAGCAAGTGGATAAGATTAATTAATCAAGGATTAACTTAGGTGGGTTTAGGGGATTTTAGAGGAATCTGACATTTAATTGAATAATTAGAGTTATTCAATCAAATGAGAAGACATGGGATTTTTAATTAAATAATTTGGATTATCTAATTAAATAGACAGAAAAGAGGTGATTTAAGAAGAAATGATGTTAAGATCAAATTTAGGTGTGTAATATCAATCAAGATTATTTGAAGTGTCTACAATGCCATAGATAAATTTGGGGGTGTTTTATTTCTCATAGGTTATGCTTCATCAATTCAGCAATGTAAATATGTATACACATAGATATACATATACATATGTTTGAATATGCATATATATATGTTTATACAATTCTATTCTTTTGTTGTTCTTCATTCAATCATATAAATATTGTTGGTTTGTTCAATCTCAAAGTTAGCCAATTTTTCAAGCAAAAGAATGCATGTAAGAAATTGTATATACATGTATGTATATGCATATATGTATATGTATGTGTATACATATATCTATTTACACATATCTATTTTGTTGTTCTTCAATTCAATAAAATAAATATTGTAGGTTTTTCGACACCATAGATAAATTTGGAGGTGTTCTCTTTTTCATAGGTTTCACTTCATCAATTCAGTGAAGTAAATATGTATACACATATATATGTATATGTATATATATTTTTAGAAAATTATATTTTGGCATTCTTTAGTTTAATCATATAAATGTTGTTAGTTTGTTCATTGTCACAGTTAGCCAATTTTTCAAGCAAAAGAATGCATGAAAGAAATTGTTCATGGTCTTACGAGAAAACACATATCACCGTTCAATACATATCAAATGTGTGTGTGTGTGTGTCTTGAAATAGGAAGAAAAAAAATTGACACCTTGGCCAAATCAGATTTCGACACATGTGATATGATTTAAAAATTAGATAAGAAAGATATTTTTGGTTTCTAAATTAGTTTTCCTCTATGGCAGGATTATTTAATTTTATTAGAGGTCCATGTGGCACTCCATGTGAACCTTCCAAGATAGGTTGTGCGCGTATTGACACCTCTCACCTACGTAATAAGGAAACGCGGTTTTTTGAAAACCTCGATAGTGTTAAACTATGTTGTAGGATTCATTCAATTCACTTTCAATAGTAGACCGCAACATAGTTGAACATGAATAGAATTTCAAAAACCATGTCTCCCTATTGCTACCACCTCAAAGGAAGGTATAGTTTCATGTGTAAAATGATTTAATTTTTATGAGCACTACAATTACATGCCTATATGATGAAAAGTTATAAACACGTATGTGTTCATTGATAGGGTCGATTGCTTTATGGGTTGAATTCTTAAATTTTGGTCATTTTCTTTGGAAAGATGGACTGAAGTGTTATTCTTATGCTTATGTTTGGGATGACGGGAATGTGACATGGATGAATGGATTTTGGTAATTTTTGTACTTAGTAATGCTTCAGGGAGACTTGATTTTCTCAATGCCTTTCTAATGGTAACCTATGTTGCACTCGTCCATAATTCCCTTTGAATTGTGAAGTGCTAGATAGGAAGACATGAAAGGCCTTCGTAAAACCAAGTCCCCTAAATACATATTGTAACAAAGTAGATATGTTAATTATTGTTCTATGGTAATGCACATCAATATCTACAATGAATTATTCGTAACCTAGTGCCAATGCCTAGATAATGTAAAAGTGATTCATATACATAGATATATATGTATACACATATGTACACATATATATGTATACATAGATATTTGTGTATATATGTATACCTATATATAGAGAAAGACTATTAACCTATAACTAATGAAGGAAAAATTAAAGCAAAGGGATGAAAAACAATAAGTCAGAGTTTAACAAATCTCATATCTGATAAGCATAAGAGTTTAATAAATCTCATATTACCACTAGCAACATCATGTGTGCGAGCGAGAAGAAAAAGTTTGAACACACTGTGTCGGCTACGGATGGGGTCACCATGCTTGTGCCCTATCTGGTCGCATCAGCGCTAGGGTCTACTATGGTCTACAGGCAATTGGAGGGATCTCTTTCGTCTGGTGATGGTGTGCGGGTAATAGTGGGCTTTGTCCCTGGTGTTGTTGTGTGAGTGGATATCCCTCCTACTTCGTTTGTTGGGGTTTCTTCGAGTCGGGTGAAGTCTTTCTCTGAGGTTTCTAAAGTGGGTGCTCAGGCTCATGTTTGGCCTCTGCCCTATGCTTGGGATTCTCTTGTAGTGGTATGTGGACCTGAGGTTGCTAAGAACGAGGACTACTATGTGAAACAGGGGGTGGTCTATAAGTTTAATGGCTTGTGGCCTTCCCTTCCCGATCTCCATGACTGGTTTTTTGTCTCCTAGAAGCCGGTGGTCTCTAGGCAAATTGAGCTTTATCCCAGAGCAAGGGCTTTCTTTTTAGCAACCTTCGCCTCCTCTGCAGAGCGAGACTATGTGTTGGACAAGAGGTGGATGTGGGGTATTCATTCACTATCCATCAGGCCTTGGTCTCATTCTTTCAATCCCCTTACAGAGCCATTGAACACCAGACCAGTTTGGGTCCGACTGTTGAATCTCCCTCTTCAGTTTTGGGAGGATTCATGTTATGAAGTTATTGGCAGCACCATTGGACGC
The DNA here is from genome assembly GCA_007258455.2 of Sequoia sempervirens. Classification (NCBI taxonomy): domain Eukaryota; kingdom Viridiplantae; phylum Streptophyta; class Pinopsida; order Cupressales; family Cupressaceae; genus Sequoia; species Sequoia sempervirens. The sequence continues at coordinate 518,702,939 of VDFB02281492.1, forward strand.
TTTTTAATAGACTCTACAACTCGAGAGCTTAGGCCTACTACAGTAGCTCATATATTAGTTTATTTGGACATCTCCAAACCTCTCCATGGTGATGTAGTCTTATTGGTGGAGGACAAACCTTGGAAGCAGCTCTTGGACTATGAGGGTCTCCCCTTTCAGTGTAGGAGATGCTTCTCTATGGGGCATTTGGCCTCTGGTTGCCCACATGCCTGTTGCAAGGGTGTTGCTACTTGGTGGAAGGATGCTCTCTCAGATCATCTCATGGTGGGTTCTCCTCCTTTGGAAGTTTCTTTTGCAAAGGACAACCCTATTAAGTCTTCTCGGGAGCCTGTGTCTGCTCCTCTTCAGGTTATCCCTTCCATGGAGCCACTGTTGGCTCAATCTGCTGACGTTGTTCTATTTGTGCCTACCCAAATGTCACTGAATGCCTCTGTTGGTCCATCGATCAATCCTGTCTCCTCCCCTACGCTATCAACTCCCTCGCTGAGTGGTGGCTCTTTGGCCATGGTGGCTATTGTGGTTCCACTTCTCTTGCCTCACTCGATGGACTTAGATTATGAGTCTTCCTAGTCTGTAGTGTTGAGAAAGAAGGGACTCCCTCGATTTGTCACATCTTCGCAGCCTAGGGTTAAGGGAGTCAAATTAGTCCCTTCAGATTCTGGGGTTGTCTAGTCCTCATCTATCGTTCGACGATTGTCTGTCAGTTGTTTATGTGTATGGTTTGTTCTCTTTTCCTAGTTCATTCTTGGTTTGAACTAGCTTCTTTTTGGCCCTTTGGGCTCTCTGTGTAAAGGGTACAACACCTTGCAAATGTTGCTTATCTTATCAAAAACAAATCTCATATTTCATAGGAATGTACAGTATACACATAATCATGCACAACAAATTGAGAACTACACTTAACATTGTATACAAGGGAAACACAACTATTAACTAAGAATTTGTGTGGTATGTTGTGGAGGTAATGGGAAGGGATTCACATTAAACATGATTGCATAACATAATTGGTGGGGGTGGTGAACGATTAATGTGAGACACTGGACTAATAGGGTGGTGAATTGTTACTCTCTAATGGTTAAATAGATAATCATAAATAGAGGTACTTCATAAATTATAAGAACATAAACAATAAAATTTAATATGTGTAGGAAAACAAACAAGTCATGTTCTCTCCTAGTATTTGAATATGGAAACATAATCTATGAATACAAACTTTATTCACAACTTTTGTTATGGGTTAAGTATAACACTACTTAGTTGTTGAGAAGTATAACACTACTTAGTTGGTGGGTTTCACAGGGAAAGTTAAAATTGGTTAATTTGAATATATCTTCTTAAACATATCAGCAATCATGATAATATGTGCAAATCTAACCCCAAGGTCTGGTTTCTAATAATATCATCAATCATTTAAATAATAGTAATATTGGCATCAAGTTATTGTACAATCTTATTATAAAATATTGAATTGTAAACCTTAATCTAGCAAGAGTGGTGTCACATTAAGGTTCTAAAATTACACTCATTCTATGGATAGATACAAGTAATAAGAGACCATAAAAAAAAACTTGCATCCAATACATATTTAACCAATAGATAATTCTTCATATTATGACAGTAGAGGAACACAATTCCATATTTATTCAAACTAAGAGATCCTTTGGTGTGAAAAAAAAAAAAAGAGGTTAAAATAACAAAGTGTTCAAATAACCAATAGTAGCTGTGTGACTGAATTGATGAAGTAGAACCTATGAAAAAGAGAACACCCCCAAATTTATCAATGACACCTAAAAATACTACAATAGTTGCATGACTGAATTGATGAAGCAGAACCTATAAAAAAAAGAACACCCCAAATTTACCAATGTCACCTAAAAAAGCTACAATAGTTACATGATTGAATTGATGAAGAAACTATGAAAAAGAGAACGCCCCCAAATTTATCCATAGCGCCTCAAAAAGATACTATGATTTTTTTTACTAAATTGATGAATCAAAACCAATGAAAAAGATAACACCCCCAAATTTATCTATGGCACTAAAAAACCTACACTATTTAGAGTTCATTGAATTGATGAAGCAAAACCTCATAAAAAGAGAACACCCCTAAATTGATCAATAGCACCTAAAAAAGCTACTATAGTTACCTGACTGTATTGATGAAGCACAACATATAAAAAAGATAAGACCCCCCAAATTTATCCATGGCACTGACGAAACTAAAAATAGTAACCTTACTAAATTGATGAAGCAAAACCTATGAAAAATAGAACACCCCCAAAATTATCCATGGCATCTAAGAAACGTACAATATTTACCTGACTAAATTGATGAATTAGAACCTATGAAAAAAGAAAACACCCCCAAATATATATATGGCACCAAAAAAACCTACAATATTTACCTCATTGAATTGATGAAGCAGAACCTATATAAAAAAAGAACACCTCCAAATTTATCTCTATCACTAAAAATACCTAAAATATTTATGTGACTACTATGAAAAAGAGACCACGCCCAAATTTATCCATGGCAGCTAAAAAACCTAACATTTTGCTTGATTGAATTTATGAAGCAGAAGCTATGAAAAAGAAAACACCCCCAAATTTATCTCTGTCGCCCAAAAACCAACAATATTAATGTGACTAAATTGTTGAAATGTAACCTACGAAAAAGAGAACACCCCCCAAAACCCTAAACCCTATAATATTTTTCTCAATAGATTGATGATGCAAAACCTATGAAAAAAATAACACCCCCAAATTTATTTTTGCCACAAATGAAACCTAAAATATTTATGTCTAAATTTATGAAGTATAACATATGAAAAAGAGAACACGCCCTAATTTATCTATGGCATCAAAGAAAACCTAAAACATTTACCCCACTATATTGATGAAGAAAAAAATATGAAATAAAGAACACACCCCAATTTATCTATGGCACCAAAAAAACATACAACATTTACCAGAATGAATTGATTATGTAGAACCTATGAAAAAGAGAACACCCTCAAGTTTATCTATGGCGCCAAGCAACCCAACAAATCTTATCAGACCTAATTGTTGAAGCAAAATCCATGAAAAAGATAACACACCCAAATTTATCTATGCACTAAATAACACAATAATATTTATTAGACCAAATTGTTGAATCAAACCCCATGAAAAAGAAAACACGCCCAAATTTATCTTTGTAAACAAAAAAAGCAATAATATTTATCTAACTGAATAGATGAAGCAAAATCTATGAAAGAGAGAACAAACTCAAATTTATCTATGACACCGAAAAAACCAACAATATAGATCTTACTGAAATGAAAAACATCAACCCTTGTGAAAAAGACAACCATGTTTGAACAAAAGATTAATTTCCAAAAGCGTTTAGTGTGTTTATGAACACAGGTTTTATAGTGCTCATAAACACCACAAACTTCTTACAAAACCATCCTCCACCTACATAAATCCTTCAAAAGACACCACAAATTTTTTTGCAAACAAATATAAAAAATGAAAAATGGTGAGGCCTTACTGAGCTCTCAATCTCACTTGGGTCGAATGGACGGTGCCAAGGGACTAAAGGTGTTGTATGGGGACAATTTTGGAGCCTGTAACCGTCTTCCTGCAAGAATGACAACATGAAAACTAGAATACAATTTCCTTCAAGCAAATGGAGATAACAAACTGAAGTAATCAAATGCACACTGAAAATGTGGGTTTACTTGCATGTTTGTCTTCCCTACAATGTGTAAATACCTTGCAATGGTGTCGAAGTACGTGGGAGATTGCATGATCAAGCTCAAAGGGATAGAGTTATTGAAGCCTAACAATAGCTGGTGGGTGGTTGTAGCGAGACCTATATTCGAGTGTAACATGTAGTGGTGGTAGGATTGAAGTTGTAGAGACCCTAAGCGAACACATTATAGCCTATTTGTGAAGAACAATCAAGAAGATGGTAGATTGAAAGGGGAGAAAGTTGGCAAGTTGTGTGAGGTAGCAGGAGCATTGAATGCATAAGCATTCAAAATTTGTGTGGCATGTTGTAGAGGTTATGGGAAGGGATGCACATTAAACACAACTCTACAAAAGAATTATCGGGGGCAACCGACGATTAATGCGGGCAACTAAATTAAAAGGGTGGCGGATTATAAAATTGTGACATGACAATCCAATCCACTTCGAATGTCATGCCATGCAACTTGTGGAGGTGGGACCACACATATGGGTCATATGACCAAATTGCCAATTTTTGACACCTTGACCAAATCACCTATTTTTATGTGTCACATGAAATCAAAAATTTTAAAAAATAATAATAATAATAATTTTTGGTTTAAGAGGTGGGACTTCTTGCGGGCAGGGGATCTCACCCACAGGGGACTAGTCTCACCCTAGCTTGCCTCAAGTACCTAAAATAAGGGCTGCTGGGCTGGGTCGCAGGGACACCCCTCTAGTATAAAAAATAATAATAATCATTTTTAAAACTAATTTATTTATTGACTTGAATTTTTATTTTTTTAGAAATCCACGTGACACTAGAGTGTCATCGAAATTAGGGTGCACGCGTTCCAACCCCTCTGCCCTAATTTATTTTATATGATATTTCAACTTTCTATAGTATCAATGAAGGTTCCATCGTCGTCAGTTTGTATGGTCTCCCGTATTCACCTTTTATATAAATTTATGTATGCTAAACTCTGCGTGGAAAACAAATTACTAGATACAGAGAAAGATTATATAGCCTAAGAAATTACTAGATGCAGAGAAAGATCATATAGCCTTGGGACTAACGTATACATATGGGTACTTTCTCATTAATTCTCTTGCTGGCATTACCTCTTATGTACCAAAAACAAATAAAGCTGCTTCTGCTATTGCAGAGAGAATAACTACATCATGTTAGCTTACAGTCATGCACAGATACACACTAATGAGAAACTAGTTTCTACAATCCACAGATACACACTCCATTCAATATAAAATGCGAAACTAGTTTCTAACTGGGTATCTATGAATACAATCTAACCAAGGATTTGTCGTAGGCGAGGGCGAGAGATCTTTGAGAGCCTTCCAAACAATACTGCTGCACTTAAATCCCGTCCCGAAAGAAATCATCCAAACTCTGTCCCCTTTCTTGATCCGCTCTTTCGCTTCAAAATACGCGAGCTCGTAAAACACCAAGCTACTGGAAGTGTTCCCAAATCTATGAAGAGTCATGCGAGCAGGCTCTATCACATACTCGCTCAGACGGAGGCTCCTGGCGATCTCATTAAGGACCGCCTTTCCTCCCGAATGAAGGCAAACGTGCTGGAACGCCTTGGAGAAGTCGGGAACGTAAACCTTGGTCTCCATCTTCAAAACATGCACGGCCAGAAAAGACCACAAATATGTCAACAGCTCAGAGTAAGGGAGAACAAGCGGAGCCAAGGACAATACATGGGCGCGCAGCCCTTCGCCGGCCACTCTGATAAGATCTTTCCTCAGCCTCATCCCCACTATTCCCTCCTCGTCCTCGTGCTGAAAGGCCGCCTCGTAGGATCTGTCATCGGCGCCCCTGTGCGTTCGCAGCGAAAGAAGCAGCTCCATCTTCGACAGGGCACGATCCTGTGACCTGCTGGACAAAATCACCGCGCCGCAACCCACTCTAAAGATACAGTTGGTCACCAGCATGGACTTGTCCTTTCCGTAATAGGTATTAAGCGTGATGTTCTCTGTCATGACAACCAGAGCATACGCCGGTTTCATATGAGCCCTGAGCAAATCCGCTGCAGCATGGACGGCCGTAACGCCACCGCTGCAGCCCATTCCGACCATATCTATACACTTAACGTCCTCTTTCATTTTGTAGCGGTTGATAAGCATTGATGTAAGCGAGGGCGCTGTGCTGAGCATGCCGCAGGCGCTAACAACAATATCAATATCTGCACCGCACATACGAGTGTCATTGAACACAGCGTCCACAGCACCAAACATTACTTCCGTTGCCTCCTCCAGAGCGGCTCCCAAGCTCTCCACTTCTTCGTCCCGGAAAGGAAAGGGCGGGCCGTACGTTTCGTCGCCGATGCCCGATTTCAGATAAATCTGGCGCATGAACTCCATGCATTCCTCATCAAACCTCTCCGTCCGCAGCGTAAAATACTCGGAAAGCTCGTAGCTGCACTTCCTGTCGTCGCCGGGCTTGAAAGCAGAAAACCCTAGCAGGTAAATACTCGGTGGCCTGGACACATAATACACTAATATTGCACAGGCCGCCGCCCCGACTACCAGCGTGGCCGGGGAAGAATAATCCGCCCAAAGACTTTCGATCTTTCCTAAGACGAAGGAAACTGAAACCATTGCCATTGACTAAAGACTTACTTAATCTCTGAGCTCGGAACGGCCAACTGCGCATAACGTCTGCGAGCACAGAGGACTGGTTATAGCCCTGACGGATTTAACAGAGTCAACTGTAATTTTACTGCCCATTTATGTAGCCTCCTGATTTCGTTTTCAAAAGTGACCATTGGGAAGTATTACAAGGAAATGCATCAATAAAAGCCAATAACTGATCCAGCTGCTGTCCAGTACCATCCATCTGTTCGACGGTAGAGTTACGACTTTCACATTCGGTTTTGACAGTTCCTGTAATATCAGTGTAAATGTCGAACACGTGATAGTCAGTGGAGTCATTTATTTCTTTCAGTAGAGACAATAACAAGCATTATATGGATTAGGTAAGATGTTCACGTCTACACCCGTATTTATAAGAAGGCGATTTAGGTTTTGATAGATGATGCATCAAACAAAAATAATTTAACTAAATTAATATGAGTTTAGGGGTTGATAAAATAGAAAGTTTGGAATGTGTTTAGTTTTATGTTGATTTAAGGTTGTTGATAATGTATATCATATTGTATTGTGTATTCAACAATCAATTTTACAGTTATAATACTATATTTATATGTATATCATATCATATTGTATATTCATCAATCAATTTTACAATTATGATATCGTATTTATATTTAGTAAGTTTTGGTAAATATTCAACGTATTTTTAGATAAGTTTTAGATTAGATTATACTTACAATTTAGTTTTGGACAATTTATTAGTGCATAGTTTCATCTTCTATTGAAACATCGTTTAATTCAAATGATAGAAATAATAAGAATAGAAATTGAAATAAATTATAAATCTAACGGACAATGATAAAACCTATCTTAATAATCAATTCTGAACATTTAAATGAAATCCCACAAAAATATTATCAATGCAAATAGTTATTCACACATTTGTTGTTCAATATCGATGCAATCTTCAAAGGAAATGTAATCAACACAAGATTTTCATAGTTCATGCAATTAGAACACCATCAAGCATGCACAGATTTGAGATGAAATCTTACTTAATTCTAGAATAATACTCAAGATTTCACTAATTTATTCAATTCAGATAACATAAAACAGTCATACCACTACCAACGAGCCAAATTGAGACACATGCAAAATAGGCATAATATTTTGATTAATCAAAATTTTCATCTTCACAGAGTCAGTAGGCAAATCCATGCTAAGAATGCATAAGTTTCTTTTGCACATTAAATCAAAATTGGATCCTTAAAAATGATTCAAAGTCAAAATTATATAGAAAATTGAATTCCTATAATTGTGGATCTAACAAAAAAGCTAACTGGAACCAACTCCAATGTTCTAGTTCCAACTAAAAGCAAACTAAAATATAGCTAAAGCAAAACTAGGCACCCCAGTTTGATTCTTAGTTCAACTAAGCTAAAACTTAGGAAAAACAGAAAGCTAACTAAAAGTAACTACAACTATCTAAATTTCTAATGCAAGTTTTATTTCTCCAAGTTGGGCATGGGAATTTATTACAACTTTATTGAAAAATATAAAAAACCATAACAATAGCATTTAATGTCTCCAGTTACTTTGCAAAGTTGTTAGTGAATGCTGACACCAATTCATTCATTATCTCCATTGTAGGTCCTCTAGAGTTTTATCTCTTGGTTGAAAGCTGATTTTTCATTTGTTGTTGTGATAAGAGAGTATTAATTTCTTTAGCACCTTAGTTGCTAAAGACAAAAAATCAAATTTTCATTGTTGCACTATAGGGATCCATCCATCTAGGTCAGATTTCCTAACCTCGCCTTTCAACTTGACTTGCAACGTGGATTCAGGAGATGCAATATCAACTAGTCTAATCAAATTATTGATACAGGTTGTTAGTTGGGCCACTTGAGCTTTTAGCTCCTCATTATTCTTGTCCTTTTGCATTCTCTTCAAAATTGTAGAGACAAACATTTGGAGAGACTACTTCTCTCCTTCCTTGGTCTAGACTCCTAGATCAACTTGCCTGATATGGTAGTCCTCTGGCCTTATTTATGATTCCAATTTATCAACCAATGGAATAGCTATTTTTTTTGTTCTATTTCTTTGTTCATCTACTATAATGGTTGATATTCTCTTGGTTATCTTTCTTCTATGAATTGGAGAATGGAAAGCATATGAAAAAATGCTCAAGCTTTGATCTAAGTTGCTTTCCATGTATGTCCTTGTCCTTCTTTGAATAAAATTATTTAGCCAGATACGCATGATAGTGGACATTTCTCTATGGGGAGAAGAGAGGATTTTAGTGTTATGGGAGCCTTCTACATCATCTTCTTGTTTGGCCTCCTGTTGCGCAGTTTCCATGATAACCTCTTTTTCCTACTGGATCTTTTCTTCACGAGTTTCTTCTTCTTCATGAACCTGGTCCACTTCCTACTCACCTTTCTCTTCTACTATATTTTCCTTGGCAGGTTTCTCTTCAACATGGTCCTCTTCAACATGAACTTCCTCAATGGGAACCTCTTTGGGCACTTCTTTTTCCCTAGGAGGTTCTCTATCTCTCTTTCTTTTCTAGTAGGAAGTTTAGTTTATATCTCTCCTTCCTCTCATACAACTTCTTTTTCAATAGCCTGATGAATTTCTTCCTCTCTAGATGGTGACTCTTCTTCAAGAAGTGGAGGAGGAGAAGGGATGAAGGTGGTGAGGGAGGCTTTTCATGTGGTGATGGTGGTGGATGATGCAGTGATAGAGGAGGCGAAGGTAAGGGAGATTCATGTGGAGGAGTGGAGCAATAGGTTTGTTGAGCTTCTCTTTGGGAAACTCTTTCCCTGATTACTTCTCTCAGAGTCTCTCCCTCCTCATCTTCCTTGATTAGTTCTTTTTCCTTTCTCTTCCTCCTTGCCACCTTGGGAGGTGACTTCTTTGCAATTTCCTTAGTAGGGGTAGTAGTAACAATAGACGACCCTTCTCCTCTTTCGGCTTTTTTAGCAGTCTTTGCAAGCTCAAGAAACTTTATCATTGGGAAAGGATGTCGAAGCCATTTGAGTGAATGAGCTACAACACCTTGTGCCCCTATCTTGATAGCATTATTTTCATCTATAGAAAAACCTTCATTGAATATTGGTTGATTGTAGACTTGTGATATTGCTATCAGGATTCAACCGTGTAGCTCAATTCAAACTCATTGACCCATGTTTCATGAGTAGTGGTTCACAAGAACCCATCTCTCATGATAATGAATGGTCCATTTAGCACTCATTGCATCTAGGTGATGCTCACAGAGGTGAAGCATTAGGCCTTCTTAGGAGGTCACCCATCCCGGTACTACTCCAGCTCAAGTGCGCTTAACCAAAGAGTTTTACCCAAATTTAAGCCCACATAGCTTACAACCCCATTTGCAAAACCTTTACCAAGTGTCATGCCTTATGAATGGTTCATAAGGCTCGACACTTGCTAAAGGTTTTGTGAATGGGGTTGCAAGCTATGTTGGCTTAACTTTGGGGAAAACTCTTTGGTTAAGCGCGCTTGAGCTGGAGTAGTACCACAATGGGTGACCTCTCAGGAAGGCCCAGTGCTTCACCTCTGTGAGCATCACCTAGATGCAATGAGTGCTAAGTGGACCATTCATTATCATGAGAGATGGGTTCTTGTGAACCACTACTCATGAAACGTGGTTCAATGAGTTTGACTCGAACTACACAGTTGAAACTTGATATCTATATCACAAATTGACATGCTGAGGAAAATACCTCCTACTTATTGATTGTAGACTTGCTGCTTTTGATAGATGCCCGGATTGAGGACCTTCCCATCTTCCTTTACTTCATTAGAAACACGAGCTTCTATGTAGGATTTTATCAATGGTATTTTCAACCAATAGTAATATTTCATCTGTACTTCAAATTCTTCCTCACAGTTAACCTAATGGTCTTCATTCTTTGGCTCATGAATAAAGAAAGAGCCTATCACCTTCCCAATCATTCCAATTGGTCAAACTGATGTCGAGCATCATTATACAACACAAAATTGTATTTTTCCATCTCTACATCAACACCTTTTGTATTTTTCATATTTGCACAAGAAAATTCTCCCTTTCTGTTGGGAAGTTGTACCTAGATTTGTGCTTTCTTGCAATCAGTTGGTGAATCTCAGTCACTTGTCTGTAAACCTCCAAAAGGATCATTTTTTCTAAGGGGTAACTGGGGAGCTTATATGACATCTTATGGAAGCCTACCACTCAAACATGTGTGAAAGTTCTAAGCTAGATGTACTAGTTCCCCCATGCCTTCAATGCTTCCATAGCCTCAATGGAGATTATTTTGGAGAAATATCCCTACAATCCTCTGATCATTGCATAAATAAAATTGTCATTGAAAATGTAGAAATTTGCATAGCTATACTCCAACTTTAGCTAAGGATAATGTTCATATATGGTAACTTCTCCAAGTTTGAAGGAGCCCATTTTGTATAGTCCTAGGAAGGAGGTTTGAGATGCCAACAAATAGACTAGGTATGAGGTCATGTAGAATTTTGGCATTGCTAGAACAATCTTCAACTACTCATGAATGGTGTCACTTATAAGAGTGTCCCGATCAATATTTAATTTCCTTAGTCATTGATGGACATGATGAAAAGGACCATCCATTGATAGAAATCTCTAGTATGGGGAGATCCAAACAATCTGCTCAATAAGACAATCAGTATTAGAGTAATAAGTTATTTCACTTAATTAATTTAATCATATTGGTTAATTAATTAAGTCACTTATAACTTTAGTTACTTAAGCTAAACTTAGGCACATTAATAATTAATTATTTATTAATTATTAAGTGTGCACACTAGGGTTTCCTTTTAGGGTTATGCATACATTGCTTTTATAAAGCAATTCATCTCTTGTATTTTCTTAATTCCTTAATATTATTCATTTGCACATCTTCATGCAAATTGCTTTGCTTCTTCTACTTTATTCGTGGAAGGTATTTTATGGTTTATAGATTCCAGGGTTGTTCCAGTTTGTGAGTTTTCCAGTGTTCCATTGCATCGGCTCTGTTGTTGCATTATCATGATTCCGCCTGAGTCCTTCAGTGACTCTCATATGGTTTCTTGTAAACAGAGGTATCTTTCCTTGCTTGCCAGATTCAGGATTCCAGAGTTACTCCACCAGTGTTCTTCCAGTGCTTCTTTGCAGTATGTTATCTCATTGAGGGGGGGTTTTGTCCCACTGGGTTTTCTCCTCTTTCTCATTCATTGGCATCGAGTCTATTGTTGCATTATCATGATTATGCCTGATTCCTTCAATGATTCTCATATGGTTTATTGTAACAGAGGTATCTTTCCTTGCTTGCCAGATTTAGGATTCTAGTGTTACTCCACCAGTGTTCTTCCAATGCTTCTTTGCAGCAGGTCAATTTTTAATCATGGAGGAAAATGTGAACATTTGTTTGTGCATGCACTCTTTCTTGTTCTCATGCACTAGGTTTGCATTTTCTCTCTCATTTATGCATGTTTTGCATGTTCTCCTTTTACAATCATGGGGTATTGTAATAAATGAACTTATATAAAGTTCCATTAGGGGGGTTTCTTAAATAATAATTTGATTAGAGTGTAATAGTTGCATTGCATGCACTTTGATCTCATCTTCATATTGATGACAACTCATATGATTTGTATCTAGATTATGTAGTTTCTTTTGGCCACATCTTGCTCCTAGCTTGACACATTTTGGTTCACATTGGTTCACATCTTAGATTGAGAATCTATGGCTAATGATCCTGAATCACATCAAATTCATATCGGGTCACATCTTAGTTTGAGGGCCATTCAATTTATGGTTAATGTTCCAGAATCTTCATGGTACTTGCTCCTATGGATCAATTTTAGACAATTTGGCATCAGCATCGAGATACACATAACTTCTAGATTCTTTCATCAAATCATTCCTCTCTTTTAGGAGGGTTCTTTCATGTATCTTTGTGATGGATGGTGTCCTTGGGGGGTCTTATGGAGTCCATATTTCATCACTTAGTTGTGTTTTGCATCCTATTTTTGGGAGGAGTTTTATTCCCACGTGGTTTTCTCCTTTACCCCATTTGGTTTAGTTTGCATTGCATTTGTTCATGGGTACCTGATCAGGCCTTGTTTTTAGGACCCATCTTTGCTTTCATGCATCTTTTCCTTAGTGTTTTAGCTACTTCCTAAGTTCATCTTAAGGGGGGGTGTTAGAGTAATAAGTTATTTCACTTAATTAATTTAATCATATTGGTTAATTAATTAAGTCACTTATCACTTTAGTTACTTAAGCTAAACTTAGGCACATTAATAATTAATTATTAAGTGTGCACACTAGGGTTTCCTTTTAGGGTTATGCATACATTGCTTTTATAAAGCAATTCATCTCTTGTATTTTCTTAATTCCTAAATATTATTCATTTGCACATCTTCATGAAAATTGCTTTGCTTCTTCTATTTTTCTCTTGTGGAAGGTATTTTCTAGTGTGCATGTCTAATCTTGGATTCTAACAATCAGGTCCTTGATGTCTTCCTTAAACTCAGTCCTATGTTGCACCCTAGCCATCTTGAGGGTTGATTTCTTTGGATTCACCAACATATTATTATTAATGTATATAAGTTTTTTAGACTCATGGTCATCAAAGTAATTGATTGACTTCTTCATATCAATTTCCTCATATTGAGGGCATACATGAATCTTGAAAATATTCTCAATCATATTTGGGCTCACATCAAGCACCACTTCTCCTGATGACCCCATCACCTTTCTTGTTTTATGACTATAGTAATGGGCACATGTTATGACCAGCTCTAGAGATTAAAAAGTTACCAAAAACGTAGAATCTTGCACCAATCCAAAATTAGCTACTGCTCTAGCAACACATGTTCTTGTTTCTTCATCACTTATCCTCCTTTTAAACTCCTCCATGTTGATATGACTAAGGTCACTGTCTCCAATTTCAATGTATGGGGAGAAAATTTGGAAGGTGGATGGTATCCCTTGTATTGGTACTTCATCTCTATGGGATCCTTTGGTGGCATATCTCCTACCTATAAAAATGCAATTTTTTTCTCATTTATTCTCCTTAAAAGAAAGCAAACCTTTAAAACCAAGTTACATTAATCAAGATATATTCCATTTTGTAAAGTGTATAGTAGAGAATTTGTACCCCTTACACAAATTCCCATTTTACATTTCCTCACCTTAGAAAACCAAATTCGAAGGCTAAAATCCGCATCAGCTCGCTGCCTTCATTCCACTTGGCTTTTGTTTTGTGTGCCAACAGAAGAATTTATGTCAGGGACGTCCACATGGCATGCAGATGTCTGTTCGGCATGCTTATGTCCTTGAAGGATTCCTACGTCTGAAGCTTGCAGAGGTGTTACACTTCCCATTGGGGTCGATTTGTAATGCTCCTCTTCGACCAACTGACTTGAATATGGTCATTTTTCTCATCCTCCCTTCAAATTCACTCCTTCATGCATTTCATCTTCTAGACATCCTTCTAAGCACTCAACTTGATCTCTTCAAGAATTCTAGCATTCACGCCTTGCATCATAGCCTTCAAGTAGCACTTTGCACTCCATAGCAGCAACAACAACACTCCATCAACTTCGTAGAGCAAGTGTGAAACAAACACCATTGTAGCAGGGGCTTGAGTCCTCTCATTTTCTCCTTCATTAGCTAGTGAGCTCTTGGTGGAGGTGGTAAGCTTTCTACTCCTCTCTAAAATTTGGTTCAGTAGCACATTACTGTTTTGTAGTGTTATTGTGTTCATTTCTTTCATTCTCCTTTATCATACTTTTTCTCCATTATTGCTATCTTGGTTGTTTGTGGAGGTGGAAACACCAAAATAGGGGTTTGACTGAGGCATACCCCTATATAGCCACCCAACAATTTTCCTCTTTCTTGTGTGCAGGTGGAAGTATACTTGGAGCTAGCTGGCGAACAGGCTCTTTTGTGAAATCATTCTTGTCACCCTAGCTTTAATCTACTTGCTCTATCACATCCATTTATATATTTCTTATTTCATAGTGTTGTTTTGTTCTCCTAAAAACTATTAGCTAGGTCATTAGTCTATTTTATAGTGGTTCACCTTGTCTTTTTAGTCCTTTAGTTGTACAAATGTCAGCACACTTGAGAGATGCTAGCACACGACGTTGTCATCTTGGAACCGTGCTTTTGTCCTTGGGTAGAGAGCTACCTGAGGCACAGTGTCGAACTTGAAAACTGGCTTGCCTAGCCCTATTCTAAGTCTCGGGTCTACAGAGTGATTGAAGGACCTTATAGTCCTCATCATTCTCGTCCCTCATCTCCTAACACTCCTTTAAGATGAGGTAAGTTAGGGTAGCCTTCTGCTATTGGCTCTCTGTGACCTAGGGCCTTGAATGTGGTTGGTCCCACTCTCTTACATTTTTGGTGAACCTGATGTAAACCATTTTGGTTCCGTAAATTGCGATATTGAAAGTTCATTTCCATGTATCCTAGGAGTGTTGTAGGTGTGAGTGTTGTGAGGATTTTTCCTTACAACCCAACCTGCAACCCCTATTAGGCATAGTTGGAAGGTTCTAAAGGTGTTGCGTAACAAAACCTTAATTGGGTCATTGTCTTATCCTTTAACCTTTAGGGACTCTATGAAATCATCATATAGTGTGCGTAATGGCCTCTTTCTTGCATCAACCTATCCCCTCTACACAGCCTATGAACAATGGTACTAGTATAACCTTCACTTTATAGGACCTACCGATGGGTTTTAATAGGGAACCATCTCCTCTCTACATCCCTACATGAATCAACGGAAACATTGTAGCAGGTGTTCTCGTTGATCCAACGTCTCAAGTAAACATTATAACTGAGGAGATCATGCTAATCAACTTTCTGCACAAAGATGGATATGATGCACCTATGAGCACCATCTGCATGCATGACAGACTTTTTGTGCCCCCTTTGGGTA
Source organism: Sequoia sempervirens (assembly GCA_007258455.2). NCBI lineage: Eukaryota > Viridiplantae > Streptophyta > Pinopsida > Cupressales > Cupressaceae > Sequoia > Sequoia sempervirens. Next base: position 518,718,225 of record VDFB02281492.1, read on the forward strand.
GTATTTCCTTATCAGTTTTGGTTGGACCTAAATTCGTGAAGCTTTTGTTTGAAATTATCCCTAGGTGCGAACTCTTTAGAGTGAAGTTGGGTATCCCTTGTTTAGTAGCTATGAATGTCGTACCCTTGGTCATGCATAAATGTTTAAAATTTATCCATGGGGGTTCTATGCATGTGATTCATGACACCGGTTATAAACCATTTGTTTCTCGTGGTAGTTACTCCTTGGATTACTCTTGGTCTGTGCCTATTGGTCCTCTCCTGCCTAGGATGGACCTCCTGCACCGAACATATCAAAATTATAAGAAAGGGTGCCTAAGGCTGAAAGTGAGATACCCTACATCGCCTTATGTTGTTTCACATAGGGCTTGCCTAAAAGCTGATAGTGATGCCACCAAGGCATGTAGAAGGGAAGAATAGAAGCGATCTCGAGATCCTCCTTCTTCCTCTTTTTTTGTTCAACCTGACATTCCTCTCACCCCACTGTGGCGCCATCAGATTTTGTTTTGCATTTGTGAGAGAATCCTATGGTGCCTGCTTGGAAAAATCCCAAGCGTCTTGCATTTGAGCTTCCTATTTTGACCACAAAGCCTAGACCTGTTTAGTATAACATGAAGAAAGGCCTCCATGGAGAGTCTTGTTTGTCTTGACCTCCGCAGCCTCCTACCGCTCTTGCTCCTAAAGCAGTAAACGGGAAGAGTCCTGCTACCGAGGCACTTGAGTTGACTCCCCCCACTGCTTCTCAACCTGTTCCTCCTACTCCCATTTAGGAGTATGTCCCTTCACCAAAAAAGGTTGTAGTGGGCACTCGGACCATGGCTGAGCAAGAGCCTTCCATTCCTTCGCAACCTCTAGCCTCTAGTTCAAAGAGTCGTAGAAACTGTCTTGCGCACGAGCGCAAGTGCTAGCAAAAGGATCTCATGGCTGAGCAGGCCACCTAATAGAGGAGGGAAGAGGAGATGACCACCCTTGTATTAGGGCCTCCTACCACGTCCTCCTCTCTTCTCCCCTCTTCTTTCGTTCAAACCAGCTATGTATCTCTTCCGGCTTCCACTATGAGTGAGAATGCGCCTAACCCTAAAAAGGTACAAGTGTTCATTGTTCCTTTGGTGGAGCCGCCTCTGTTGATGTCTCGCCTTTCCTGAAACCTATAGATATGACTAATACTTCAATCGTGTCTATTGTGGTTCTCTCCTCCTTTTCCTCTGCACTTCTTGCCTCATCTATGGGGAGTTCACATCCTCTGACAATGCAGAAGGTAGAGAATGGTCCTTCCAGCAATAGAGGACATAAGAGGAGCCCACCTTCTCTGAAAGGTGGTCCTGCATTGACTTGTTCTTTCCTAGTGATGGAACCAGTCCCAACTTCTCCTAAGTTTTTCACCACTCCCGAATCACTCGGTGAGTCTAGCGGTGAATCTTGGGTGCAACCTTCTTCGTCTGTTGAGGTAAAACATAGGACTCATGTTAAGTGCATGTTTAACTCTTTGGATGAGGTTCCGGCCTTATCGGTGATCTTTGCAAAATCATTGACCTTAGCTCCATAAGAGCTCAGAGGAGAGGACCTTGTGGGGCCCTCTTCCTTAGCCCTTGTTGCGGGAGGGTCGGACACTCCTCTTAACATCCCACCACTGCAGCCTCGTCCTCCTTCCCCCAACGACTTAGAGTGGGAAGTGAATGACCTCTTGGTTGATCAGTGTTAGGAGGTCTCTTCTTTACCTTTAGATTAGATGTGTGTGTGTGTGTGTTGTGATGTGTTCCCCCGTGATTGTGCTATGTGTGCCTAGATGACCCTCATCACCCCTGTTGGTTCTTGGATACAAGCATGGTTTTTGTGTCGTAAACCTTCTTCTATTTGTATCATCATTCTTACATGTTTGTGACTTGATTTCGATAAATTGGGGATGATGCAAAGTGTTGGGGGCATTTAGGCTTTCCTTCCATGTTGACCCAATTTTTTATTTTTACTTTTTCTTCTCGTGCATTCTTCACATGGTCTGATATAGTAGGGGGTTGATGACAGCTCATTTTATATACTATTACTATACATAGATATATATTTATGAGCAGTTCTGACCCTGAAATATCAGGCTACCCCTATGCCCTTTGTTTTTATCTCTCTTTTGCTCTTTTCTTATCTTTCTCTCTTCTTTGCTTTAGTTTTCCCTCTCATGTGTGACAACGCCACTTCTACAACACTTTGATTTTTGAAAAACACATTTGTTACCAACGAATCTTTTCTCGGGAATCTTCACAAACTTCTTTTCAAGAATCGTATTCTCAACTTGAAACCCTAATGGAACTTGTTTCCTTCATCATGGGTTCATAAAGAAAAAACTTGGGAACCTTCCTCCAAAGTGCCTGAACAACTTTGATCTTACCCTCGCATTTGGGCATATTCTTCCTTTCAAATTCCTTGATGAAGTGAACATCTTTCAAAAGGATTCCTTAATGATGAATCGATTCGAGAAAGAAACATCTCTTTCGTGCTTTTGAAAGTGTGTCCCTTGAGTGGACCCACTTCTTCATGCCAAGGTTCCCAAGGGAACCCTTTGAAAGTTTTCCAACTTGTTGATGGTATGTGTGACTGTTCACTTACTTACTTGCATGGCTTCTTTCTGACATGTTCTATCTGCGGGTAAACATGTTACTTTATAAGTGCACCTATGAAGATGCTTTCTGACTCTGTGGAGTCCGTTTTCCTTGGGTTTCCTCCATGTCAGAGATCTTGGGGGATACCCCCTATAGGTCTACGGACCTATAGGGCGCTTCTTCTAAGCTTCCTCCATGTGAGAGATCTTGGGGGTGGCTCCCCTGCAAGTATGTGGATCTGCAGGGCACCTTTTCTTGGGTTTCCTCCATGTGAGAGATCTTGGGGGGATACCTCCCTGTAGGTTTGCAGGTCTATAGGGCGCTTTCTTTAGTTTCCTTCATGTGAGAGATCTTGAAGGACACCTTCCCTATAGGTTTGTGGGTCTATGGGGTGCTTTCCTAGCTTCCTCCGTGTGAGAGATCTTGGGGGACACTTCCTTGCAAGTCCATAGGTCTATAAGGTGCTTTTCTAGCCATCCTCCATGTGAGAAATCTTGGGGGACACCTTCCTTGTAGGTTTGCGGGCCTATGAGGTGCTTACTTCTTGGCGCTTCCTTCATGTGAGAGATCTTGGGGATTGCCTCCTTGCAGGTCCACGGACCTGCAAGACACTTTCGTTCTTCAATTTCATAGTTCTACGGGGCTATGAAGTCCTTTGTCTACACTACGCTTGCGAGCCCACCAGATCGTGGTCTACTTCCTTGATGGTTCAGGTATACATTTCTAACCCTACTACTTCTTTGATCTACTTTACTGATGCACTCATCAGTATTCATTCTCGCTAAAGTGGGGACAAAATGTATAGGAGCGAATTTGCACCCCTTACACAAATGAACCCATTTTAGATTTCCTCATCTTAGAAAACCAAATTTAAAGGCAAAAATCCACATTAGGCTGCTGCCTTTGTTCCATTTGGATTTTTTTTGTGCGTCGGTAGATGAATTTATGTCGGGATGCCTGAGCAGCACACAAATGTCTGCGTGGCATGCTTATGTCCCTAATGGATTCCTACGTCTGAAGCCTGCATAGGTGTTACACTTCCCATTGGGGTCAATTTGTAATACCCCTCTTCGACCAAACAACTCGAATATGGTCATTTTTCTCATCCACCCTTCAAATTCACTCCATACATTTCATCTTCTAGACATCTTTCTAAGCACTCAACTTGATCTCTTCAAGCATTCTAGCATTCACTCCTTGCATTCTCAACCTTTAAGTAGCACTTTGCACTCCATAGTAGTAGCAACAACACTCCATCAACTTCGTAGAGCGTGGAACAAACACCATTGCAGCAGGGGCTTGAGTCCTCTCATTTTCTCCCCAATTAGCTAGTGAGCTCGTGGTGGAGGTGGTAAGCTTTCTACTCCTATCCTCTAAAATTTGGTTGAGTAGCACATTACTATTTTGTAGTATTATTGTGTTCATTTCTTTCATTCTCCTTTATCATACTTTTTCTCCATTATCGCTATCTTGGCTATCCTTGGAGGTGGAAACACCAAAATGAGGGTCTAACTGAGGCAGACCTCTATACAGCCACCCAACAATTTTCTTCTTTCTTGTGTGCAGGTGGAAGTATACTTGGAGCTAGCTAGAAAATAGGATCTTTTGTGAGATCATTCTTATCGCCATAGCTTTAATCTACTTGCTCTATCACATCCATTTATATATTTCTTATTTCATAGTGTTGTTTTGTTCTCTTAAAAACCATTAGCTAGGTCATTAGTCTATCTTCAATTGGTTCACCTTGAATTTTTAGTCCTCTAATCATACGAATGCCAGCACACCTGAGAGATGCCAGTGTGTTGCATTGTCATCCCAAAACCCCACTTTCATCCTTGGGCAGAGAGCTACCTAAGGCACGGTGTGGAACCCAAAAACTGACTCGCCTAGCCTTGTTATGAGTCTTGGGTCTACTGAATGATTGAAGGACCTTATAGTCCTCATCATTCTCATCCCTCATCTCCTAACACTCCTTTAAGTTGCGGTAAGTTAGGGCAGCGTTTCGCTCTTGGCTCTCTGTGACCTAGGGCCTTGAACTTGGTTGGTCCCCCTCTCTTACATAAAGTAAAAACTTGTTTGAAAGAGGGAAAGAGTGCAAAAAAATTTTTTTGGGATTGAGCCTTGGGCCTCCCTTTTACCTCTTGTCAAATGGTTAAAACATCCTTAGTGATAAAATTTTGTTTCTATTTTTTGATCTTTTGGGGATCAGGTCTCGATCCTCCCTTTTACCTCTTGTTTCACAACACTATCATTATTAATTGAAAACACTGATTAGTGAGGTCTAAAATATTGATTATAGTATGCTCAGGGGTCAGAAATTGGGTATATCATTTACATCTTATTTTTAGTGTTCCGATGGACTGAGGAGGTACACCCGATTAGCGACACCCAAAAGCTTTCAAGGTTAAATCAAGTGTTGGTGAATGGGGATGCTTCTTACCATTTGTCTTAAGACTTCAGTATCGGGTAAATGAAACTCTCATGACCTGACGCCTGAATAGCTTTACCTTAGACTTTGTTTGGAATTTCAAAATGATTTCTCAAAGGCATGTTATCAAAATTATTCATTTGGCTATGGAAAAAGTGATTTTCATTATGGTTTCGAGGATCGAGGGTCAAACCTTCTACATACCTTCTACCTCTATTAAGAAGTTATGCAAATGGTATACCCAATCAATGATACCTGAAAAAGTTCTCGAAAGCAAAGAACTTCACTATCTTTGCATCAATCTTTGGTGGTTAGGGATTGGAGATACCACTTTCGTTCTACCTCAATAAGAAAGGATGTAAATAGTATGATCGATCAACGATACCCAAAAGAAGGTTCTCAAAATCAAAAAGCTTCGCTAAGTGTTGGCTTTAGATTTTAGAGGTCAAAGTTTTGACCTCTATTTTACTCATTTTTTAACACAACACTTAACCGAAACTTGAGGTGTAAACATTTGTTAATCAATACTTTCAATTTGTAATGGTAAAGGATTGAGGATTGGGAGTAAGAGGTTCATTGTTTCTCTCGTCATGTCATCAACTTAACAAGTTGATCGTCTGACACATGACAATCGAAGGGTAATTTCAAAATAGCCAAGATAAAGAGAGCATCGATAAGGTTGAGGCCCAACGTGAGATTGATGACATCATAAATGTCCTCAATGAGCGTGTCAAAGGAAGGATTGATCTAGCAGAGCAAGAAAAAAAAGGATAAAATTAGCAAAACAAAACCAAAAATAGAGAGAAAATAGAAGAAAATGAAGGAAAGCCAAAGCTAGATCGACCGATCAAAAAAATAAACACCATGACACACCTAACACAAAAGAAACCAAAAAAATGATTTAAATTTTTTAAACTTAGTGATTGTTTGTCTAACCTAGAGAGGAAAGTTGGAGGTGGGAACAAACACATGACAACCTGAACACACCAAGCATGAACAAGGAGCATGAGCAAACACAAACATGAATGCAACAAAAATCACCCACACCAACAAACACACACATGCAATAAACTTGAACAAGCATGAAGGAGCATGCACTCATGGAAGAACACAAACAACCACTCACAAGTAGGAGCAAATGCACACAACCAACACAAGTGAACACACAAGCAAACAATCAACAATGGTGAATAAAATTCATAGAAAATGGTTTCACAGAGCTCTTCAAACACAAATGCAAATGGTCAATGTTCAAATGAGCATTATAATATTGATAATACCCCTTCGACACCTTCATTAATTATCCATTTAACTCTGGACATTAAAACTATGTGGTAGTGCACTAAATTTGAATGATCGATGTGACAAGCACGGGGCTCGAGGCAATAAGACGTCGCCACCATCGGACCTTGAGGATCAAGCATACCATATAAGAAACTCTCAATACTTGAAGTCTGAAAGGGTGAAAGAAAAATCAAACTCCAAGCATAGAGATAGAGATTAAGGATTGAGCCCGACATTCTCAACTTATGCCAATATGAATAGGCTTGATTTCCCAAATCCCAACAAGGTACTTGAAGGAAGAAAAAGAGGAAAGAATTAAGGGAAGAGGAAAGAGGGAAAGGGAAAGAGAAAGAAAGAGAAAGAAAAGAAAGATGGAAGAAAAATGATGACACACAAAAAGAAAAGGAGGGGATCATCGTTTTGTCAAGGACAAAATGGGGCATGAAGAGCTAAGTTAAAATTCTAGCTTGGGGATCCTATATCTCATCCCAAGCATAGGAGAGCATATAGGAAGTATTTTTAACTAAGTTACAAGGCTGAAAATTAGGCCAACCTCCTTTGCATGCCAAAGAACCTTCCTTGTTTGACTTAGTCTCTTCAAGTCCTTTAAATGTTCTCTAGTTGGTGATGAGGCTTCTAGATTTGTGGAAGAGGTTAATTTCCCCTAGATGCTTGCAAATTTCCCTTAGAAAGCTTAAACTACTCATTGATGTCCTAGTTGTTGCCAAATTGCCTTGACTGTTCCGTAATCCCCTCCTAGATGCTTTCATATGCTCTTAATTGATCATTATTTTTTCAAACTATTGGCACATGATAATGGAGCATGATTCCTATCTTTCTCCTCCATTTAGCATAGATAAATCCTTATATTTATGACCATTCTTCATTTGTTAGCTATAGATTGCTACTGAAACCTTCATATCAGATCTATTGACTATGATTAGGTCTATATAACACTTTTAAAAAATATAATCCCTTGTTCAAGGTCTTAGGGCTGACATATAAGTCATCTCTTCGCCTTGTTAAGACACCTTAATTACCATCAACAGTGAAAATCTACCTTATCTATTTGAATTTTAGAAATTATATTCTTGACATGATTAACAACTTGACAACTTATTGGTCATTAAATTTAAGATTCTACCATATTTCGGTATTTCCTTGAACTGTCTTCAAATCTGAGGCATGACTACAACCCTTTGTGGAATTCCATCAAACAATCCACATGCCTTATGTATACTTCAACATTTTACATACATGTCTACCATGGCATTTGTAAATGAAACCTTTCATAAAATTTCATTTTATATAATGCTTTGATGGATGCTCATGCCCCTTTTACTGTCATACGTCTCTGTCATATGATTGCTCATTGCCATTTCATTTTCCCTAAATTGTCATATAAAAAACCTCTCTATATGCTTAATGTCATTGTCCTTCTCAAAACCATTGTTTTATCTGTGTTGCAATATTCCTCTATCTTCTTCCTTCTTTATACTCTATCATTTCATTCTTGAACATTGGCATACCTATTCATTCATACCATTGTATCATATCAGGCCCTTGCATTGCTTCTTATTTGGCTTTCAACACTTCCCATGACATGCTATCTTTGATATTTGAATGATTATCCTTGATCATGGTGGTTATCCTTTTGGAATGGTTGTCCCATGCTTACATTTAATTTGCTCATTTTTTGTCCTTGAGAATGGTGAATGTTGTGTTGATTTTGAGATCCATCCATTATTATTTTGTTGTCTCTTAAAGTAACTATTCTTTGAAAACCTCACCTAATTCCTTCTTAAACTCTACCCGATCTTCCTTTGTAGGGATTGTCAACATCATTATTTGACTACTACTGTTGTTATTATAGAAAAACTACCTTTTCAACAATCATATGACATGATTATCATAGGTTTGAATTTCCATTTTCATACTCTGATATTGCATATTCATTTACTCTTTTCATCTCATTGAACTTACACCTTTGATGATGAAGAGTGCTTCTCATGACTATCCTTAAGGTTGTTACCCCATCAAGTATTTATTTTCATTATGTTCACCTTCTAGATAATACTGTCCTTGACTTTATTTTCTAATAAACTTTTGTGCTTTTGACTTCCATAATGTATTTCATTGATAGGACTACCCTAGGAAGCAAGGCATGTCCTCTTTTCATGGTTGTCATCATAAGGGACTATCATATATTGTCAAAGGTTTCCTTTTGTAACTTTTTCCTTTTTGTCCTTATGATGACTATTCATTACATACCACTATCATAGGTCTACTCTACCTTCTACTTCACCATAGGTCTTGGTTGTTTCATGAATCTATCATTGTCCACAATTGAATCATGCCCCTTCTCAGATACTATATTGTTGTTATAACCATCTCTTTGTAACCTATTGAAGTAATCACTGGTTTTGAGTTTGTGTATCTTCATATGCTTGTCCAATAGTCTCAATCTTAGTGATATAGGCTTCTCCTTCTTCACTCTTAACCTTTAAAGCTTTGAAAGTTTCCCATTATCATAATGAATACTCTATGCTTGAGTGTCATTAAACTACCTTTTTTAACAGGTACTTGATTGATTTCATGTGATTGTATTTTTGGATTGTCATTAATAGGTTTACTTTGTTCAATATTTTACTCTCATTTCTTATATTTTCTAGCACCTTGACTGTCATTTCACTTTGGGACTATCATAATGCCACTTTATTGAATGTCAACCTATCAAATCAAGAAAGCTACAAAGAGTGAATCCAACATTCATTATTCTCTCTATTTGTACAATCACCTTCATTATAACTTATAGCTGATAACAATACTAGAAGTGTGACTATAGTTGATTAATAATCCATCAAAGTTGTGTATACTATGTCAGGAACTTGCTCCTTTAATCGAGAAACATCTACAACCATTATTCTTCCTAAGATTGCAATTATTTTTTATGTACTTGCACATAGATTAGTACCACAACCTTTGGTAAAAGGGCTATTGGGTCACTTTTAGCTTCAATTTGATATGTGAGATCCTTGCCATAAGAATGCAAAATTGTTCTTTCAATGAATTCACTACCATTTGTCATTTTGAAACTATTGTCTTTTCTTCATGATGGCTATCTTTTATCATGTACCATCAAAAGAAAACCAAAATAAATGTAGACTCATGGTGATGGAATGCCATGAAAATCCATATTGCTTCCTTGTTGCTATATGGATTGTCATGGAATTCCACCACCATGAGACCACATTTCTTTGACGCATTTTATCAAACAATTCACTACCTTGTCTATGCTATTTCTTACTATTATGCTTTGATAGATTTTTTCCAAGCATTTGTAGCTTTTTCAAAAGCAACTATTTTAGGCTTTTAGCCATAGCAGCAAGGAAGTGAAATTTTTGATAAAATGGTTTGGTAGAAATGTATGAAAAATGTGGTAGCATAGACAAGGCAGTGAATTGTTTGATAAAATGCCTCAAAGAAATGTGGTCTCATGGTGATGGAATGCCATGATAATCCATATTGTTGTTATCAAACAGTTCACTGCCTTGTTTATGCTACCACATTTTTCATGTACATGTCTACCAAAGAATTTTATTAAACAATTCACTTCCTTTCTACTATGGATTAAAGCCTAAAATAGGTTCTTTTGAACAAGCTACAAATGCTTGGAAAAAATATATCAAAGAATAATAGTAAATATGGATTATCATGGTTTCCAACACCATGGCTAAATAGTAAATATGGATTGTTGAAAAAATATATCAAAGCATAATACTAAATATGGATTGTCATGGCATTCCAACACCATGGTCTTCAAATGCCATGAAAAGCCATAAACAAGCAATAGAAATAGTTACATAGAAACAGTTCATTGCCTTTTCTATGGCTTGTCATGGCATTCCAATCACCATGGTGTTGGATTGCCATGACAATCCATATTTACTATTATGCTTTGATAGTAAACACCCAATGTTTTCCAACAACCATATGCATGCACAATATGATTGCAAGTTGGAAAACACAGTGGGAGGTGAGTATATATGTCTACCAAAATGCAGTGGCAAGCCAAAGATAAGCAATCATACATAGAAAAAGTTCATTGCCTTGTCTATGGCTTGTCATGGAATTCCAATCACCATGGTGTTGGAATTCCATGACAATCTATATTTACTATTATGCTTTGATAGTAAACACCCAATGTTTTCCAATAACCATATACATGTATAATATGATTGCAAGTTGGAAAACATAGTGGGAGGTGAGTATATATGTATTCCAAAACACAATGGCAAGACATAGATAAGCAATCATACATAGAAATAGAACTTCATTGCCTTGTATATGGCTGGTCATGGCATTCCAATTGCCATGGTGTTTGAATGCCATGACAATCCATATTTACTATTATGCTTTGATAGTGAACACCCAATGTTTTCTAACAACCATATACATGCATAGTATGATTGCAAGTTGGAAAACATAGTGGGAGGTGAGTATATGTTTACCAAAACATAGTGGCAAGCCATAGCTAAGAAATCATACATGCAAAAAGTTCACTGCCTTGTCTATGGCTTGTCATGGCATTCCAATCACCATGAGGCCACATTTGTTTGAGCCATTTTTTCAAATAGTTCACTGCCTTGTCTGTTGTTGCTTACTATTATGCTTACTACTATGCTTTCTAGACAAGGCAGTGAACTATTTGAAAAAATGCCTCAAACAAATGTGGTCTCATGGAATGCCATGACAAACAAATGCAATTGGCAGCCACAATTATCACTCTAGTATGAATGAATTGATATCTTTGAGAATAGTACTTGGTTGCATAGGTGGAGTTCTCTATAGTTGTAGGTATAGTTTCAAAATATATTGTTGATACATCTAAAGATGACAAGATATATCTATGAGCTAAAGTGCATTGCTTGTTAAATAAGGTGTTTCCCACTTTGTAACAAAATTTTGTTAGGGGGTCTCCATCTGCAATTATCACTCTAATTATCATCATATATATCCAACTATCAATCTAATTATCTGCAATTATTTTGGAAAACACGGTGGGAAGGTGAGTATATGTCTACCAAAACATAGTGGCAATATTGTACTACTTTAGTTTGAATGCATGTTTTTGCTAGGCAATAGTGTACTAGGATTTTTAAATCTTATCTACATTTATTGTGGAAGATTTTAGGGATTCTTTCCCTTATAGTGGTTAGTGCTTTTAATGGCATCCAAGTCTCTTTGTTTGATACTTAGTGAATTGCTTGATAAAATGCTTTGGTAGACATATATGAAAAATGTGGTAGCATAGTCAAGCTAGTGAACTGTTTGAAAAAATGCCTCAAACAAATGTGGTTTCATAGATTACCATGACAAGCATATGCAATTGGTAGCTAATCCTAGTTATTAGTTATGCAATGTGAAATAACTACATAACTGCTTAGGTTGATTGTAAAAAAAGTATATTGTAGTTTAAATTTTATCATCTATTAGCATCTACTTATTAGCTATGCAATGTGAAATAATGCTTTGAGTTTGAAAGATGTGCAATACAATGAAATGGAAAATGTTGGGTGTTTATAAAACCACAACCCACATCACAAAATAACTAAGTCGTTGTGGTTTTTAATCCTATATATGTACGTTTGCATTACAAATAACAAGAACACCAATTTCTTGCCATTATCAGCAATAATGAATAAACTTGTTGAAAGTGGTGAAACACAATGTTAATGGTTGTTGGAAAACATTGGGTGTTTGTAAAACGGTGCCTTTCATTATATTCCTAAGGCTTGAATAACAAAATCTTTTCAAGACATTCATACTATTTTGTAAAATTCTAAGATGCAAAACATTGGGTTTTACAAAACTTGCAACCCACTTAATGTTTGAAAACCATTTACAAACAAAAACCCTCATAATGTTTTAAAATCCTTTACAACTAACAAACCAAACAATTAGAAACCCCTCACCTCATTCAATTTTTTTTTTTTTATCCCCTTGCTCTCCAACCTTTCACTTTCAACCCATAGAATAAAAAAGCTGACAACACACATTGTTAATGGTTGTGGGAAAACACAGGGTGTTTACAAACAGTACCTATCATTACATTTGTATGGTCTAAATAACAAAATATTTTTAAGACATTCATAGTGTTTTATAAAATTCTAGGTTAAACATTGGGTTTTCCAAAACCTGCAACCCACTTAACGCTTGAAAACCCTTTACAGAAAGTGACCCACATAATGTTTTAAAACCCTTTATAAGTAACAACCTAATCGGTTACAAACACCTCACCTCACATCTATTAGTTTTTCATCTCCCCCACCTACAACTCTGCTCTCCAACCTTCTGCTTTCAACTTGCATAATGAAAAAGATGACAACACATAGTGTTAATGGTTGTTGGAAAACTCTGGGTGTTTATAAAATGGTGCATTTCATTACATTCCTACAATATTAATAACAAAATCTTTTCAAGATATTCATACTATTTTCTAAAATTCCAGGTTACAAAACACTGAGATTTACGAAACCTACAACCCACTTAATGTTTTAAAAAACCTTTAAAAACAACAACCCATTCAAACCCTTTATGAGTAACAACCCATTCGGTTACAAAACCCTCACCTTAACTCGATTGGTCATCTCCCCACCTGCAACTCCGCTCCCTTGCTCTCCAACATTTCACTTTCAACTTGCAGAATGAGAAAACCCACAACACAAAGTGTTTTCCAATAACAATACTTGTTACAATTTAAAATGCATGTCTTAATCACGTCAGTGCCCCTTCTCGCGCAAGGAAAAAAATGTTGGCATAATTTGAACTGATGGGAAACACAAGCTAACGTCGCCATTAACTCCTCGCTTTCCTCGTCGTGATGTTTCCTCCCGTCTGTTGGTTTTGTCACTTTTATCATCTGTTTGGAGGGCCCCTCATGACATCATCTCAATCATGTTATGTATGTTTCTATGTATGTTGTTATGTATGTTTTTATGCATTTTTGTATGCACATAGGTGCATTTTGTCGAGAGATTAGCCACGTCCCTAAATCAACAAATGTTATAACAACTATTACAACAACTACTAGGTCTTTTCCCCTATTTGGTTTGTTGTTTTTAGTTTTTTAAACATTCTTTAACTACTTGTTCATTGAACTTCACCCCAAAAAATTAATGATTGCAAACATTCATGATGGAAATAACTAATTAATAGGAGAGTTGATATGCCATATTAATATAAAAAAATCATAACTTTATATCATAATCTTTTTTAATATTAATAATTATTGTGGATAGTGAAAATCTGTAAATGGCTAAAACTAACACACACACATTAGCATGATTAGCACTTTAAAACATAGCAAATTATCAAGCATCCATATGAGATATTGAATCATGCTAAATAAACAAAGTGATAAAATACCAAAAAGACTAAGCATGCTCAAACCTATCCCATAGTGGATTGGTGCTTCTATGGAAAGAAGCCCTTTTCCCAATCCTTTGTTAAGCTAAATGATAAAGCTGCCTTGAAGATGATATGGATTAAAATGATAATGATGCATTTGTGCATGAGATTGTGGAGGATTTGTTGAAGGATGAAGCCTCTATTTAAAGATTCTCAAGTTGAAAGAATGCTTATGAGAGAGCAATGTGGGATAAAGATTGGACCAATGAGATGATGACACTTGTCATCTTGTCATAGGATGAGGAATGAGCACATTTTGGTCAATGTGCCGAAGAGGGGGAGATTCAAATTTGAATTTGAGAGTTAATGCTAAGTTTGACCTTTGCAAGGGACATGTAAGAGCCATGTAAGAGCTCATAAATGCTTTGTTGGGTGTACATGTCCACTTGTTTTTGAATTCAAACTTGAGGGAATATTTCTCAAAGATGCCATGTTGATGGAAAATGTTGATTTTATAAATGGATTAAAATGATTTATTGGTGCAAGTGGGAAAATTTAGAGGATGTGATGGGTGGTTAGGTTAGTTTAATCAGGATTAGATTAGTTTAAGTGATGATTAGTGGCTTTGACCCTTTTGACTTAAATATTTTGATTTATTTAAATCAAAAAGGGATGGAATATGCATTTGGATTTCAATTAAATAAAGTTTGGTTTATTTAATTAAAAGGTTGATGTGAGACATAAATTAAACAAAATTGATTTATTTAATTTAAATGGATAACCTTAGGAATAAAGACCCGATTTACCTAATGAATGGATTTCATGCGTTTGATTAATTTTATGAGTGGATGAATATGGACTAAGTGGATAATGCTAATTTCACATGTCTACAATTATATACATATCTATCACAATTTATATCAAAATATTTTATATCTACATTGAAAATTAATACATGTCATATCAAATCTAACCAAAAAAATTTAATACGTGTCATATCACAATATTAAGAAAGTGCATGAACTTGTGAATTTGAACCTCTACCACCTACTATTGAAAGATATTAAATCGATGTCATAAATATGAATTGATTCTATTATAATAAGTAGGCCTATATACAATTTCCATTTCAATTTATATCAAATAATTTATAAACATAGATTTTTATTTTATATGATATTTTATGCCGAAGGCGTATTCTATTTGAAGTAGAGCAAGCTAAGTTATTGAATCAATGACTCAAGTTCCTTGAAAATAGATGGGAGATGATTCAAACAACTTTAACCGTTCGATTTTCTGAGATATTATTCCCCAGTTTTTGTCCCTTTTGTCATCATTTCATTTTTCTTTTTTTTCTTTTTTTTTCTTTTTTTCTATCACCATTATTTCATTCAACGTTCGAAGCAACAATTATTATAACAAAGCGTGAGAGGCCTATTTAAAGTCACTTTCAATATTGAAGTGATCGCGATTCAACCAATCCCCGTCTACTTGCCCCCTTGCGGATCACCAAGGATTTCAAAAACCATTAGCATTTTATTGATTGCTGATAAATATAAACAAACATAATAAAACCTACATTCTGGGTTTCAAAACCAATTTAAATAGAATTTGGGAGGTGTCTGTATATTTGAAAGGGAATTAAAAATACTTAGATTTACCGATTTACTCTACGGATTTGAAACATTATATTATACTATATTTTAAATTAAAAAAACTCAGATTTAAAGATTTACTGTGGGGATTTGAAACATTATATTATATTATATTTTAAATTAAATTTTTTTTAAATCAAATTTAAAAATTTAAATTAAAAATACTCAGATTTAATGATTTACTCTACAGATTTGAAACATTATATTATACTATATTTTAAATTAAAAAACTCAGATTTAAAGATTTATTGTGGGGATTTGAAACATTATATTATATTATATTTTAAATTAATTTTTTTTAAATCAGATTTAAAAATTTAATCTATCGATTTGAAACATTATATTATATTATATTAAATATTATATTACAACTATATTGTTAATAAGATATATTAAAATAAATGTTTCAAGTTAAATGCAAATAAGGCATGAACACCATGACACATTAAATGCACTAGTGTAGTCTGTACCACATTAGAATTACTCTTACTCTGATATAAAATAGAAAACTCGTTACTGATATGAGAGTTTAAAAAAATGATGATAGAATGAATGAAAAATGATAGCTTTCATAGCAAAAATGAGCTTATTATTTCTGCAATAAATAAAAAATCATCCTGACCAAGAATCTTGATCTCAACACTATAGTTTAAACTTGGGCTCTTCTACTTCTTGTAAGAGTGTACTGCTCATTTGTGTTGAGAAGTTAGATGCTCTACATTCATTTCTCAACCATTCTCTGAGACTGAAGAGTTTGGTCTGCTTGAGCCTTATGACCAGCACCAAGAAGCACAACATGACTAAGCTTTCCATAAGACCTCCAATAACCAACTGTCAAAGAACTTGTATGTTCCTCTCCACCTTAGTGTTCTCATCCATTTCTCATTGTTAATTTCTTATAACCCAACAATAGATTAATTGCACAATAAATTCACAGAAAGAAATATGATTTATAACAATTAACACAACTAGATTAATTAATAACTAATAACAATGGAAGCAAAAATAACAAGAAGCCAATCACAAAAGGACAATAACACAGATATACCCAGGAAACCCCAATGCAAGGAAAAACCTAGAAATGTTGGATCTTCTATTCAGCCTAACAACAAACTTTTCTTTTGAAAAATACAATGTGAGTTTGCTACAACAATCTTATATATATAGAGCCCAGCTACTTTACTTAGCGTGCAAGAAAATAATCTTTCCTTGCTTTCTTTGGCTTTAATTATACATAAAATCACTCTTGGATTTATCTTATCCTCACAAACTCGAAAACATTCTATTAAAGAATAAAAAAAATTACTGTTGTTGAAAATCCAACTCGAGTTGCTTTAAAGTGATTTAAAGCATATCCAACTCGAGTTGCTTTAAAACAACTCCACATCCCACCTTTCGAGCTACAAAAATCAACACTCCATCTTAGCGAGGAAGGTGTTCTGCACCACACCCAACTTGTCCCTGAAGAATTCAAACTTGCTCTTCATCAAGGCCTTCGTCAGGATATCTGCTATCTATTCGTCCGTAGGAATGTAATTGAGCTTCACTATCCCCTTCTCCACACAATCTCTGATGAAGTGGTACTTGATCTCAATGTGCTTTGACTTTTCATGAAACACTGGATTCTCAAAGAGTTTGATACAATTCTGATTATCACAGTAAATGACTGTAGGATCTAGCACCTAATCAAAGAGCCCAGCTAGAAGCTTATGAAGCCAGATAGCCTCACATGTAGCCATACTAGCTACCATATACTCGGCCTCTGTAGAACTCAATGCAACTGACTTTTGTTTCCTGCTGTACCAAGAGACTACTCCTGATCCCAAACTGAAACTGCACCCTGAAGTGCTCTTTCGATCAGCTGTACTACCTGCCCAATCTGCATTGGTAAACCCCTCGAGCTTCACTCCATCTTGCTGAACATACTTCAACCCATAATCAACTATTCCTCAAAGATATCTCAAAACATGTTTCGCAGCTATCCAGTGCACACGTTTAGGTTCCACTATAAACTGATTGAGTGAGTTCACTGCAAAACAAATGTTTGGCCTGGTGTTGACCAGATACAGAAGAGAGCCTATCAACTATTTCTATAAAGTCAAGTCTGCTGCCTCTAATCTAGAAGCATCAATATTCTTCCAATTGGTCACAAGTGGCATTGACATAGGCTTATAGTTTTCCATCCTGAATCGCTTCAAGATATCAATTAAGTACTTCCCTTCTCCAAGGAAGATCTCTCCCTCTTTCTACCACAACTCCAATCCCATAAAGTAGTGCACCAACCCCAAGTTCTTCATCTCAAACTCTCCTACAAGATCTCCCTTGCAGTGTGCTATGAGCTCCTCTGACCTTGTGAGAAATAGGCCATCAACATATAACACCAATATGAGAAGTTTTCCCTTCACCTGAAAATAGTAAAGGTTCAGATCCGCCTCACTCTTGATGAAGCCCACACTCTGCAAGTAACTGTCAATACATGAATTCCATGCCCTGGGAGCCTGCTTGAGTCCATACAGTGCTCTTTTCAACTTGCATACATGAGAATCCCTCCCATGTGCTTCAAATCCTTTTGGCTGCTCTATGTAAATCTCTTCCTCAATCACTCCGTTGAGGGAAGTCGTCTTTACATCCATATGGTGAATCCTCCAACCCATTTGTGCCGCTATAGAAATGATAGCTCTTATGGATGAGTACCTGGCTACTGGAGTGAAAGTCTCGTCATAGTCGACTCCTTCCTTCTGAGAAAACCCTTTAGCCACAAATCGAGCTTTGAACTTTTCCACACTACCATTTGCAACATGCTTAATCTTATACAACCATCTCTAGCCCACCACAGACTTATCTTTTGGTCGTGGTACTACCTCCCACACACTATTCTTCATGATGGAAGAATACTCTTCCACCATGGCATCTCTCCACACTTGGTGCTTGGACGCCTCTTGAAAGCTGGAAGGCTCTACTTTAATTAATTCACTCATAAGTGCCACATACTAAGAATAACGTCTAGGAGCCTTTCTTTGTCTAACTGAATCTTGAGGATCACCTACATATTCTTGAGCCTCTCTTAGTGTCTACTCAGCTGCCTTGTTTCTCCTCTTCTCGTTAATAAGAATTTGAGGCTGAGAAATTATTTGTTCCTCCTTCTAATCAACCTGCTCGACCTGCTTGCTCTGCTCTCTAGTTTGCATGATTAAAGTTTGAGAAATTTGTGCTACCTCAATCGTGGGTGATTGCTCCTCCTCATTCATCAAGTTGCTAGACTTCTGAAGAGCCCTCTCTTCCTCGAACTTCACATCTCTGTGAACCACTGTTTTCCTGAGAGCGATAATGTAAACCCGATAAGCCTTAGAAGTTTCACTATACCCAACAAGGATACCCTTCTCTACAGTAGGTTCCAACTTGGTTCTCTTCTCAACAGGAATGTGACAATACACAAGGCATCCAAAAATGCGAATGTGCCCCAAATCTAGTTTCTTACTAGTGAACGCCTCTTCTGGAGTCAACTTTCCCAACACTTTGTGAGGGCTCCTATTCTGTAGATACACAATTGTATTGCAAGCTTCTGCCCATAAGAACCAAGGCAAGTCCTGATCATGAAGCATGGCCTTGGCTACTCCAACTATTACCCTATTTTTCTGTTCAACAACCCCATTCTGCTAAGGGTTGTACGAAATTGTCAAATCTTTCTTGATACCTTCCCGAGCATAGAGATCTTTGAAGGCATTCAAGGTATACTCGTCTCCATTATCAAACCTCAGTATCTTGATCTTCCTCCCTATTTGGTTCTCCACGAGAGCCTTAAACTCTTTGAACCTACTGAAGACCTCATCTTTATTCTTCAGAAAATATATCCATGTCTTCCTAGAGAAGTCATCAATGAAAGTAACAAAATACTCATATCCATTCAAGGATGTTGTTGACATGGGCCCACACACATATGAGTGTACAAAATCCAAAATCCCTTCGGATCTAGTGTCGCTGCTTGGAAAACTGGTCTTGGCATATTTCCCAAGAGCACAACCCTTGCACACCTCATGCTTTCTTGTCTTCATCTCAGGCAGCCCTGTCACTATTTCCTTAATAATATTAAGTGCTCCATGGTGAACGTGATCCATCCTCCTGTGCCACAATTTTCCTATCCCTTTATAGCTACTAACCAACACATGTGTTGGCTCAAACTGTAACCGAAATAAGCTGCATGCCTAACTCCAATCACTTTTGCAACCTTGGAATCTTTGGGATGAATATAGAATTTCCCCCTCTCAAAGGTCACAATGTAACCCTTGTCTTCCAAAGCAGAAACTGAGATTAAATTCTTTGTCATGCTAAGGACATACAACACATCCTCCACCAACAAAGGTTTTCTAGACTCTCTCTGAAACTTGACGGTGCCAATACTAGTTGCATGGTACTTAGCATTATCTCCGAGCTTGAAATATAGAAATCCAGCTTCTTCTCCTCCAACTTGGTGAAACATTCTCTGACTCCTATCATGTGGTGAGAAGCCCCACTGTCAATATACCATACCCTATTGGCAATTGAACTTGAGAGACATGCAATGAGTGAAAACTCATTCTCAAATCGTGATGCAAACTCGTCCACCTTTGCTGTAGCAACAACTTGCTTCTTTTGCTTGTCCTTATTTTTCTTATTCGGACATTGACTGGCATAGTGACCCATCTGATGGTAGCAAAAATATTTTATCTTGCTCAAATCTTTCTTCTTCCCACTCTTGGAAGAAGAACCTTATGTTTTCTCTTTATTGGACTTCTTCTTACCCTTACTTGCAAGAGCAAGATTTTCTTCATCTTGACCCTTCTTCGTTTGGTCTCCTCGATGAGCACCTTCATGGATCTCCTCCTAAAAAAAATCATCCCAAAGTCTTGCCCAATCAAGTAGCCAATCTCTACTGACAACAAACCTGACAAACACTTCCTAGTGCTTTGAAAAACCATTCAAGGCTATACGCACCAACTCATCTTCATCAATCGTCTCTCCAATAGCAGCAAGCTCATCCCTGGCCTGTGTCAGCTTGGACAAGTAAGAGGTCACACTCTCGCCTTTGGACATCTTGGTATTATGCAATTTGTTGTTGAGCATCATCTTATGACTCTGATAGTTGCTCTGATAAAGTTTTGTGAGCGTATCCCACATCTCCTTGGTAGTGTATTTCCCTAATAAATGAGGAATTAAATGATCTCTTACTCCATCCAAGATAATCCTCCGAGCCTTGGCCTCTTTGACTTCATGTGAATCTAAGGCAATAGGATCATTTGTTGGTGGTGTCACTTTTATACTAGCATAGATCCACAACCTGTTCTCCTTGAAAACATATGTAATCTGAACATTCCACTGCAAGAAGTTAGTCGCACCCTCAAGCTTGTTCTCGTATCGAACGCTGGTTACCATAGCCACAAAAAGAAATGGAGACGAAAATCTAAATTTTTTTTCTTGAAATCTGCATCACAAATCTTGGCTTCGTATTCAAAGTTTAGAGCTCTGATACCATGTTAATTTCTTATAACCCAACAATAGATTAATTGCACAATAAATTCACAGAAAGAAATCTAATTTATAACAATTAACACAACTAGGTTAATTAATAACTAATAACAATGGAAGCAAAAATAACAAGAAGCCAATCACAAAAAAATAATAACATAGATATACCCAAGAAACCCCAATGTGGGGAAAAACCTGAAAATGTTGGATCTTCTAATCAGCCTAACAACAAACTCTTCTTTCGAAAAATACAATGTGAGTTTGCTACAACAATATTACATATATAGAGCCCAACTGCTTTACTTAGCATGCAAGAAGAATCTTTCCTTGCTTTCTTTGACTTTAATTACGCATAAAATCACTCTTGGATTTATCTTATCTTCACAAACTCGGAAACATTCTATTAAAGAATAAAAAAAACAACTGTTGCTGAAAATCCAACTCGAATTTGCTTTAAAGCATATCTAACTCAAATTGTTTTAAATCACTTTAAAGCATATCCAACTCAAGTTGCTTTAAAACAACTCCACATCACACCTTTCGAACTACAAAAAATCAACACTCATTACTCGCAACCCAATCCTTGCTATCATACTGGCCCCGATATAGCAAAACAGGGATCTCCTCTATTGCCTTGTCCACCATGCATTTCACACTCTTCATTGTATCATTTGCCATAGCCCTGCAGACCCTGGGATTACAAGAGACTCACTTTGTACTCTGCTCAGCATTCAAAGCACCCTTCACAGATTTCCGATTCAAAAAGGGGGCAAGGAATTACTTTACATCAGGGGAACAATGGTATGGGACACTCCTCACATCCAAAAGAGTTGCAATACCAAGACGATGAAAGACTCCCCATCATTGAATTTTGGCCGTTTTTCATTCGCCACATTCATTCTGCATGGACCGTAAGCAGTCGTTGAATGCTCATGAATATATATACAAAGCGATTGTTCTTCTATATCTTCTTGCCCTTGTGCTCTTGTCATCTTCACCCTTGTTGCTACTGCTTGTGGCTTCGCCTTTTCATCCACCACGACATGGTTTCCACCTATTCTCTACCGTGTGATTTAAGAAAAACTATGGAAAACAATCAAATGATAGCCAAGGGTTTATAACTTTCAAGCAAATGCAATTGGCAGGTGTAAATCCAGACTCCACAACTGGCAGGTGTAAATCCAGACTCCACAACCTTTGCTACCATTCTCCCTGCCTGTGCAAAAATGGGGGCTTTGGAACAGGGCAATGACATTCATCGATTACAAAGTTTTTTGAAGTCGTTGGGTAACTTGTGCAGTATCATCAGGCCAGAGAATAGTTCCAGTATCTTTTATCCAAAACCTAATTATTTTGTAATATTTTCCAACCACGTTCATGATTTCATACTAACGGATTTCTAAATTATCGCTAACAGTCCCACATTTTTAACGGGCCACGTTCAATCTCCTGACGAAGAAACTTTCAAGCAAATGGAATTGGCAGGTGTAAAGCCAGACTCCCCAACCTTTGCGAGCATTCTCCCTGGTTGTGCCGAAATGGGAGCTTTGGAACATGCTATGCACACCCATAACGGGATAAGAATAGAGGAATTTTGTCAGATGTTGCAGTTGCAACTGCCCTGTTTGACATGTATGCAAAATGTGAAAGCATAGACAAAGCACACAAACTGTTTGACAGAATGCCTCGAAGAAATGTATTCTCATGAAATGCCCTGATTGCAAGATATTCACAAATGGACTAGTTGAAAAGGCTATACAAACTTTCAAGCAATTGCAATTGGCAAGTGTAAAGCCAGACTTCACAACTTTTGTCGCGATCCTCGCAGCCTATGCCGAATGGGATATAGATCTTCTCTGTCGTCCGAGATTTTCCTTATTCGTGCGTCTCCACCACAACCGTCTCCCCTCCAACTCCTTCTCCACCACAACGGTCATCATCTCCAGCACCAAGTAATATGCAGCCACTTCTTTAATATGCCTCATGTGTTTTCTATCAATTAGTCCAAATTGCGTGTCACATTAGCATGGGACTGAACCTGAGCCTCTGGATCTGTCATTCCATTACCAATAACAAGCCCTCCAAGTTTGAATGGAAGATTCATACCAAATCAGTAAATGGATTCAATTCTTCATCCTCACATTGACCCAATTTTATATTTCATTATATTTTTTTGACACATTTCCACACCACCATAGCAATCTTTAGCTAGAATATTAGGCATAGGGTTAGACGCTGGAGCTACCATTTTATCCTTTATATTTGAAGTTGTATTTAATTAAAAGAAGGTTTTACCTTGATAACACAAACTCAAGCAAACTTGGAAGCAATCTCATAATTTACCCTACTCTTAATCTTGGTCTCAAGATAGTCAAAACCTGTTATCTCCTTCATATTTTCCACAAAACCCATAAAATCTTGCAACAGTTACTAATAGGGGCAGAGATAAATTGTGCTCTCCTTGCAAAAGTTTGCTATCTGGATGCACAAAATATTTCAAGCAAATGCTCATGGAATGCCATGATTGTAGAATATGCACAGAAAGCTTTCAAGAAAATGCACAAAAAGCTTTCAAGAAATTGCTCTTGCAGAAAATACAGAAAAAACTTTCAAGAAAATGCTCATGGAATTCCATGATTACACAATATCCAGAAAAAGCTTTCAAGAAAATGCACAAAAAGCTTATGCCATTGACAGGTGTAAAGCCAAAGTCCACAACTTTTGCTAGCGTCCTAACTTCCTGTGTCACAATGGGAGGTTTGGAACAGGGTATGGACTTATCCCAAAATACACAGAATGAAGTTCTGAACATAGATTCGGTGAATGAAGTTCTGGAACACAGATTCAGCACCTGAGATGAAAAAAAGATCAACATAGAACCGTGGAGACAAGTGATTGATAGTTAGCATATTAAATTCTTTTGAAATAAAAATGTCAACAAAACATTACATCTCGGGAAATGATAGGTTGATGGAATCAAAGACAGTAGCTTTAAGATTGAGCTTCATAATGACCCAGTCATTAAGCAAACAAATAGTGGAACATGTTTAAGGAAATTCAAAGTATACAAATTTCATCAGAAAAACTTATGTATTCAAAATAGGATCAATTCACTACCAAGTTACCAACTGCGTGGGCTTATGAGGAGAACTTCCTATACCACATTAGTTCTAAAAACCTCTGCTATCTCTCAACTATGTAAATGCCGAATCTAAAATATCATATAGCACCCAAAACAAACACAAAAAATAATGACAGACTTACTTGAACAGCTAAATGAAAATCCCAGCCAAACTGTTTTTTCCTACACTTGCATTAATAGCACCATTTTCCATTAAAAAAATGAATTAGTAACACCTCTTAAATGCACACAAGTGCTCCATTGAATGCCTCTGTACAATTTCAGTAAAATTTTGAAGGAAAAAAATATACTAGAATCATTCAAGTTAAAATTATATGTCTGTGCAATGTATGTAAATGACCCCTCGGTAAGTTGAATTTCAACTGCGAGCATTGATGGTGGTGGGATTTTACTGATTCGACTTGCTAGCTAATTTATCAGCAGCGTAGTCAATAATATGAACCGCATTATGGAACTAAAACAGAGGCATCTCTTTGATCATATCCAAATAAAAGTTTCAGTGAATTTGTGCCCTGTTGTTGTGTCTGAAATCACATTTTTGTTGAAATGAACTTAGAAAAATGAAAGGATAGGAAGATTTTATAAGGACACATTGGGCTTTAGAAACACAACTCTATTGACACAATACAGTTGCATGTAAGACATGCCTGAAAATGCACAGCTCTTTTATAGGTGAAGTGTCAACCATTACACCTTTACTGTGCCACGTAAAAAGTATAACCTCTTCTGATGGTGACAGATAACCAATCACAGTGTGCCAAATTTTTTCATATATTTTTATCTACTTTAAAAATGTGCAGGCCATGCATCATATGATTTAGCCTTATAGTAGCTCGTAACTGCCATCTTCTTCTTGACAATTTGCCACCACCAATTGCATGCCCAATGACGTCGTGGGAAAATACTTCTAATTTCTTTGCTTACTTGTATTAAAGGGTTTAATATCAGTCGCAACTCTTAAGAATTCACGCCAAGTTATGTATCATATTCTCGTCCAAACATGGTGTTTTACATTGCAAGTTATGCCTCTATGGAAACAGTGGTAAGTGATTACAGTTTGTCATTGTGTTATATTCGCTATTCCCAATCACAGTGGCAAAGTAAGTGATTTGTTACAAAAATTTAAAAGTTGGGAAGCTGCAACTACTGGATGGCAGTAGGTGGTGCATAAGTTTTTACTTTTCAAATTCAAAATTTATTTTGAGCATTGTCACCTGCCATATCTATCTGAAGAACCATAAAGGGGCTTCTTTCACTTCAATAGCAGGTGAATCTGAGGAAAGAATCAGGGCTTTATAAGATTCTTTTTGCTCCAGTTCCTATAAGACAGACACAGAAGGCAATATCAAAGAGGACCATTACTAAGGACGACTACAAAAAGGGAATGAAACCATCTTTAGTTATAGATTTCAACTTCAATCTTTCTATTATGTGGATGAGGAGGAATTGAATCTTTAAGCAAACACAGTGTCATAAGGAATGCAAGGGGTAGTTAACTTCTTTTGGTTTAACATCTTTGAAGAAATTCATATTCTCAACCTCTAAAGTAGGCCCTATCACGAGATGAGGGAATTCTTGCACCTTCAGAATCTCATTTAAAGCACTTGAGAACGATATTAGCTACGGGCTAAGACAACACTGAAAGAGATGGATGACATTGAACAGAAGCATGAGAAATTAAGGTCATCCCAATAATAATCCTTCTCAAAGGGGGAAAAAAATAAAACGAAACAAGTCAAGTCTTGTTTCCTCAAGGGAACGTGATGAAGAATTGACTGATTTTTTAGCCCATCCATATATATTAAGAAACTAGAAATTTAGTTTCTCATAATGTTTATCAATTTCTATCTAGCAGTGTTTGCCTCAAACATAACAAGGTACTCAATTTTTCTAGCTTGTGGCTAAACATATTATATTTGAATTGAGATTAAATGCAAGTTTTTTTGACAAACAAAAAGGAAAAAGACCAGTAGCATACGATGAGGGCAGCCAATTAAATCATCAGAGATAGTCGTTAGTGTAGCATGTTGATGTCTTCTTAAACACAAACTACTTGCGCCATCTAGAATTTGAAATCATAGAGCCAAAAACTTTCCATGAAATGATCTAATAATCACCAAAACATGTATAAGAAATCTAAGCAGCGTCATGTCAAAACATCTATTTCCTTGATGTAATTATAAAGCTATTTCTTTCCACCTTCAGCTACACAAATGGGAAGATAATCTGATTTAAAGAGAGGCAGGCTTCTCCATAAATCTATCCGATTATCATTTTATGCTTAGATAAATATTCTACCATGTACTAGAGTATTCCTCCAAAATTTCCAATTGTCGTTAGCTTACTCGTTGTCCTGAAATGGTGTTCATAAGTAGCACCAATTTTAGAAGATTTGTAACTTGGCAGCTCTACCTTCTATGTTCTAAACTCCATAGCCAATCACTCCTCTAGCAACACTATTCATTCATCTAAAGGCCAGTTTAAATTGTTATTTTAGAAACCTGCACAATGAGCATAATATATATATATATATATATGATTTCTAAGAAAAAGCTAATAAGTTTCCCCTCTTAACCTCTGCACCCATCTAATTACGCTTTTCAAAAACTATCATAGACTTTCCATCATTAATACAAAGGAAAATTTAAATTAAATTAAATCCAAACCATAAGTAAAATGGTACTCTATAATACATATATTATCCCTATAAATCTCTTTACAACAATAATGTCTTGAAAAGTAGAAAGTTGAAACAATCACTCTCCAACGATAAGAGGTACTTTCACAATCATAAAGGACAATCACAACTATTTTTGAGCCCCCATAAAACTTACAAGATGTATGAAAAACTATCCTTTAGGAACCTTTGTCCTCATAACCCATCTGAGACGAGGCTTCTTAGGCTCAATGGATAAAGGATTAATTTTTAGTTCATACTCTAATAAAGACACAATTTCATCCTTTTTAGTTTTTTGAAGTATACACTACTAAAAAAATCAATTGGATGTCAGGATCTACCACTACTGAGCTTACCCCATTCCCCCTTAACCTTACCCTATTAACATGGCCCAAAACTTAAGAGGGAAAAAACAGGCCAAGATTAGGTGTCCATGGGTGAATTTTGACAAGATACCCCTAGGTTGGTGGCAATCAACCAAATAGGCAATCCAAGATTGGAAAATGCATTGGATGTTGCTGCCATAAGACAAGCACTTCTGGTGGCTTCCATGAAGGGAACTTATTGAAATTGATACAAATGCTCCTTCCATTTACATTTTTTCCAAAAATATAAAGAAAAATCAACAATATACATGGTAAAAACTATAAGAGGGAAGTTTTTTTTGACATTTATAAACCTTTCAACAAGAAACATATGGTAAAAACTATAAGAGGGTAATTTTTTTTTTACATTTATAAAACCTTTCAACAAGAAACACATGGTCATTACACCATTTATTCAACTCACTGTCATTTTCACCATAAATACAATCCCACATTTTA
The DNA here is from genome assembly GCA_007258455.2 of Sequoia sempervirens. Taxonomy (NCBI): domain Eukaryota; kingdom Viridiplantae; phylum Streptophyta; class Pinopsida; order Cupressales; family Cupressaceae; genus Sequoia; species Sequoia sempervirens. The sequence goes on from VDFB02281492.1 coordinate 518,745,737, forward strand.
TGCAAAGAAGGCTATAAAACCAAATGAATAACAAGGTATCAAGTAATTGTACTAAGACTAGTCCATTGCCAACTAAATGCAAAATAACCATGAGCTCTAACAAACTTAGTTAAGATCCTTGGAATATATACTAAATATCCAATTGGTCATTGAGTGTTCTATATTTTAAATTATCATCTAAGAAAACAAATGAACATTCTTAGCAAATTAAAAATTGAACAATAATGAATTATTAGGTGAAATTGATCCCTTAATTGGGGAACCATAGTATTTCCTCTCAACAAATGTTTATCCTAACCGTAAATGAAATAAGGCAAGGGCAATGGAACATATTTGTCATATAGATCTTGTAGAAGGAAGAATTAGTTAGATCATCCTTTATGCTTGACTAGTGTGTGTATTTAGGTGAGGGATTTATTATTGAAGTTTTCTTAAAGCCTTTAAAACTGCAAGTTTTGTTGTCAAACTTACTGTTGGAGTAAATTAATCATCCTTAATTTACTCTAGTGCTTAATGCAAACTTAGGAAAATATCATCTATGCAAGAACCTCATAGTAATGAATACATAAAAAGAACCTACTGTTGCCAAGGATAAGGAAAAATGGTTTAACAAAAGAGATCAAGCTTTTGGTTTCTTATGTCTTAATGTATCAGCTGAATCACTATTTCATATTCAGTCCTTGAAAACACCCAATGAAATTTGGGAAGGTCTTGATAAGCTATTTGGCAAGATAGATGAATTTAGGGGTCATGAGCTAGAAAATGAGCTCATAGCATTAAGTCCAAGAAACTTTACTTCTCTTCAAGATTTTTTTACTAAGTTCAAGTTCTTAAGGTTGCAACTTAAAGAATGTGGTATTGATAAGAAAGATAATCAGTTAATACTATCAATTTTGTCTAAGTTAGGTCTTGAATACTTTTTTTTTGTATCTACTTTCTACTCTACAAAGAGAGCTCTTGGAACTTCATGGGCTATGCCCTCTCTTGATATGCCAAGCTATAGCAATGATGGTGTTGTATTTTTGTAGTTAGGTTTTGGAGTTTATCCTTGACTCATTCCCCATGAGGTGTCAAGGTTGTTGAGGTGACTTGAGAGGTGTCCAATCCCTCTCAACACCTCTCCCTTGCATAGAGGAGAGCAACTCGCCACCACTGCAGGATGAGGAGTCCTCTCCTCAATCCATGGCATGTGATTGCCTATTCTTGTGGCATGAGTTTGCTCATCCTCATTCTTTATAATGAGGGTTTGAGCTTATTGTTAATACTAAGTTTAATACAATATCATTGCATTATTAAATCATCAGTTTTTTCTATTAATCTTCTATTCTTGCAGGCTTCTTCACTTATTAACAAAGAGGACCAATTAAGTGAAAAAATAACTAGTTAAGTTCCAGTTTGACCTCAGTTGGGATACTAATATAATATTATATTGTACAGGTAAGGCTCACTATTATATAATATTATTAACACTATATATTTTTTACATCTTAAAGTTACATATTGTTAATAAATATATTATATATATTAACAACTATAATATTAATATTATATATTATAAAATAACATCTCTGTAATAATTATAGTTATTTTATTATATATATTAATTATATATAAGTCTTAAATATAATAATACTCCTATAATGATCATTTTTTTTAGACTGTAGGAAAATATAATAATACTCCTATAAGATGATCCCAGTTTGGCCACAAATGGAATACTAATATTATTAATATTAATATTATATATTATAAAATAACATCTCTATAATAATTATAGTTATTTTATTATATATATTAATTATATATGTCTTAAATATAATAATACTTCTAGATGATTTTAATAATATTAATATTATATATTATAAAATTACATCTCTATAATAATTATAGTTAGTTTATTATATATATTAATTATATATAAGGCTTAAATATATTAATACTCCTATGATCATTTTTATTAGACTGGACTTATATATAAGGCTTAAATATAATAATAGTCCTATGATGATCGTAATAATATTAATATTATATATTATAAAATTACATCTCTATAATAATTATAGTTAGTTTATTATATATATTAATTATATATAAGGCTTAAATATATTAATACTCCTATGATCGTTTTTTTTAGACTGACCTTATATATAAGGCTTAAATATAATAATACTCCTATGATGATAATTCTTTTTAGACTGTAGGAATTGTTTTTTTTTTTAAGACCTCGTGACCTCTTGCTGCAACAAGATGCTTTAGCCAATCAAGCTAGGCTCACCACCTCATAAGAGGATCGTTATTTATTATTATATTATTTATTATACTTATATTTAAATTAAATACATGAATAATTTATAATAATATACTATATTTAATTTAGTTATATGATTCATGTCTAACCTAGTCATAGCTTTCAAGCCTCTTGATTTCTACATCAATCCTCTATTGAATTAGTAAAGGCATCTAATCCAAAGGTATGTTGAAGAGAAATGTATAAAGAATTTTATAGATAGAAATAGTAAATTACTTAGGTCTGAGATTAATGTGGTGAATATAATAGTTAATACATAAAATTATTTATATATATATTTTATAGTAATAAAAGTAATAATAAAATATAAAAAAAAATGTGACCTCATATGCTATACATATGTATGTAAAAAATAAACCATTTTTTTCCCTAATTGACCTTCCACACCTCTTCGGCGTACCCATTGCACACTAAGGTGCGATTGCTAGTTTAACTTTCTAAAGAATCAGTGAAGGTTCCAACGTTGTCAGTTTGTATTGTCTCCCGTACTCACATTTTATATAAATTTCTATATGTAAACTCGTGTGGAAAACAATTTAATAGATGCAGAGAAAGATTATATAGGCTTTGAACCAACGTATACATGTGGGTACTTTGTCTTTAATTTTCTTTGTTGGCCTTTACTGCTCATGTACCAAAAACAAATAAAGCTGCTTCTGCTATTGCAGAGAGAATAGCAAGGTCATGTCATGCATAGATACACACTCCATTCGATATAAAAAGCGAAACTAGCTTTTAACAGGGTATCTATGAATACAATCTAACCAAGGATTGGTGGTGGGCGAGGGCGAGAGATCTTTGAGAGCCTTCCAAACAATGCTGCTGCACTAAAATCCCGTCCCAAAATAAATCATCCAACTTTACCCCTTTTCTTGACCCGCTCTTTCGCTCCAAAATACGCCAGTTCGTAACACACCGAGCTACTGAAGTTTTCCCAAATCGATGAAGAGTCATGAGAGCAGGCTCTATCACATATTCGCTCAGATAGAGGCTCCTGGCGATCTCATTAACCACCGACTTCCCTCCCGAATGAAGGCACAGATGCTGGAACGCCTTGGAGAAGTCGGGAACGTAAGCCTTGGTCTCCATCTTCACAACATGCACGGCCAGAAAAGACCACAAATATTTTAACTGCTCGGAAGAAAGGGAGAACCAGCGGAGCCAAGGGCAATACATTGGCGCGCAGCCCTTCGCCGGCCACTCTGATAAGATCTTTCCTCGGTCTGATCCCCACGACGCCCTCCTCGTCCTCGTGATGTAGGGCCGCCTCGTAGGATCTGTCATCGGCGCCCCTGTGCGTTCTCGGAACGGCCAACAGCGGATAACGACTGCGAAAAAACACAGGACTGTTTATAGCCATGACGGATTTAATAGAGTCAACAGTAATTTACGGCCCATTTATGTAGCCTCTTGATTTCAATTTCAAAAGTCGCCGGGAAAACCGTGGGTTTGGGGTCAATTGGGAAGTTAATACAAGGAAATACATCAACAAGAGGCAATAACTGATCCAGCTGCTGTACAATGTCATCCATCTGTTTGACGGTAGAGTTACGAATTTGACATTCGATTTTGACAGATTTTGTCTTATCTCTTTGCTCCCCGTCTGTAAACGTAATTGTCGAACACATGAGAGCGAGTAGAGTCATTTATTTCTTTTAGGAGACACAATGACATGGTTCAGGTAGGATGTACATGTCTATACCCACATTTATGAGAACCCAATTTAGGTTTTGATAAATGATACGTCGAACAAAATTAATTAAACTAAATTAATATGAGTTTAGGGTTTGATAAAATAGAAAGTTGGAATGTTATAGTTGAATAGTTTTTGAATTTGATTGTGTAAGTGGTTTTTGCATCATCATAATATCATAATGAAGTAGAGAGCATAAAGAAAAAATGAGTAGTTTGAGATAAAGATTCATAAAAAGGAAAGAAATGACGAGAAAAAAGGGTTGCATGAGAAAAAACACAAATAAATTATAAGAGGACCAAAAAGAGAGTCAACCTACCATCATCTCTTCTTCTTTTATGATCTTTTGATTCACTAAAATTAGGTTTTGTATTGCTTAAGCAATGGAGCTTAGCAAAGTATAGTCTAAAAGCTAAATTAAGATCTACCAATAATGCATAAACATTGGGTTTATAATTCTAATGTGTATTAACTCACAAGTTTTTATGTTAAACTCAACGCACTATATGGGGGGCTACCCGATTCTTGCAGTCTAAAAAAAAGTTCCTATGTTACTATTCCTAAAAACTCTCACCAAACACTACCTCTACTTAAATATTTAGCAACAATTAAATATCCATTTATTACATCAAAAATTAAATACACCTGTTTTTTTTAAACTCAACTAATATATTTAAGTTAGTTAAGAGATTATTGGTATTAATAATTAATTAACCCAGAGAATTAAGAATAAATAAAATAATTACTAAAACATGAATTTCATTATTTTTTAAAATCCAAAGAAAATGATTATTTTTTCATAAAATTTTAAAGATAAATTTTAAAATAAAATACTAGAGAAAATGGAAATATTCTTGTACAAGGGTTATTTTGTAGTTGTTTTTGCTTCGATTTTTTATTGGAATGTTGTTCTTGAGAGATGATCATGGTTCTAGGGTCAACAGGTTCTCTTGCTAAAACCATGGGCTTCTTCTTTTCATCCTCTCATCAAAACCTTGAATGTTATGTCGGTTTGGATTCACATCTCAAATCTTTCTATTCATTTTTAGTGTGAATCATAGTATGTTGGTACTAGGAACTCTATGGGTTATTTTCTTATGGTGGATCATGCAATTATAATTTTTTCTCACATCACCTATGCTCGAATTTTAGTGGAATTGGACTTATCAAAGCTCGTTTGATGAGAGTTGTCCTACAAGTGGAGGATCATTTTTGGAGTTAGATTTTGGATTATGAAGGCATCCCCTTCTATTGCTAATGTTGTTTTTTCATGGGTTGTTTGGAAATTGTTATCCCCCACCTTAATGCCTTGAGGAGCTTCCTCTTGGTGGAAGAACACACTTCATGAACATCTTACTATGGATGTGGTTGATGATGGTTCTATTTCAAAGGATTATGTGGCTCTAGATATTAATGTTTTGGAGGCCCCCTCTCCCCCATGGTGCCTATTTCCCCTATTGCTCCTACTTTGGAACCTACCCCTCTCTTTATGGATGGTCATATTGTGCCTCCTTTGGTAAGTGTTGTGACTTCCTCTTGATTGCCAATTTCTTTTCTTTGGTGCTCCTCTCCTCATGAGTCACCCTCGGTTGGGATCTTGATGAAGGTTTCCTCTTCTCCATAGAAAGAAGAAAGGTCTTCCAAAGCATGTATCTCAGTCACATTCCCACATCTAAGGTGTGAGAATTTCAAGGTTTAGGATCAATATTGTTCAATTTGTGTAGTTGTTACTTGTGTTCAAGCAACTTTGCTACAATTGTGTTGTTGATTGAATGTTGTTTTCCATCTACTTTAATTTGTATAAGGGTTGGGACCCTTTCAGAAAACCCTTTTACCTAATTTATAATTATATAAATAATATAAAATAATTCCTAAATAAATAAATAAAGTATGTATTTAATACAAAAATAAAATAGAATAAAATAACTCTTTAAGTAAATAAAATAATTATAAATTTATATTTCTTTAACTAAATAAAATAATTCTAAATTCATTTTTATAAGAGACGGGTTTGTGCTAACCACTACTCATGAAATATAGGTCAATGAATTTGACTAAAAAACAATGTAGTTTGGATTTTGATAAGACACCATAATATGATACACTACAAAGTTAGCTTCTACTTGTCATTGGATAAGCTAAAAGGACTCTTTAATGAATGGTTTATAAGACATGGCACTTGAAGGTTTTGCAAATGAGATAACATGCTAAGTGGAATCGATCTTAGTGAAAAATCTATGTTCAAGTATATTTGAGTCACAGTGATTCTATGATGGGTGACCTCTTAAGAATTCCTAATGCTTCACCTCTCCAAGCATCACCTAAATACAAAAAGTGCTAAATGGACCATTTATGCTCATTAGAGATGGGTTCATATGAACTACTACTCATGAAATATAGGTCTATGAATTTGACTAGAAAACTATGTAATATAATTTATCAAAACATATATTTTGACACACTACTAGAAATATCATATTTTGATGCACCATGAAAAAATATCTCCTACTTGTCAATGAATGAACTAAATAGACTTTATAATGAATGGTTCATAATGCATAACATCTAGATGATATGAAATAGAAAATTAAGTGAGCTTAATTTTGGAAGAAACTTCATAATTAAACTAACTTGAAGCCGAATAATACTAGGATAAATAATCTTCTTGAAAGTTTCAATGCTTTAACCATATAAACATCACCTAAATACAATGAATACACTAAATGAACTATTTATACTCATAAAAAAAAAGGGTGTGAACCAATAACTACGAAAATCACCTTTTTAAAACCAGATAACAATCATTTATTTCTGATAACATCGTGTATAGCTCCATTAATTTTGTGATGGAAACATAATCTTGTTAGGAAGGTAAGACATGCTAGCCCTCCTCCGACACCACATCCATTTAATTAGATTGCAATTGATTGCTGCTTTATCTTAAATGGTGCTGGTTTGGTTAAAAGTTACAAGCCTTAAATTAAGCGACTTTTGCTGCAGATTGATAACTGCCAGCGTAACGCAGGTAGGATGGAGGATACCATTTTTATGTCCATATTTCTTGTTGGTGAAAGATATGGATGAATTTACTAAGCGACCATTTGCTACAGCTGAAACTTCTAGACGAATTTATTTTCAGAGCCAATATTTGCTCAACACCCAAAACGCGTTTGTAACGAAAACGAGAGTCAGGTGGTGTTCGTTGAGTTGGTGGCCACCACAATAAACAATTACTCAGGTGGGTCGAACAGGGGCAACATGGTCTTTATTATTTTTATTGCTCTTTTTCTTCTCTTCATGAGAAAACTAAAAAGTCTAGTCAATCATTAATAAGAAAAAATAAATTCTAACATTAAAACTAGAATTCTAAAAAATTATATATTCATAAATACTCATACAAAAATCTGTGTTTTCCTTACTTTGAAACAATCAAAAGTAAATTATGTACAATTAAACATTGAAATATGGGATTGAGGTAGTTAATATTTTATTTTACTTTAATCCCTCTTATCATTGATCAAATCAATGTACTAAAAAAATAGGTTGGTATTGATAGAGGTTTATAGGTCTATAGGGTTATTGTTAAGTCTAAATGAAAGCATAGGCAACCTCCACTTAAATTGCCTCTTGAAATCAATTAGCCATACCCAAAATTTTGTCATCCAACCCATCCAATCAACAACATACTTCAAGCACACCCTAATCAACAATTAACTACATCTCATCTACTACCTAGTGGCTTGAGTTGACACAACCCCAAGAAGTTATGTTTGCCACTTTGCATGCATGCATAATTAAATAAAATACACATTTTGAAAGTAATAGTTGAGAGTTATAGTCCAAAGTAGTTCCAAAAGTAAATTTTGAAAGCGTTCTAGAGGTAGCTAAGAATATCTAAAGATGGTGGTTTTCAACACCCTAGACAACATGTTTCCAATCTTCATAGAAATTTTCAATTTTCAATTATCATAACTTTTGTTCCTATAATTCAACTTTCATAAGATATGAAACTCTAACTAAAAGACACATTGTATTCTTACTTCAACTCAATAATAATTCTCTATTATTTATTTCACATATGAAGGGACTAGAATTAAGGGGAAATGACTAATTTTTGTAGGAATTTCTTGAGGTTACTTCACTCCCTTATGCCTAAGGTTTTTTAGGCCCTCCTATAGGTCTAGCTTTGCATGACTAGGAAGATTCTTGTCTCCTTGTTGTCTCTTGCACTTTCTTTTTATTGATCCCATTCAAAATGGTGTTGTATAATTCATAAAATATGTGTCCTTAATTTCCCTTACACTTCTCTCTATTATTGAGTATATTTGACATGTACTAACTGTTACTAGAATAAGAATAAGATGATATCTAAAATTTATTCATGTTTATGATTGTGTCATTTCATCTATAAATTTGACCGTCCATGGCGATCAAAGTAGGTTATTAAGAGAAAAATTATATCTTATCTTTACTTTCATAGATAGAGGAGCATACCTCTCCTCATAGGTTGCAAGTGTTAGCTAAAGGGTATGTTGGATAGCTTTTTGTAGAGCCTTATAAGAAGATTTAAGACTTCCAACATGCTTATTCCTCAAGTTAAAATATTATATAGTGGATGAATATTTTGAAATATTATATAGTGAATGAATATTTTGATAACTCGTATGGTTTAGGGTTATAATATGTCGTCATCAGACCCATAGTCTTCTCTCCTATTTTCTTTGGTTTGGTGTTGCTAATTGATATAATAAATTAGAGTGTGAATATAATGTGAAAACCAATGAATCACAAAGATAAATAGAAAACACAATGAAATAATATTGCATAATAGTCAACCAAATATATTAGGAAAAAGAGGTGTACATTAATAGAAGAAGAAAGACAACCACCATTCCACAAAATAAGGATAGGACTCCTCACAGATGGGGTGGTGGTGAGTTGCTTTCCACTAAATTAGTGTGAGGTGTCGAAACTAAGTCGACACCTCTATGAAACTCCTAACCAAATTGACACATCTCATGAACAAGTGTCAAGTGTAAATGTACACCTAAGTAGGCTTAAGTAAGCCTAAGTGTATGCATAAAATATATACACTAACACCCCCTTAAGCATAGGTTAGGTGGGCATGAATGAAATGGGTCCCAACTACTAGCTTGGTGAGGTACCCATGTACAATGCAAGAGAAATGATTCTCAACCATGAAGCCTGATAAGATACTCATGTATAATGCAATCTCTCTAAAAAATGGAGTAAGATAGAAAACCCAGTGGGAAAAAAACTATCCTCCAAAAAGAGAGAAGAAGAGGAGAAGAATAGAAACCCCCCCCAAGGATGATGTTGTTGCTAATGTAGATCGCACACCAAGAAGATCTTATAGATGTATGAACTTGCTCTTAGTAAAGGGTTTGGTGAAGATGCCACCAACCTACATTGAAGACTAGAAAATGACTAAGTCAATGATGTATCCATGAATCAACTCTTGAATATAATGGGGTGATCCCACAATAGTGGTTTACAATTTTTGGCCAAACTGGACACTTAAATTATTATTTTTAACTAAATCTTCACATTCGGGCACCTATAGCGGCTAAACCGTGAGGAATTTGAAGATGATGCAAACTAGAGTCTCGTCACATTTTATCTGTAGATTCTACAAAAAAAAATTCAAAATTTTTGGAATCAGATTGCTCTTCTTTTTTTATCTCCCACGAAAATTGGTTTTTTTTAGAAAACAACATTTTTAAAAAGTGATGCACATCGTATAACGCATAAATTTTTTTCAATAAAGGATAAAATTCTAATTCTTTCGTATTTAGATTTGTAACTCTGATATCTAGTGCTTCCACTTGGTTAGATATCTTTTTATTGAATATTTTTCTTTAATCAAGTTTTGAAGTCAAACTAATTACAATTTAGACATGGTGCGACCGTATAACGCGTAACTTTTTTTCTATATATCGAAATTCATTTTTTTTTGTTGGATCAAGGACTTCAATATCTGGTGCACTCATATTTTTCAATTATTTTTTTGATAATCTACTATTTTTTCACATGTGCATAACAAAGACCTTCATTTTCGATGAAAAACATATGTTTAATAAAACTAAAAAAACAAATACATAATAAAATTAAAACATATTAAAATTATATTCATTGGATAGCTCATTCCGAGGACTACCTGATTCCAGTTGGGTTTTTGAAGACTCCTCCATTTTCATCCTCAACCCGAGCTTCGAAGCGTTAAAAATTAGGTTTTTTTGTGAACAATTTCAAAAATCAAGGAAGGGGGGTTCGCTAGAACTAGGGGGGTTCTAGTGAACCCCCAAGGGTTCGAGTGAACCAGGGTTCATTCGAACCCCCTTCAATATGCATTTTTATTTTGTTTTTTGTGTGGGAAATGTGGGCCCAATAATTAACGGGTTCGCTCGAACACTAGTTTGGTCGAACCCTTTTTTGGTTTGGTCGAACTTGTAGGTTCATTCGAACCCCTAAAAATATTTTTTTTGCCATGGGGTCATTTTTTCTTAGTTTTCTTTCCTCCATCAAATTGTAAACCACTATTGTGGCTTCACCCAATGCTTACGAATCTCAATATGTTTGGTTTGCTGATGTTGAACCAGATTCTTACATATCTTAATAGTACTTTTGTTGTCACAATAGATGATTGTAGGTTGCTTGAAAGGAATACCAAACTCAAAAGGAATTCCTTGAAGCCATATGGCCTTAGTAGCTTAGTTAGCACCCCCCTGAACTCCGCCTTTGTGGATTATATAGCAATAGCATTATTCTTCTTGCTAGAACAACTAATAGGACCTAAACCAAGTGAAAAATTGTAACCTGAAGTGGATTTGCAATGCTCAGTGTCACTAGTCCAATATTAATATGTAAAATGAACCAAGTCAACTGAAGAAGTAACTCTATAATGAATCCCAAACCCAAGAGTGCCATGACTTGGTAAAGAAGGATCCTCTTAACTACTTTCCAATGTAGCTCATGTGGTTCCTGCATAAATCTCAAAACCATGCCTATTGCATAGGAAATGTCTAGCCTAGTATGAGTCAAGTATATAAGACTACCAACCAGTTGTTGGTATAATGTAACATCAACCAATGATGTAGTACAAGAAGTCTCAAGCTTAACTCCAAATAGAAAGGGAGTCAAAAATGGTTTGCAAGTAGTCATGTGAAACCATGCAAGTAGATCAAGAGTATACCTCTAGGTTGTGCTAGAGTGATCCCTGAAACAGATTATGAAATCTCAATGCCAAGGAAGTAGTATAATAAAACTAAGTCTATCATGTCAAATCTTTCCTAAAGTGATGCCTTCACTACTGTAATGGTAGATGAAGTACTCTTGATAATCAAAAGATCATCAACATATAAAACCAGTATCAAAATTGAATCATCCTATTGCAATAGATACACATTAGGATCAAAATGGCACCTAGTAAAAATCAAAGATAGGAGGCATGAATCCATCTTGGCATACCAAGCTCTAGGATCTTGTTTGAGGCCATAGAGATATTTCCTAAGTCTACAAACTACAGATGAATCCTGAACAAGCCTTGGTGGTTGGTCCATGTAGATTTCCTCCTCAAGGTCTTTGTGAAGAAATGCACTCTTCACATCCATCTGATGTACATCCCATCCATATGCTATGACTATAGCTAGTGTGAGTTGAATGGAAGTCATCTTAGCAACTGGTGCAAAATTTTGGTATAGTCAATGCCTAAAAATTATAAAAAACCTTTGGCAACCAACTACGCTCTGTACTTATCAACTAAACCATCTACTAAAAATTTAGTTCGTTATATCCTACATCGAACTATCTTCCTTCCCTTAGGAAGTGACGTCATATGCCAATTCTGATTTCTAGTTAAGGAATCATATTCCTCATCAATAGCAATATCCCACTTTGGTTTGCTTGATGCCTCTCTGAATTTTTTTGGATTAGAAATTGAAGCAAAAAGGAATGTGGCCACCCTTGAAAATAAGCTTGTCGTTGTCTGTCATTTGCTGGATCTTGTACCCCTATATCTTCCCTATGTAGAGTGTGAGATGTGGGTGAGTCTGGTGTAGAAATATCAATTTCCAATACAATCCGTGAACTAGACGAAGATGAATCCTCATCACTATCATCACTGTGAGAACTGGAAGAAGAAGACATTGTTCTAGGAATTTTCTAAGAATGATTTGAATTATCAGTACTATAATTAGGATCTGGTGATTCCACAATATGTTGTACAGTGTTAAGTATAGTTTCAAGAGATGCTTCTTGAAACTTAACACTTCTCTCAATAAAAAACTAATGTGTGATAGGGTGGAGTAGGAAATAACCTTTTATACCATCTAGATATCCAACAAAGATGCAAGGTTTGGATTGTGGATCCATAGCCTTGCGATGTTATTTTGGAATGCATGCTATGGCATGGGAGCCAAAAACTTTGAAATGTTCAACTGTTGGTTTCTATCCTTTCCAAGATTCACAGGTAGTGATACCCTTCAAGGATTTATGGGGAACTCTATTTTGTATGTAACATGTATAGTTGACTGCTTCTACCCAATATGATGGTGTGAGGCTCTTAGAGTGAATTATGCAATTAGCATGATCTCTTTTAAAGATCTATTTTTCCACTCTACAACACCATTTTGTTGGGGGGTACAAGAAATTGTGTGTTATAGATCTATCCCCTCTAATATTCAAAATTGCTAAAAATGGTTGTTAACATTATCATCCCCATTATCTATTCAAAGAACCTTGATGACTTTCCCTGATTTTTTTTGTCTAGAGCTTTCAAATCTTGAAAAGATTCAAACACTTCTATTTTCTTCCTAAGGAAGTAGACCCATGTAGAATGTGAGAAATCATCAATAAAGGTGAGAACATATCTAGCCTTTGTAAAATATGGATGGGGAAAAGCCCCTGAAACATCACTATGAACAAATTCTAAAACTTGTGTCACCCTCCATAATTTGTCTTTGTCAAATTTTGCTTCTAGATGTTTGCTATGTGCACAACCTTCACAAAATCCCTTTTGAAAATTTACCTTAGGTAATCCCTTGACCATATTATGTTAAAATAGTTGCTTAAGATAGTGATAGTTAAGATGACCAAACAACTCATGCCATCATTTTCTAACTTCATTTGAATGAGAACTTTAGTAGTTCTTTTAGAGAAATATCTATGGAAAAATTGGAGAACATATATAATCTGGATTGGTGATCTTGTTGGGGATTGTTGTAGTGCTATAATTTATGTCAACAGGGAGATTGAGATTGTTGCACTATGTTTTCTTTAGTTTCCTCATTGATATAAACCTATGTCAACCTCTAGTTTGGTGTTGAGCAAGTGTTGTAGATAGGGAGATTGTTGGTGTTGCAGATGGGGAGATTGTTGCAATATCTAGTGTGGTGTTGATGAGAAGGTGTTTTTGATGTTGTTGATGTAGCTGGTTCACTTGGTTTCTAAGCACTTTTGAGAAAATTGTATAAAAGAGTGTACAAGGTGGTAGAGTTGTGTTCTACATTGTGCTCTACATTCCTTCATGGTTGAAGATATGCTTGTACGGTTTGGATGACATGATCAAAGGTGTTGAGAGGTGTTGTATCAAAAATTTTAGGTTCTAGATCATGTGGTAGTGGAATTTGTGTTTGAAAATATCTTGGACTATGAAGAAGGTTCTCTGGGAGAAATGGAATTGTTTCACATTTCTGCTCATTGAGGTTTCTTGCCTTGCGAATTTGGGAACATTCTATTATTTTTTGTACCTACCTTCCTATGGAGTGTTGTGTGTTCAATTTTTTTGCAAGGTTGGATGGTGAGTTGTATGTCTATGGCAATGTTGTTGGCTACATAGGATGATAGTATTCTCAATATTAGGTGGCTACGATAGTGCTGCTGAATATTCTAATGGTGTTGGAATATTTTGGATGTTGTGTGATGTTGCTTCATGGTCTATAGGATATTTTTGGACCCGGTGAAGAGTGAATTGATTGTTTAGTAGCATTAATACAAGTTTGGCCGACTTGGTGTGTTATCATTACTTTTGGATGTACTTTGTGGCTTGTGGAAGCATGTTGAAGTGTGTTGGTGTAGATTTGGATCCTAATTAACCCTTGGTGTGGTATGCCTTCACTTCTTTCCACTGTGAATGTGTTTAGTGTCACTCTATTTGTTGGTTGCATGTTTGAGGTGCATATGTTTCATTGAGGCCAACCTAAAAAATTTCTTATGAGGTTGCATAGGATATATAAGCAAGGTTAATTGTTGGAGATGTGTGGAAAATAATAGATGTGAATGTGATCAAGTGTTGTTATTTGAGTGTGAGCTTAAATGCTTAAGGCTCCCAGATGCAGTGAGCATAAGGTGTCTACATTTTTAGTGTTCCTAAAGTTGCTAGAGACAGTGAACCAAAAGTTGTGGATGGTGTAGAGTTGTTGTGGTGGATCTTCCTATTGCTTTGAGATAGTGAACCTCCTTGTAATAGTACTATTCTATGCTTCTATTCTAGATAGTGAGTCCTTTGGGTAGAGACCCATTCTTTTCTTCTAGGTAGTGATCCCTTCTGATAGTGAGCCTATTGTATTTGGTGTTGCTATTCATATATAAGCGAGTTAATACTCATCGTGTATTTTCCCAAATTAGGGTTTTTCACGTAAATTTTGTGTTCTATTGTGTATGGTTGTTGATGTGTTGATGTTTCACTTGTTTACATTCATGCTAATGCTTAATAAGGGTTTTAAGATTCATGAGGGTTTAAATGTTTTAATGTATAATCGATTCACGCTCACCCTCTTAGTCGTCCTATGTGTCTAACAATTGGTATAAGAGATATGGTTCCTTGGAAGAAGCTTAACAACTTGAGGTAGATCTAGATGAAACACTATTGGAGTACATAAAACACTGAAAGGGGGGGTGAATCAGTGTTTTAATAACCAAATTCAATTCAATTGTTTTTCAAAACACATAACTTCTTTGTAATCATGGAATGTTCAATTTCAAGAATGTTGGAATCAAGCAACACTAAGAGGGGGGGTGAATCAATGTTGTGCAATTTTTAACTTTATTAATCTGATCTTCAAAGCACTTATAACATTCAACCAAAATAAATATGCATGAACATAAAGCAAGCAACCACAACACCATAACACAAGGATTTTTACATGGAAACCCTATTAGGGGAAAAACCATGGTGGATGGCCAATCCACAATATAATTTGAGTAATCACTCTGCTAATATTGGCATGGTGTGATGGTTTATAGGTGGCATTGTTGTTCTTGCCACCAAGGTTCCAACCCTTGTTGCGGTGGTATTGTTGAATGGTTGTATTATGGTTCATAGCTCCGGTCAAAAGCGTTTACCCCTTGAATAAAAAAAAAATATAATTTGAGTATACTCAAAAAGATGTTTACAAAATGGGAATGCACTTGCATTTGGGCACACTACCTAGAGCTCACTACTCAAAAATAAAAGGCTCACTGCCTTACAAAAGTTTGGAATTGTAGACATGGAAAATATACCGACATGCTTGATCCCAATTATTAACACTGTTTCATCTCTAATCACCCCTCGGTCTAACCATTTAATCGAATACCTTTATTTGATTAAATTCAACAATTTTCCTCTCTTAATTAAACAAATCATTTTATCTAATTAATTCTTTCTCTCTTGTTAATTAAATTAATACATCTGATCTAATTAACCCTATGTCCATATTTAATTAAATAATTCCCTTTATTTGATTAAATCTCTAAGGTCCATCTATTAAATTAAATAAATTAAACCTTGTTTAATTTAATCTAACCAACCATCCCCTTTAGTTAAATAAAGAAAAATATTTTATTTAACTAAGTTTAAAATCACATTCTTCTCATCTTTGATTTAAATAAACCCATAAATCTAAGTCAAAATTGTCACATCATCTAATCTCCTATTAAATTAATTAACCTTTGATTAATTTAATCCTAATTCATGTCCCATCCTCTAGCTTTTTCCACTTGCACATGAAAATAGATTTAATTCATTTATTAAATCCCTATTTTCTCTCAACATGGCATAATGGAGGAATATTCTCTCAAATTTGAATTCAAATCCAAGTGGACTTTGTCTGGGGTTCCAACAAGAAATTTATTTTATTTAAGTTGAATTGAGCCAAGTGGAATTTAGGGCATTCCTTTTCCATCTTACATGTCATTTCACTAATTTCAAATATCACCTAATTTCATTTATGGGAACATTCATCAAAATGTGCTCATCCCTCATCCATTCTCATCTTGACAAGTGGCACCTTGCCATTGGTTGAATTTTAGTCCCACATTGTTTCATTTTGGGAAATTCTCCAACTTGTAATTCTATAAATAAGAGGTCTCATTCCTCATCTTATCATCCAAAATTTGAGAAAAGTTATACTCAAATCCATAGCAATTCTCATCCATTTCATCAAAGTTTTAGCTAGGTTATGCAGATTTTTATGTTGGAGCACACTTCAATCTTCAACAAAGTAGATCACATCTTCATCAAATCACCAAGGATTGCATAAGAGTTAGGAAAAGGCCAATTTACACATCAAATTGGCACCAACTCCCCCAAGAGATGATTAGTTTGCTTTGTATTTGAATAGGATTTGATATCTTTGGTTTATGCTTATTTATGTTCTTCATTTCATTCCTTTTCTCTTACAATTCAAATGGATTTCTTGGGGAATCATGATACTAACTTTCATTTCATCTAATAATGTGTTTGTTTCTTGTGTTTATGAAGGTTTGGAATCTTGGTTCACATTTTGGCGCTAGAAGGAGGGCATACCGGAAGTTCTAATCACGTTTTTTCACCAAAGTATGTGCTTTTTTGTGTTTTGTGTCTCTACAGAGAACTTCACTGCTAGTAGACCAGTGTCACAGTTTAGAACTGCTGGGACTCTAATGCCACTATATCACACTGGTACAAATTCCAAACTCTGACACTTTCTGTTTCCTACCCAAGATACAAATTTCCAAAGTGCACCGCTAAGTCTTTTTCACACACTGGAATCTTTCCAAATTTCAAACTCCACCACTGGTTGAAATAACAGTGCCTTCATGCTCTCTGTCCCTGCTGCAGAGTGACACTAACTAGTAAGCAACACTATATAGCACCGCTGGAAATTTTAAACTGCACCGCCTATGCAGACTCCACCACTAAGGGAAAGTAAAAATTTAAATTCAAAATTTTATGACATGTGCCTTTTTCAATTTTGATCATTTGGATTTGTTGTCTGATTTCCTGAATTCTGTTTTGCAGATTTGACTGGTTTTCTTGTAGGTTGACTTGATCAAAGGTGAAAGAAAAATGAAGCATAATGACATCATTTCATGATACCAAGTGTTTTTGAACACTTTAGTGTTTGTTTAACACTCTTAGAGAATTCACTATTTCTCTTAAAGAAAATTTGTTATCTTTCGTGCTTAGGACCTACTAGATTCCTTTTGGGCTCTAAAACAAACACTTCAACTTCTTATTACAAAAGGGCTTAAAATGAACTTTAGAACACAAGCTTACTAGAGTTGGTTTTCAGATTTAACAATGGAACAAGGAAATTTTTTCACATTTCCTTTGGTGCTTAAAAAGAAGTCATTATTGCTTTATGGGTCTTAAAATGAACATGTGCTACTTTTTTTTATGATTTCTTACGAGCAAAATAACACCATTGAAAAGACGTATGCGCTTCTCTCGTGCCTGACGATGATCTTGAGAATCAAAAGGATTTTTGGTGGTCTTAGGTTGGGATAAAGTAATTACCTCCACACTTCATTTTGGGAACTAAAATTGAACAAAACATCTTGTGAGTGTGAGTCAAACCTATCGCGTGTATTCTCTCTTTGTTTTTCAACAAAGATCGATCGAGTTATAGATATGTTTGCTTGATTTTGTTTATCTTAGAGGGCCTACCTTGGGGAAAAAGTACTCACCCAAGGGAATGACCCAACCGGTAACACACTAAAGTCAAGTGTATTTCCAGCCAAGATATAAAAGTGGGTACTAGAACAAAGGCTAGTATCATGTGGTTGGTTCTGACGAGAAGGGAAACAATGGTATCTCGCCTCGATGGATCAACTCCTATGAACAGAAAGTCTGAATTAAAACCCTTGTTGTAGAAAGGCCAAAATCCCTATCTATTTGTTGGTGCAAGAACGATCATTTTGAAGCCGCCCCACACTTTTACGATTTTTAGTAGAAATGGAAAGTATGCCATGGGATTTTCATGGGTACTGATGCTTGGATTCCTCGAGAAGTGAGTGCCATGGAGGGGAGCCAGTGGGGTCAAGCATCTAACCATTTTCTAAAAATAAGCATAGCTGGACTTGTCCAAGTGGGGACTCAACAAATATAGTCTTTCATATCCATAAGATTGTGCTTGTTCTTGGTTACAAAACACTTTGCTTGTTTGAAAAAATTTGGAAACAAACATTTAACATTGTCATCAAAACTTCAAACCCTTTAGGAAGCAAATATCAATTGACCAAATTCATGTGTTATTGCTTGCCCTTGGGATTTTATCCTTAGAGATTTCTAAACAATTGGATTTATATCTCAATTTTCTTACTAGTGTTAACAATAGGTAACCCTTGCCTTGATTTCATCAAAGTTCTGCATGATATATTTTGTGGAATGAGAAGAAGTTGAGACATTGGACATCTAGTTTGAAAAGCTAATCAAGAAGTGTCTGTGGTAAAACAAAGTCATTAAGCAAAGACTAAAAAAATTGAATCCCACACATGTGTCTCCAATGATTTCATGCAAGATCAAGATCAAGAAACCAAAGGTAAAAGCACTTAGTCCAAAATATCACCAAAAATGTTTCTCAACGCTATATGAATTCAGACGAAGACTGCTTTTTAACTTTTACAGGAAAGCTTCAAGAAAAAATCCTGGATTGTACTCATTTTATTATTGTCAGAATCCAAATCTTTTTTATGAATTTGAACACCTTGTCTAGAGAAAAGCATGTTCTTCAAAACTGAGGTCTAGTAAAGAAAGTGTCTTTTTAGGTAAACAAAGGATCAAAATCAAACCTTCATCCATATTTGAACATCAAACCAAAATCATCTCACCATCAACTTTTGAAAATATTGAAATCATTCTTTATGCTAGGAATTTTGGAAAACCAAAGCCATCAAAATCCTTGAAAATATTTGAATCAAAACATCAAATGATCTTTGGCTAGGAATGTATAGATGCATGCTTTTGCATGTGCTTAGTCAAATTATCAAATCATCTTGTTTAGCTAGGTATATGTAAATACATCCTTCTTCATATACCTAGTTAAATTATCATCTTATTTGAATAGGTGTGGGTAGATGCATCCTTCTCCCTACACTTAGTCAAATTATCATCCTTTGAGCAAATCTACCCCCTAGATAATCATCCAACATCTTGGGGTCCATTTGTTCATGATCCAAAACCAAAGCAAACCAAAAATCAAATCAAGGTCAAGATCAGAATCCAAAACAAATACAAACATCCAAAAAGTCCTAAAAGTCTAGCATCCCCTCAAGATTTCTCAAAAGTTCAATCATCGAAATCATCCATTTTTTACACATCTCCATCATTTCACCTTTGATCCTTAGAACATCCTAAATTTTCTCTTTTGTACTTAAAGATTAGATCAATCCAAAAGAATTAGAGATTCATCTCCCATATTCTTGAAAATTGATCCCTATTTTATGGTGCAAACTAGATCTCAATACAAGAGGAACATGGAATCCAACAAAGAAACTTCCACTTCAAGTGACCTAAGCCAAACAAATTCTGAAATAAATCCCATTGGATCGAGCAACCCTCTAACTAACTTTCCTTCAAATCAACAAGAGGAAGGTCAAGTGGAGGATCTTACCAATAATCCCTTTGGAATGTCACATGAGGAAATCAATGAAATAATTCAAAATATGGAGAATCATAAAATTATCAACATCATGATGAGACTCAATCCTTTACTATACATGCTTAAATTAGAAAAGCAAGAGGCTAAACTCCCCTCTGATTTCGATCTGAGCACTATTGTAGAACCATCTTTTGGGGTCATGCCCCCAATCTCATTCACCATCCCCCTTCCATCTCCTCCATTTCAAAGCATCACTCAAAACATTCCCCAAATTATATCATCTATTGCTCCAATGCAACCCATTGTTAACAAGGGAAGTGCGTTTCTCAATGCATTGCAAATGCATCCCCTTGTGAACAGTTAGGATCTGGATGCAAACACCATCTTAGGACAATCCATACCTCAAAATACATCACATCCATATGTCCCTCTCACTTTTCACAATCTGAATGATCCATCATCATCATTCTGTGCAACACCCCAAACCTCTCTCCCCATAACCTTGCAAGGAGAGGGTGACATATTTGGACCAGGGGTAATTTTTGACACTACACCATTTCCTCAAGAGGTTACACCCCCCACATTTCCACCACTTCCACCATTTCCATCAATATCCACATCATCTCTCAGTTTAGGGCTTCCTCCTTTACCAAATGGCAATCAACAAATCCAGATTAACCCACCAAACATCAATCAAAGCATCATTCCAAATACTTCCACCTTGCCATCGATATCACAACAATAGATGACAACCATCCCAATAATGCAAACCACCACCTTCACATCATCAACCATCCCCAAAACATCTCAAAACATGGTCTCTCAAGGACCAACCATATCAATCACACCATCTACCACTCAAATTCTAATCATCAACACGACGGTGCCTCTCATCACCACAACAGGCACCATTCCACCACCTCCACCACCACCACCACCAAACTTGAACACATCAAGCCAATACAGTATTGTGTTGTAAGTTGCTCAGCAGGCTGCCTATTAGAAAGCATTACAACAAATCCAAAATCGACAAGCTGCACAACTAGCCGCTTAACAACCTGCCCAAGCTGCTCAAGCCGCACAACAAGCGCTACAAGCACAACAAGCACAACAGGCTACACAAGCTCAAGCCCTATTGCAACAACAACAACAAGAAGCCACTTAGGATGCACAAGCAACACAAGCTGCACAAGCCACATAGATTACACAAGCTACCCAAGCGCAGGCTTAATCCCAATCACAAGCCCAAGCTCAATACCAAGCCCAACAAGCTCAAGCACAAGTGCAAGTGCAAGCACAAACACAAGCATAATATCTCGCACAACAACAAGCAGCCCAACAACAAGCATATCAACAAGCGCTAAAACAATACCAAGAGCAGCAAGAAGCAACCCGATTAGCATCCCAACAACAAGTGTTGTTGGTGAAACAACAAGCACAACAACAAGCTTAGCAAAATGTACTATTAGTGCAACAACAATAGGATCAACAACAAGCATTTTTGGTACAACAAAAACTGCAAGCATATTTGGCGCAACAGAATGTGTAAACACCATCCATTAACATACCAACCAATCCACCCATCCCACCAATAGTTGAACCACCTCAAAATACTTTCATCCCACCCCCTGATCCGTAAAATGATGTCAAAGCACAAATCAAGTTGCTTTCACAACAACTGCTCGAACTTTAATCAGGTCAAACCACGAAAACACCCAACAACTTGTGTCCTTATCCATTTGATAGGAGCCTTGTAATGAAACCATTTCCAAAGGGATTTGAGATCCCCAAATTCAAAAAATACCATGGGATGGGAAGCCCTAAAGATCACATAAGGGAATTCCAGGTTCATTGCATGGAAGTCACATATGGTGATACTTATCTGATGCGGCTGTTTCCTAGAAGTTTGGTTGTCCACGCCATGGAATGGTTCTCTCACCTTCCTCCTGGCATCAAGAAGTTCCAAGAAATAGTAAATGCATTCATCAAAATTTACGCATTCAATATCAAAATGGATGTCAGTCTAGAGGAACTATCAGCTTTGAAACAAGGTAAGAATTAATCATTTGCTTCATTCCTACAATGATGGTGATCCAAGGCCAATTAGAGAAAATGGGTCATGCTTGAGGAACAAAAAGTGTGCACTATCATATCCAACCTTGACAAAGCCTTGGCATTCCATCTCAAAGTCCAAGGTATAACCATGTATGACTAGTTGATCTCCAAGGTGCTCAACATCGAATGAGCCCTTATGACACAACCTACATATCCTGAACAACAAAACAATTTTGCATCCACCAATTACAATGAAAAACTGCACATGGGAAAAGAACCAAAACATTACCAATGATGGTGTTGTCGAAACCAAAGTTGTCATTAGTTCCCCTTAGCAAAACAAACCCGCACCACAACAATAGCCCCAAAACCATCATAAAAACAACCATCAAGCTAACACAACAACAAAACAGCTGAACAATCAAGCGATCAACATCGTCAACGATTAAAGGGGACCACCCTAGTGAAACAAAAACTCCCCCAAGAAGTACACTATCCTTGGGGAACCACTCAAGGTCATCATGAAAAAACTAATAAATGAAAACCTCATCAAGGCTCCCACCTATGAGAATTACCAGGAACCAGATGTCAAACCACCCTGGTACAATGAAAATTAGCTCTGTGACTTCAAAAAAATCAAAGGGCACAACAATAACAGTTGCATGAGGTTGAAAAACCTAATCCAAGACCTCATTGATCAAAAAATCATAAAGGTGGAGCAACCGACAGGAAATCAAAACCTCAAAATATACATGAATCTGATGCCAAACCATAACAATAAAGGGGACAATAACACTGATAAGGGGAAAGGTAACTTCAAGAGCATGAATCATGTGTACGACCATGTTGTTGCATCCCTAGATGACTACTGTACTACCATCACCATCAAAGGAGTCCATGTTGATTGTGTAGTCACCACAAGAGGCTGAAAATTTACCATTGCAAGATCATCTCAACCAAATAGAAGACCTGCGCCCAACCCAAAATCTATTGCTAGTGGCTACAATGTCCTTGATCATCTAAAAAGAACCCCAACACAAATCTCCATCATGGAGTTGCTAAAAATTTCATCTGTCCACAAGAAAATCCTTGAGGAAGCATTGGCTTCATCAACCGTCCCCGCGGATCTTAATGCAGATCAATTCCAAGCTATGGTAAGAAACATCATCACGCTGAATCTCCTTACATTTTCTGATCAATATTTTTCCACTCAACCATCTCATAACCATGCACTCCATTTAGAGGTCCTAGTGCATAAAAATAAAGTCAAGCGAGTCTTGGTGGATGGAGGTGTGAGCTTGAATATTTGTTCCCTTAAGCTCATTGAGAACCTGAAAATCTCAGAGGATTCCATCGACAAAGGAAAAGGTATTACAATCAGAGCATATGATGATCAAGAAAGGGTGTCCCAAGGAACAATTCAACTCCCTATTCAAGTTGCACCAGCTATCATGTAAACTACTTGTCAGGTCTTGGACCTCGACTTACCTTATAACATTCTTTTGGGACATCCGTGGATCCATGCAATGCAAGCAGTAGCATCAACCTTCCATCAATGTGTCAAATTCACATATGAAGGATAAGAGGTCACCATCCATGGAGATCCTAAACCATTCTCATACTACAAGAACCTAGAGAAAAAATACTATAAAATACCTCAAGTTCCTAAAAATTATGAAGGCCTATCAACACCATACATTGATCTATCCACTCTCACTTCCACTTCTACGACAGAGACACCCACCAATCCTACCATCCCTACCATCTCTGATATCAAAGTCATCATCCAGGATAATGGTTGTAGAAACTATACAATTCCCAAAAATTCTTTTGTGGTAGGAGAGTTACCACAATCTCCTAGATCACAAGGATGATCATAATCAAATGAAGCTTCCACATCCCAAACACCCACTGAAGAATATCCCAACTTTAGAAGTTGGGGAGGTCTTGGTTGAGAAGTAATAGAGGAGGACCCATCCCATCTCCTATATCAAGACAATAGACCCGTAGTCGAGCTACCAATGAACGATAGCAAAAAAGGTTTGCAAATGATGCTCACAATGGGATATGATAGAAACTAGAGGCTTGGAAAAAATGACAACGAGCTTCTAATAACCCACATTCCTAAGACGTGAATGAGAAATCTTGGCCTCGGATGTACCCCTCTGAATATAACCATATGTGGACGAGGTCCCCCAGTTAAAGCAGTCAAGACTCCCCGTGAACCAACACCAACTCAACTTTGTTTATCTATGTCTACCAACCATGTCATAGACAATTTCACTTTTGATATAACTAATGTATGTAGTAGCAATAATGAGGAGGAAGATACTATAACTAACCTACCAATTCTTTTTGAGAATTCCTCACTCCTTATGATCAGTACCCTATCCTATGAGTCTGAAAACCAAAACCATGAAATTCATCTAGTCTACCCACAACTCATCGATTATGACCAACGAGGACCGCCAATTCTTGACACATTTGAAAATGATGAGGCACTATTAGAATTCATGGGACTACAAGATAATATTCCATGTGGGGATCAAAAATCATGATTCATCATCAAACTAGACACACATGCATATCATGGGGAAATGAGTGAATCCCTCAGTCGCAAAAGCAAAAAACTGAGAATAATCTCTACGTCCTTGAGTGAAAACCACATTGTGGCACTCTTTGACCTAAAAATAGTAAAAAGAAAGGACACATCCAATGGTGAAAACCTCTCTGAGGCACCTGAGGATGGGGGATTCAATCTTCTTCTCAGAACTCTCCATCAAGAAAAATCAGTAGTCCTAGCCAAAAAATGCAACCCAATCAACTTGGGAATAGAGGAGACCCTACACATCACATTCTATGAAAAATCATTACTATCAGAGGAACAAGAGCTCCTAACAACCTTCTTAAGAGAGAGATAAGTTAATTTTGCTTGGAGCTATGCAGACATGCCCCGACTTGATCCATAGATTGTGGTCCATCACCTTTCAGTGTACCCTGAAGCAAAACCTGTTTGACAAAAAATGAGAAAAATGCATCCTCAGATCACCCTGCTAGTCGAAATAGAACTAAAGAAGCTACTTGATGCAAGATTCATTCGACCCATTGACTATTGAGTGTGGGTATGTAATCTAGTACCTATTTCAAAGCCTGATGGGGGTATCTGAATCTACATGGATTTCAGAGACCTAAACAGAGCATGTCTGAAAGATGATTTCCTGTTGCCTAACATTGACATGAAAGTGGACATGACAATAGGACATGAAATGCTTTCTCTAATGGATGGTTTCTCTGGGTACAACCAAATAATGATTGCTAAAGAAGACCAACACAAAACGACCTTCACTTGTCCATGGGGGGCCTACTACTGGAACATGATGCCCTTTGGCTTGAAAAACGTTGGAGCCACCTACTAAAGAGCCATGACGTTAATCTTCCATGACATGATCCACAAGACTATAAAATATTACGTTGATGACATACTAGCAAAATCCAGAAAGAGGAGAGATCACATAGCAACCTTGAGCGTTATTTTTGACAGGCTGGAGGAATACAAGGTCTACTTAATTCCAAAGAAGTGCATCTTCGACATACAATCAGGAAAGCTACTGGGCTACATAGTGTCAATGAGGGGTATTGAAATAGATCCTGCAAAGGTAAAAGCAATCCTTGAGATGGAAGCACCCAAAACATTGAAATAGTTAAGAGGCCTCCAAGGCAGGCTTCAGTCCATCCACATATTCATAGCACAACTAGTTGACAAGAAAAACCCATATTCTCACCTACTCCACAAGGGGGTAGCGTAAAAATGAGATGAAAAGTGTGATGAAGCCTTCAAAAAAATCAAAGAATATCTACTCACACCTCTGGTCCTCATGCCACTAATCCCAAGAAAGCCACTAATTCTCTATGTTTTAGCAGCAACAGTAGCCCTCGATTCTCTTCTAGCTCAACATGATGAAAATGGGACAGAAAGGGCCATCTATTATATCAACCACAAAATGGTCGGGCATGAGTTTAACTACTCATTCATTGAAAAAGAATGTCTAGCAGTAGTGTTTGCTTCACAAAAATTCAGAGATTACACGTTGGCACACAAAATCAAACTCATCACAAAAATCGACCCCCTTAAGTACCTATTATCAAAGGAAATGATCACAAGAAGGATGGCCAAGTGGTTCATGATACAATCAAATTATGACATTGAATACATAGAGTGGAAATCAATCAAAGGCCAAGTCATCACAAATCAACTAGTGGAAGCACCCATGTATTTAGAGAATCCACTCATATCAAATTTTTTGGATGAATCCATCTTCAATCTCAACATAGCCGACCACTAGAAACTCTACTTTGATGGTTCCTACACACAACATGGATCAGGAGCCGGTTTCTTCTTCATCACCCCACAAGGGGACTATATACCTAGATCCTACAAATTGGCGTTCCCCTGCACTAACAACATTGCAGAATATGAGGCTTTAACCATAGGTCTCAGAATAGCAATATAGTAGCACATCATGGCTCTCAAGGTTTATGGGGATTCACAGCTGATAATCAACCAAGTGAATGATGAGTATCAGACTAAGGATGACAAGCTCACTCCATACAAGAAATTGGTGGAGAGTCTCAAGGAATCCTTCATGGAGATCACATTTGAGCAGATACCCAGATCGAACAATAGAGTAGCAGATGCCATGGAAACAATTGGATCCTTATTGGATATCCCTCGTAATGTCCTGAAACATGAATTCTTGGTAGAGCAGCTTCTCGTACTTGCATTTGAGGCATCAGAGTCAGAATTTGTGTGCAAAATCGTTGGTCCCGGTGATCCCAGGTACCATGATATTTATACCTACTTGCAAATAGGAGTCCTACTTGCTAACTTACCCTCAAGCCTAAAAAGAATCTTTGTCAAGAAAGCATCCCAGTTTGTTATCCTAGGAAATACCTTGTACCATAGAAGCATAGAGGGAACCTTGTTACACTCCCTAAACACTAATGAAGCCTTGACTGCCTTAATTGAGGTGCATAACGATATTTTTGGTTCACACTCGAGTGGAACAACCTTGGCCAAGAAACTATTGAGGACAGGGTATTATTGGCCTACTATTACTATGGAAAGAGAGACACATGACTATGTCAAAAGGTGTCTACAATGTCAATAGAATGGGACCTCATCCATGCCCCATCTCAAGAGCTCCATCCCATGATTACACCATGGCCATTTTCATAGCGGGGGCTTGATCTTGTTGGGAAAATCACTCCCACCTCATCCAATGGCCACAAGTTTATCATTACTGCCATTGAGTATTTCACCAAGTGGTTGGAAGCAATCCCCATGACTTACATAACCAGAAAGCAGATATCAAAGTTCATCTTGAACTATCTCATATGCCGCTACGGTGTTCCCCAAGCTATTATCTCATATAATGGGACACCTTTCAAGAATCAGGATGTCCATGACTTATGTGACAAATTCAAAATCCAACATCGCTTCTCCACTCCATACTATCCCCAAGGCAATGGCCAAGCAGAAGCCACCAGTAAAACCATTCTAAAAATCCTTAAAAAGAAAGTCAATGACATAGGTTGTGATTGGCATCTGCAGCAAAATCCTGCCCTATGGGCTTATTGAACCAACATTCACACACCCACCGGTGTCACTTCATTCTCCCTGGTCTACGAATTAGAAGCTGTATTTCCCATTGAGATCGAGCTCCCATCACTGAGAATATCACTGTAAAACCTCATCATGGATGAATAATACCGAGTATGAAGACTCAATGAGCTAGAGTTACTGGATGAGTGGCGTATGGATGCCTTAAATCATTTGCAAGTCTATCAGAATCAGCTTGAAAGGAATTATGACAAGAAGATCAGGAGTAGGAGATTCCAAGTTAGAGAACTTGTCCTAAAGGAGAATCATAAGAATGTCCCAAATCTAAACAACAAAGGAAATTTTGAACCTAACTGGTTGGGACCATTTGTTATCACAACAAGCTACAAGTTAGGGGCATATCAGTTATCAACACTCGAAGGGTAACCTCTACAGGAGCCCATGAACAACTCCCATCTCAAAAAGTTTTATGCCTAAATCTTTCAAGGTATAGAACCAAAAATCCAAAAAATTAGAAAATGTCCTTAAAAAATGGTCACCTTGATAAAACCCTGGCAAACAAGCATCTTGGTGACAACAAAAAATAAAAATAAATTCAAAAAATCCAAAAAATAAAAAAAATGACCAAAAATAGTAAAGAGAAAAATTGTCCTCTAGTGAAAACCACTTTGGTGGTGCTTTGGGCAAGTACCTTGGTGAAAACCTAGAAAATAGATGCCTTGTGTAAATAAGCACTTTCCATTCACCAAGATCTTCACAACTTGTTCTACATCATCCATCCATTACACTTCCATCATCTATCAAAATCCATATCACCATCCATCATCCATTTGACATCTGCATCATAGCTTGGTCTTGTGTTCTTGTCATGATCCCTCCTAGTACTACTCAACCCATTCTCAAGGTCAGTTTGTCCTGCCTTTATCGAAGTAGTCTATCACTTCATGTTGGGGGCATGTTTTCAGTAGATCAGATTCATGTATATTCTTGAAGTCCTAAAAACCAAAAAAATCCAAAAACATTCATAAAATCAAAAAATCCAAAAACATTTAAAAAACCAAGAAAATAAAAAAACATTCAAAACATATCAAAATCTAAAAACATGTCAAAAAGTGAGGAAAAAATTCAAAAATAAAGTCATCTTGTCGAACTATGGGTCTTTGAGCCTTGAACGTAGGCAAGGTTAAGCTTTGATCATCCCCTGAGACACTTAGGTCAGTCCCTTAGGAGTCCATCATAATAAACTGGCAATCCGTTTGTTCATATCTCATCAATAATCGAGTCTGTGTTAGTTGAACTACATGGTCTCTGTGTGTATAACATAGGCAAGGATAATCTGTTGATCAGCCCCTGAGGCCCCTACAATAGGTCTTTAGGTTAGTATTTTGGTCAAAATCTCAAAAAACCCCAAAAACATTTGAAAATTGAAAATCAAAACATTTGCAAAATCTCAAAAATACCAAAATTAGCCTCAAAAAATATTTTAAAACATCAAAAACATCAAAATATTTGAAAAAATTCATCCATTTCATCTCGCTTTCACTCACAATAAACATCACTCATAATAAACAATCGTCATCCTCAACCTTTGGTGAAACAATCAGAAACAAGTCTAGCAGTCCAAAAGTGAAAACTCGAAACGTCAAAATATTAAGTCTAGGTCAGTACATAAGCAAGTTAGTCAACTCTTTGTGTAAAAAACCTATCATCCAATCAGTCCCATATCAAATCATTTGATATCATCATGTCCTAGGATGCATTCTTCCTACAATGGACATCAATATTAGACATCATTGTAGTTTAGTCTTGGCTAGCGGTATTGAAGAACATTAGCTTGTTTGTTTACTTTATCTTTATCTTTTGATTTATCTTATTGTGCTCATTCCAAGGACCTCGATGATGTCTAATGAAAAGACTTAGAAAGATAGGAATGGGGAAAAGATCATTATCTTTTTATCTACTGTGCTTGTTGGATGTTCTTGAAATATAACCTCAGTTATGCGTGCTTTATTTGGGCATAGGGCAGATGTTTTTGGTGTCTTGTTGACGACATAGGAAGGCTTTCTTTTCTATGTTTTGGTTTGAGATGTTTGAAATATTTGAACTGCATTCTAAATAAGGTTTTGTATGCTAGGTGTGAACAGGGATACTCCTATCTGATTGATGAGTCAAAGTCCATCACACTAGGTACAACACCATCCTTGTTCTTCATACCTTAATGCATCGTACTTATTTGTGTAATCAAACATAAGGTAATTAACCCTTTGAAAATCCCAAATCCTTGGCAAGAAAATCATCATCATCATCATCATTATCGTCGTCTCATGTCTGGTTGGAATCTCTTGCTTTTTGTGCTAACAATGGTACCATGATAGTTAATCATTATTATTATTGCATCCATCCTGCATCCATAAACCGTCAGCATATTGCATATTGCATAGCATATCATATAGAAAAATATATCACATTTCCATACATATAGATTGGTTATTCTAAAGCATTACATAAATCATTCATCCCATAAAATATCTACATCTTCATATCACATATCCACATCCATCATAAGCATAACATAATCATCCTATATCATAAGCATCATTTACATCCATCATATCATTTGCATTTATCATATCATAACATTGCATAAAAATCACATAATGTATATAAGCATCTGTTACACTATCACATACACTATACAACATTTGCATTCATATAACATTATACCATCCATCATTGCATAATATAGATTTGTTATTCTAAGAATTTTCATAGCATAACATTTGCACCATCCATACATAACCATCATAAAAAGTGCATAAAAAGATACTGAAAAAGAAATGCATCCATCTGCATAATCACTACATCACATCATAATAGCATAACATCATACATCACATTGCATCACATAGGATAAAACATCATTACATAGCATATAAAAATAAAGCATCCATAATGCATAAAATATGACATCATATCACATCAAAATCATCATCTCATATATCATTAAAAAAATACTGTCATGATACAAAAAATTGGATCAATGTACAAGTGTATATCAATAAGTGCAATCGGCTCGTGGGGCTATCAAAAAATGAGCCCAAAGGGGCACAAAAAGAATCCTATCTCTGATAAAAAATGAAGGCCTAGCCCTACTGGTTGCTGCCCTCGCCACCTGCTCTCTGCTCATGCTGCTTTGTTGGTCTGTGACCTGTCCTCTGGGAGAAGTCTGGAACCCGAGCTGCCCTCGGCATGACTTGATAATAGTACATCCTATAATAATTTACCTCCTGCATGGCCTCTCTGTTGCTGCCTATAACTTTGTAGCTTGTGTCTACAAAATGGCCTGATCCCGCTCAGTCCTAGCCTAATCTCTCTCAACTATTAGTGCCTATACTTGGGCCTACAACTACAAAATTTGTCCATCTCTTAGATCTGACTGTGGAGCTGGTTGTGCATGGGGCTGATCCTACTCTCTATCCCTGGGAGGCATTGGTATCCTATCCTGGTGTCCCAGATCCTGCTCCTGCCTCTGCTCTCCCACCTATGGATCCAGGAGAGGCTGGTGTTGCACTGGCTGATCTTGAACTGCTCGATCTTGTACCTAGTGAACTGGTGGTGGACCAACACCTCCCTAATCCTGATCCTCTACTCCTTGGCCCCATCCTGCTCCCCTACTTCTTGATCTCCATGGAGAAGGGGGTGTACCTAGAACTATGAGCCTTAGCAGTGGCCTGAACCAATCTCTGTAGGCCTATGTAACTCATGGATCTTCCTCTCCTTGATCGTATGGCCACGACTGGGCCACCAGTTGTCTGAAACTCTCTACTGCCTCATGGGAAAGTATGTATCACCCCTAGGACCCCTGACTCACTGTCCTCACAAAGATAGCCACATACTGATTATCGGGCCGATAATGTGGCTCACCAAACTGTTGCTAGACCCTACTCGATAGGTACATCTCAATCATAGTATGCTCTCACCCCTACATCATGTAGTCTAGGCGAGAAAAGAATAGTTGTTGTGCATCATCAAACCAACCTAGCTACTCAAGGTATGGCCTCCATCGGAACACTTGCATGTCATCAAGGACTCTCCTCCAATGAGGAATCCTGTGCTCTCTTGTATGGGTAAAAGAGAGACCCCCTCTATAATATTAGACCACTAGATCATCTGGCTCCATCAAAACAAGAACAACTTGTGGACGTAGCACGGGGATGTGCTCCCATGCCTAGATATGTAGGAGTGTGACTATCGCTCCAAGTGCTTTTCCATCCAAGTAGGCAAACTCGTGAAGATATTTGTAAAGAGAGGCCAACAAAACTAGGCCCCATGCAAAAACTGTTGGTTGTCGTCAGACCATCCACTCCCAAGCAAGCTCCCAACTAGGACTGAAATATTAGCCTCACCAATCTGGGGCAACAAGACCTAATATGATAGCAGCAATTACCTAGTGGTAGGGTGAGGCCAAGGGCCTGTGGTACTCCAGCTCGATCTGCCCCTTGCAAAATTCAATCTGATCAGTCTCCAGAATGACATAGCAGGCGTTTGTCCCAACAACCATGTCATAAATCACCTGCTCACCATGGGTGGGTAATCTCAATATCTGCCACACATCCTCTAACGTGTCTATGGCCTCGTCGATTAGAAAATGGAAGGAGGAGGTCTCACTGTGCCACCTCTCATAAAGTGTCATCATCATGCCCAAGTGTGTTTGCACCAACTGTGCATAGGCAATGTACCAAACCCCCATCTCTCTTGGGCACTCCTGCTCCCTCTTGGTCAGATCATGCAAATACCCGAAAGTCTCTTGAGACCTGTGCTCACACGAATAGATCTCTCTCACCTCCTCTTGCATCAGGAAACGTCACCATGTTAAAATTCATCAAAAAATATTTTGTTTGGACTTGTCTCAGCATTCAGAAATCACCCCAAAATTGCTACTTGTGAAGGTGGTGTAGTTTGAAATTTGCAAACTGTGATGCTGGAGCCTCCAAATCCTCAAATTGTACCACGGTGGTGCACTTTTCTAGAGCGTCCCAATTTGCATAGGAACCCTAATTATAAATTCCATCGTGGCGATACACTTAATGAAAGAATAAGAGTTTGGAGTTTAGACCTAAACTCCAAACAACACTGTGGTGATGCATCTTGTGATGGCGGTGAAGTTTAAACACCGAGCGATGGAGTTTGAAATTTTCAGCGATGCAATATGGCACCGCGCCTAGAGATCTAGTTTCAAAAGCATTAAATGAGCATGAAAAAGAAAAAAATAAGCTTGGGTCAAGTTGACTCACTAGTGGTCCAGTGCCAGGAAGCCTCTGATGCATCCAGACTCAGTCAGAAATGTGCATAGGGAGCTATAGTTGCCCCATCTCGCGAAGGTATCAGAGCTTAAAATCGTAGAATCTCCTAAGGCTAAATGTGAAAATGAATTGGAAGTGGCCCTTCGAGGCCTATTTAAGCCTGAAAGTTAGGGTTTTTTGGATCCCATTTGGTTGTCCTACTTGGGTCTAGGTCCCCCAATCTAATTTTTGTCTGTTTGAAGGCTGTTTTGCACTGCTTTTTGTGTTTTACCTTGTTTTTTTACCTCCTAGAGCCTTTCTAGACCTATCGGGCACCTTGTCCTCTTTTTTTGCAAGATCACCCAAAAAATTAGAATTTTTGTCCCATCTCTCGAGGGGGCAGTATATTGACATGTTTTCTCTCACTGGGGTAGCAGTTGGGCAAGTTTTGAAATCAAAAAAATTTGGCTTTTGATCAAGACAATTTATTCTTTGAATCAACACAACGAGTACTTTGCTTCAAAGAGGGGCAAAATGTAGACATGGAAAATATACCGACATGCTTGATCCCAATTACTAACATCGTTTCATCTCTAATCATCCCTCAGTCTAACCATTTAATCAAATACCTTTATTTGATTAAATTCAACAATTTTCCCCTCCTAATTAAACAAATCATTTTATCTAATTAAGTCTTTCTCTCTTGTTAATTAAATTAATACATCTGATCTAATTAACCCTATGTCCATATTTAATTAAATAATTCCCTTTATTTGATTAAATCTCTAAGATCCATCTATTAAATTAAATAAATTAAACCTTGTTTAATTTAAGCTAACCAACCATCCCCTTTAGTTAAATAAAACAAAATATTTTATTTAACTAAGTCTAAAATCACATTCTTCTCATCTTTGATTTAAATAAACCCATAAATCTAAGTCAAAATTGTCAAATCATCTAATCTCTTATTAAATTAATTAACCTTTGATTAATTTAATCCTAATTCATGTCCCATCCTCTATCTTTTTCCATTTGCACATGAAAATAGATTTAATTCATTTATTAAATCCCCATTTTATCTCAACATGGCATAATGGAGGAATATTCTCTCAAATTTGAATTCAAATCCAAGTGGACTTTGTCCTTCCAACAAGACATTTATTTCATCTTTGCATTGAGCCAAGTGGCATTTAGGGCATTCCTTTTCCCTCTTACATTCCATTTCACTAATTTCAAATATCACCTAATTGCATTTATGGGCACATTCATCAAAATGTGCACATCCCTCATCCATTCTCATCTTGACAAGTGGCACCTTGCCATTGGTTGAATTTTAGTCCCACATTGCTTTATTTTGGGCAATTCTCCAACTTGTTATTCTATAAATAAGAGGTCTCATTCCTCATTTTATCATCCACAATTTGAGCAAAGTTATTATACTCAAATCCATAGAAATTCTCATCCATTTCATCAAAGTTTTAGCTAGGTTATGCAGATTTTTACCTTGGAGCACACTCCAATCTTTAACAAAGTAGAGCACATCTTCATAAAATCACCAAGGCTTGAATAGGATTTGGGAAAGGGCCAATTTCCACATCAAATTTGCACCAACTCCTCCAAGAGATTAAGAGTTTTCTTTGTATTTGAATAGGATTTGATATCTTTGGTTTATGCTTATTTATGTTCTTTATTTCATTCCTTTTCTCTTACAATTCAAATGTATTTCTTGGGGAATCATGATACTAACTTTCATTTGATCTAATAATGTATTTTTTTCTTGTGTTTATACAGGTTTGGAATCTTGGTTCACAAGAATACTTCCAAAAGATGAATTGAGAAAGATAACATCTACAAATGCCTGAATACAATTCTAGTTAGGCTCAACAATCGAATTTTGGACCTTTTGTCTAATTTTGCACTTTTTCTCTATTATGCTTCAACTCGCAGCAAAAAATCCTTAATGCACAAGTGAAACTTGCATAATCACTCTACTAACCTTCTAACATTCACAACACATATCAAAATGATATAATCGATCACTTATATATATCCGCTAAAAGGAGTTTAATCGCTTTATGCCAACTTCAACAAAATAAGAAATATTCACAAACTATCATCTTAAATATTTCATAATATTCAATGTGCATCCACAAGAGTCACCCACAACTTAGTGGGAACGCAAAAAAAATGATTGAACATAAAAACTTAGGCAATAACTCCTCCAATATTTGCAACACACTATATTCACCAAGTCAACCTCCATACATTGATGAACAAAAAAATTTCCAACCAGATCTTTTAACTCTCACACAAGTCGATACAAGGCACCGAGATTTATAGATAACAAAGATTATGCACCAAACAAACTTCCCTGATATCCACAACAAAAAATAATAATAGAAAATCTGCATATGAATTGAAGAACATAAATCTACCAGATGCTCTATTATGCTTAACAGATAAACACTGATCTTCAATCTCTCTGCCAGTATGAGTAAAATGCAATGTGTAGATCCAATAGCTGACAAGGGCTGCCATCAATGAAAACACCAGAAAACATGTGCAATGCCTCTTGCCAACAATCTCCCCCTTTGGCATTGATGGCAACATTTAGTGAAAAATAACTAAGTGTCAGATCAATACCAACAAAAATACACTGCCAACCAAAACTCCAAAAAGATCTTCGTTCACAGCTCAAAAACTACAACTCCCTCTTACATGAACATACATTTTTCATTGTTATACTCACCCCCTTTGAAATCAATGGAAAAGATAGGGAATTCACATACAAAATAGAGAAAAACTTCAAATTGTATATGTACAAATTTGTTTCAACAATTTACACAAACTTGAAAATATATGAAAAATTGGTTTTCAACAGGTGCAGGCTTGAGTCCCAACACTTCTTAAGGATTTCTATAATAGTTATGTGACCAAAGAGTAAATAATATTGCATCTCATCTATTTCAAGGTTCACCGGATCACTGACCGCCAAAGCATCTTGTGCTTCCTTCAAAGCACTGAACATAGTTTCCATCTTAGGACCAATTAGGCCTCTAAGTTCACCAGCTCGTTCCACAA
Organism: Sequoia sempervirens; assembly: GCA_007258455.2. Lineage (NCBI taxonomy): Eukaryota > Viridiplantae > Streptophyta > Pinopsida > Cupressales > Cupressaceae > Sequoia > Sequoia sempervirens. Next base: position 518,781,636 of record VDFB02281492.1, read on the forward strand.
CTCTGTCATTTTCATGCTTCAGACTCTTTATTTTTTCAAGTAAGGATATAACTTGACCAAGTTCTTGCTCTCCAACAAAAATAGTTAAAGGATCAAAAGAATTAGAAATAGCAGCTAACTCTTTCTCATGATCCTTAACCTTCTTTTCATTTTCCTTAGTAAGTTTTGAAAAAGATAAATATGACTTATAAAATTTTCCACCTTCAGATAGAGCATTATGAACATTCTTTGCACAGATAGCTAACAAATATTTATCTTTAGCTATCATACCTTTCAAACTACTAAATCTTTTGTCATCAAATTCCTTCTATACCTTCACCAAAGCTGACTTCTCAAGTGACTCAAAATGAGTACTTACCAAATTTATAAGCTTCTTCAGTTCACCAAAGGAAGAACCAAATTGGTCCTTAACGTAAGTACGTATAATATTCCCCAAAATATTAGATACAAGATTCAATAACTCAATGTCCTCAATGTGAGACTTGAAAATTTCTTCCCTAGCCTTAGCTTGTGCAAATGATGCAACTTTGATTTTTTGAATTGGGGACAAGGTAGAAAAATTAATAGGAGCATCTCCCAACTCAAGATCAAATTCTTCCTTTTGCTCTTCTAGAAACTTCTTCATTGCCTCTGTAGTGTCTCTTGCTTCTACTATCATTTCTTTAACTTCAACCTTCTTTTCTTCAACTATTGTTTCCACAGCCACAAATTTTGTTTTTCATTTAAAGCTTCAACTTCTTCAATTGATATCTCCTTTTCCTCAACAAACAGAATGTTAGGAGCATCAATCTCCATAAGTTCTTCTGTATCATGCACTTCAGGAGGAATATGAGTATCCTCAACTGTAACCTCTTTATTTTCTAGACTAGATGAAGTATCTTCCACATGCTCTTCTTTAGAAACAAAATCAATTATGTTCTTTAATAAAACTTTGTTTAGAACGCTTTCTGTTTCTTTTTCTACTTCTTCAGTCCTATCCAACATAAACTTGTTTATTCTTGATTTGCTTTTGAACTCCCTTTTTTATTCTCTTAAGATTGTCTTCATTTCTTCAACAGACATTACCGGACTTTCATTGGCAAGAACCCGTTCTCTCAGCTGCTCTTCTTTAGTTCTAGCATTAACTCTCCTCATCTCCAAAATTTCATACAATTCCTTAGGAAACTGTGCCATTATCTCAACAAGAGTCACATTGAAATTGTTTAAATATTTTATTGTAGCATCCTCAAGGACTCTTTGACTAACAATATCAAAAGTACCATATGCTTCAAACAAAGGGTTAAGATTTCCATCCTTAATTATACCTCTTTCAACTTCCTTTATTGACATACCTAGTTTTTCAGGCTTCATCTTCTTCTTTACTTTCTCCTCTTCACTGGAGGGCTTGACTGTTGCTGCAGGGGTGCTCATATGCTTTATTTCTTTAACTTCTTCATTAGATTCTATCTCATCATCATCTGAAACAACTTTATATATTTTTGTGCTCTTATCCTTCTTCCTCTTACCAGATGCCTTAACTTGAACTTTTGCAGGGGCTGACTTCTTGATATGACCAAATAGGGGTACTGAGCTCCTTGTCGATCTAGTTTGAGCAGAGGATGTTGTTGAACTAGTAGATTCAACTTTATCAAGCTCTTTTCCTTTTTTTCTTTCAACTTGTTCTAGTTTACTTCTAGCTTCTCTTACTACTTTTGTAGATATGCCCGTGCTCTCTGGAAAGACTTCCACTTCTTTCCTCACTCTTTGGACTATCATTGGTTTCTTTAATTGCTCATGTACTTGCATGTTCTTTTGTGCATATGTTCCAAACCTTTCTTCTACCCGATCCTGAGGCTTACTCAATAGATGTTGTGCATAGAGCTACAAGGTTCTCTCCTCAACTTCATATCCCATAGGCATAATCCAAATGGTTCTCGGATCTGTCGCTTCCATCAAGCACTGATCAATATCCACCATAAAAAAATTGTATCCTTATACTTCTCCACAATAGAAGTAGGAATTATTTCCCTTCCTTGCATTACATTCTAAAAATTCTTGAGATACCCCTAGATTGCAGCTTTCCTAGTTTGCAAATCACCAAGGCCGAATAACATGTCTCTAATCTGAACAAAAATAGGATTATCATTTTTCCAGTGTACTTTCCCAACTCCCAGAACTTCATTCATGAAATAAAAGAACAACCATAGTAACTGATTACCATATTTGCAAGAATTCTTGTCTTTCTTTATCTTGCCAATATTCTCCATAAGCTGACCAAATACATAATTTATTGGCTGGAATGATATATCTTGTAACCAATGACCATCAAACAAAATTTCACATCCACATCAATGATGTTATCAATTGTCATTGCTCTTTTTATCAAATGTCAAACTAGTTGCATCGGTGATAGTCTAATTCTTCATAGACTTCAAAATTGGCAAGCCACCAAAAGAATTTAAACCTGTAACAGTACTAATAGCTTCTTTTGTAATATTGAAAGGTTGGTTCAACCACATAAATTCAGCATGAACTCAACTCAAGCTATACCAGACCCATTCATTCTCATCAAACATGGGGAATTTCACAATCTGCGTGAATCTCTTCTCCTCTAAGGTTTTGAATTTGGGCTTAATGTAGAAATCCTCTCCAACAATGTGTTTGGAATATAAATTCAGCAACTGCAAGCTTCCTAGCTCCTCAATATTAGCATGAATGTATTCCCTAATATATTCAATATGCAATACACCGTACGAAACAAACCAAAATTCACTTAAGGGCTCGGTCTCAACAAATTTGAAAGGATACCACTTGAATTTAGGACGGGGTCTATGCTTGACTTCAACTACCAATGGAGTAGCCATTTTCACAAATTCAAAAGTTTACAAGTTTTCCCGAAAAATACCTTTTCACTAGATTAGGGTTTGAATTTCAAATTGCCTTCACACTTGAATTCTTGCTAAATTTTTCCAAAGTTTACTTGAGAGCTCTTCAAAATTCTTCTCTTCAGGATGCAAAGTGACAAATAAAAGATAGAAATTTATTTTTATCATTCACACACCTAACCTTTTAACACAATAAATTCTTTTTCCCTAACTCATCTAGATACCCTGTTTCCATGCACTGTAAAAGATAACTCTTTTGCGGATCTACAATTCTGCATAAATACTCTCTCCAATTATTTGATAGCATTTGTAGACCAATAATACAATTACTAAACTCATCCATATCTCGGTGTCGATCTCCTATAGGGGTTTTCAAAGATTTTCTTGACAACTCCCCCTAGGCCAAAAGCCTTAATCTAATTCCCAGAGGAATTGCTAGAAGCTAATTTTGGTGCTGGCTCATTTCCTGAAATAGAGGCATTCTTCTTCACCCATGTCTTCCTCATCTACTTCCTGATCTGACTTGTAGTGACTTTCCATTTTCCTTTTACATCCTTCTACATGTTCTTTGATTTACTGGACATCTTATGCAGAATCTAGCAATATGACCGGTTATGTTACAATTGTAGCACACCACATTTCTCTGTCCAAACTAGCTGTTCCACTACTTTTCTCTTGATCTGAACTAGTTAGAAGTATGGCCAAATCTATTGCATTTATAACATCTAACATCTCTATAAAAGTTGTTCATTACATTTTTGTATTTGTTTGACTTATGACCATACTTGTTACAATTAAAGCATTGACCAGAAAATGATGGACCACTTGAATTTATTCTACTTCTGCATTGAGCCGCCATATGACCAAATTTATTGCAAGTAAAAAAATAACCATTGAACCTCTAGGAATTAGGTTGTCTTTCTGGATACCTTCTAGTGTTGTTCATCTAATTTCCTTGTCTGAATCTCTTTTGTCCAAATTTGGATCTTTCTCCTTCTTCATATCCAAGACCTCGCTTTTCACCATCAGTCCTCTAACCTTTAATCAATTCATCAAGCTTGGTAGAGCTAATCTTGAACTTTTCCTTGAACTCATTTGCAGTAGTAAGTTCATCTCTGAGATCAATAATGTTCTTTTCAAGCTCTTCCTCATTATGTTTGGATTGTTCCAACTCAAGTTCCAACTGATTGAATCCATCAGCAAGTCGGCTACATTCTTCAAATTTTTCTTTCAAGAACTATGTTAGCTTCTCTTCATTCGTCTTTCTATCTTCAATTTCTTTAGTCACCCTCATCATAATAGATTCCATCTCATGCTTTAGGACTGTATTCTCTCTGGCAAAATTTTCACATTCTTTTGTCTTTTCTTTTAGGGCTTGACTGAGTTATTCATCTTTAATGTGTTTACTGTCATCTTGCTTGATCTGATCACATAGTTCCCTTCTCTTCTCCTTGTACTTATTGATTTCATCTTTCAATGACTCAATGAATCTCTCAACATTCAGAAGATTTTCTTTCAATTCCCAGACTTCATATTTTGACTGATCAAGATCTTCCAAGGCCACCACAAGTTGTTGTTGAATATTGCTTGAATCCATTGAAATACTTTCCAAGATCTTCCCCAAGCTGTTAAACTCCTTCTGAGGAACTAAGCTCTAATACCAATTGTTGGAATCAAGCAACACTGAGAGGGAGGGTGAATTGGTGATGTGCAATTTTTAACTTTATTAATCTGATCTTCAAAGCACTTATAACATTCAACCAAAAGAAATATGCATGAACATAAAGCAAGCAACCACAACACCATAACACAAGGATTTTTACGTGGAAACCTTGTTAGGGGAAAAAAATGGTGGATGGCCAATCCACAATATAATCTGAGTATACTCAAAAAAATGTTTACAAAATGGGAATGCACTTTCATTCAGGCACACTACCTAGAGCTCACTGCTCAAAAATAGAAAGGCTCACTACCTTACAAAATTTTGGAATACTTCCAAAAGATGAACTAAGAAAGATAGCATCTACAAATGCCTGATTACAGCTTTGGTTAGGCTCAACAATAGAATTCTAGACCTTCTGTCTGATTCTACACTTCCTCTCTGTTCTGCTTCAATTCACATCACAAAATCCTTAATGCACAAGTGAAATTGTGCATAATCGCTCGATTTACCTTTTGACATTCACAACACACATCAACTCACATCGAACACATATCAAAATGATATAATCAACCACTTATATATATATCCACTACAAGGAATTTAGTCATTTTATGTCAGCTTCAACAAAATAAGAAATATTCACAAACTGTCAGCTTAAATCTTTCATAATATTTAATGTGCATCCATAAGAGTTGGCCATAGTGTAGTGGGAACCCAAAAAAAAATGATCAAACATAAAAAAACTTAAGCAATAACTCCTCAAATATTTGTGACACACTATATTGACCAAGTCGGCCTCCATACACTGATGAACATAAAATTTTCCAACTGGGTCTTTTAACTCTCATACAAGTTGATACAAGGCACCAAAATTTATAGATAACACAGATTATGCTCCAAAAAAACTTCCTTGAGATCCACAACACAAAATAATAACAAAAAATATGCATATGAATTGAAGAACATGAATCTACTGGATGCTCTATTCTGCTTATCAGATAAACACTGATCTTCAACCTGTCTGCCAGTATGAGTAAAATGCAACATGTAGATCCAATAGCTAACAAGGGTTGCCATCAATGACAGCACCAAAAAAAATGTTTAGTGTCTCTTGCCAACAAATAACATATTCAAATGTGATAGTCAATATCAAATCCTTAAACAACATGAAAAACTGAAATGTTGCAAAGTACATAAAGGAAGCTACAAGATAAATTGCATGAATCATGATAACCACATAGATCAAAAAGGAACCATAACACAATATTTTTATGAGTGGAAAAATCTCATAGGGATAAAAAACCACTAAGGAAAAATGCCTCACTAGCTTAATAAAATCCCACTGATTATAGAGCCTCACTGGTTACTTTTTGTGCCTCACTGACAAAGCCTTACTAGCTACTTTTTATGCCTCACTAGCTACAAAATATGCCTGACCGGCAAAGGAACCTCACTGGTTAAAAGTATGCCTCACCGGAAAATACAACTTTCACATCAAGATAAAGAGTAAAATACAGAGGGTCTCTTTGTTTCACTGAAGCTCATGGAAACTTTCTACCTTAACACATTTCATGTCCTATAGATTCCATTGTATTGAAACCTAGAAAACATAAAATGTATTAACTTAACTCTACACTATATTTTTGTATTTAATCTTTTAGAACACAAGATTCAATTTACAGTTCCATAGTAGAAAGCACATTCAAGAACTCATTTTCATGATACATCTCCAAAATAGGGTTTTGAGAGAAACCACTCCTTACAAAGCACAATAAAACAAACAAATCATATGAACTTTTAGACTCAAATAGTCATTTCTCTGCCTAACCTTATGTCGTGCACAAGCCACTATTATATATAGTAATCAATAATCTGATAAACCACATTACAACCATACCTTTGTCGATGATAGAAAATAACTGAAAAAACTTATAAATCTTTAATACACAAACCACCGAATTCTTCATCTGCTCATAACCACCGTAAGTTTGTTGCTATCAAAGCCTTGAAACATGTTATTGCATACCATAAGATAAAAACCCTAAGTTTGTTGTTGTATACACCAAGTTCTCAACTTTGCATAATGCTTGATAAACCTTGGTTTGTACATTATACAATGTTACCATGTTGAACCAGTAACCCTAGAAGAGGCCGATAGAAACAATGAAATTTAATGCCTTCAAACCTTTCACAAACATCCATGACTTGCTAGGGGGTGATCCCACAATATTGGTTTACAATTTTTGGCCAAACTGGACACTTAACTGATTTTTTCTAACTAAATCTTCACTTTCGGGAACCTATAGCAGCTAAACCGTGAGGAATATGAAGATGATGCAAACTAGTTATTTGTGACATTTTGTATGTGGATTCTAAATATATTTGTTTCAAAATTTTTGGAATCAGATTGCACTTATTTTTCCATCTCCTTCGAAAACTAGTTTTTTTCAGTAAACATCAGTTTTAAGGAGTGACGCTCACTGTATAACATATTTTTTTTTTACATGAAGGATAAAATTCTATTTTTTTTGAATTTAGATTTGTAACTATGATATCTAGTGCTACCAATTGGTTTCATAGTGTTTTATTGAATTTTTTCCTTAATCAAGTTTGAAGTCAAACCAATTACAATTTAGACATAGGATATAACACATAATTTTTGTATGTATCAAAATTCAAATTTTTTTTGTTCAATCAAGGACTTCGATATCTGGTGCACTCATATTTTTTAATTTTTTTTTATAATCTTCTATTTTTCCATGTGCAAAATAGAGAGATTGATTTTCAGTGAAAAACCTACATTCACAAGAAATAAAAAATAAATATAATAATAAATTAAATTTATTTAAAATTATACTTTTTGGGAAGCTTATAATAAGGACTACATACTTACAAAAAATAAATTTTAAATGAATTCATTTGATCCCCCAAAAGGTAAATCAAAGGTGTTTTTTTATCAACATTTTGATAGGTGTAAAGGAGACTCCGTTATAGGTATGGTTTAAAACTAGCGGGGTTATATCCAAGGGGTTTTGATCTAAGGTAGTTTGATGAAATCCTCTTCAATTGGAATGCTTTAAATGGAACCTTTTAAGGATTAAATCATTATGTTTTCTAAAAATATGTGATTTTAGAAAAAATCAAAATCTCCCAAAAATTGTAAACCAACTTTGTGGGATCACCCTAGGCAGGTTACTAATCAAAACAAATTTAATTTATACCTTTGGAATTTATAAATAAATACAAACATTTCAAAAACCCTTGAAGGAATACAAAAGCCCTTTTTCACCATACACATTAGACATGGTTACACAAGTTTTGCAACCGAATATTTTCCAAGAACCTCAAGGTAGAAAGACAAATGTGCCAACATTATACCACCAATTATCTGAATCTAACATCAATGAAAAAAAACAATGCCAAAGCCAAAAAAACTCCCCCTTTGGCATTGATGTCAACAACAATTCTTTGTTGCTCCCCCTTTGAAGATAAACCACTTGTTGTCTACAAATTCACTTGAAATAACCTTGACATGGAGAAAATGTTAACCATTGTCAAAGAAACTTGGAAATGTCCATGATAATCACTATAAATTCACACAGTACTGATAAATGCAATGAAATGATCCTAGTCATAAATGCAATGAAATCATAGTAAATACAATGACACATGCAACTCCACTTACTATCCTAACTCCTCTTACTGTCCTCACATGACTAAAATCACATGATTGACGACTGTCAAATCACATGACTGAAAACTATCAAATGACATGACTGAAATAAATACAAGTTCTTCTCCCCCTTTGAAAATAATTCCAAAGGAACAAAGCATACTACCAAATTGTCCAAAAAAGATCTGCCTCTCAAAAAAAACATAGCACCATCAATAAACAAAGCAATTATCAAAGCAAGAGGAAACCATTGATAGAATAGTGAGATATTGTCCAACAAGAAAGAACCACTACACCAAACATAAACCAATCAGATGGCATCGAGAATAAGCAAAAATCAACACTAAAACCACCTAGAAAGAGGTAATCGTGACTGAAAAATTACTCACTGCCATAATACCAACAATATCAAAGACAATTGAAGAAGTCTCATAAAGAAAATAGCAATGTTAGACTAATGTAGTCATAAGAACAATGTTAAGTAGTGTCAAATGAACAAATGATGCACTATCAATATGTAGTATCCAAAAAACTATCTAAGTGTATGGGAAAAAGAATGAAGTTGTCAAATTTCATGATCTACAAAGTATCTGTCAGCACTATAACCATCATACTTTTGCAACAAAAATTCTCTCAAGCCAAAACAACACTACAATGAGAAACTCAAGACAAACACTGTCTTCTTCAAAACCTTGCATATTGTATACCTCTTTTCACACTATCAAGAGGTGGCTTCACTATCAAGACCACTTATCATCTAAATTTCTTTGATGCAGTCACTTAACATAGGCATATTCATACCTTACACATTGTCTACATGGTTATTGGGACACTTGCAACTACAACATTTGATAACAACCTTTCCTAATTCATAGATCCAATAAGAGCTAGAAATCGACCATTACAACAATCTCACACAAAGACACTATTAAAACATTTTGAAGCATTGAATACTCAATATTGGCAAGACACAACCAAAAACCCTAGTACAAGGAACATTGAAATCTCTGCAAAACATTGTTTGATCATAGCCATCAAAATTTGATCTACCCTTTTCTCTTATGTAACATATCAACATCAAGAAACCATAAAAAACCTTTGTTGCACCAAGGAAAAACATCAATAAATTTTGATATCAATGTTAAAATGAGGCAACACAATCACCTTGTAATAAAGAAATAGGTACCTTTGCATAACCAACGACAAACTTCATTACCTCTGACTAAATGAAGGAATACCTCTATATGATTGTCATGATGCTTCTCTTGATGAAGTGTTCATTCTAACCTCTCTTAGACTATGATTTCTTCCCTAACACTTGATTGTGTATTATAATCTAATGAATTTACTACCTCCAATATGCCAATCTCATTTTCTAACTATGTTTTAGTGTGACTATCCTATTCAATTGTTACTTACCTTGGGTTGATATTATATGCTTTTACAAACCTTTTACCTACCTTCATCTTCCATGAACCTCATAGACCTTAGGACACTTGTGAGAAAGATAGTCAAAGAAGAGCCTTCCTAAAAAACTTTGAATAAGGTCACATGTAAACACCAACAAGATTAAAGACCATAGGACCTTAGTAGTAGCACTACCCATGAGTAGCTCCAAAAAGACTTGGAACAACACTTTGAATACTATATGAACCATCAGCTTAAACAGATAAAGAATAAGCCTTCTTTGCAAAACTTACAACAATATCATGAGTATGACTTTATAAATATCAAAACCATGAGTAGTAACAAACTAACTTTTCATGAATTCATTTTTTATTTACAACCTCTTGGTTGTTATCTAAGGGGCTGAAAAATAGAACTATAAGCATGTCCCCCTAACCTTATGCTTTTCTTTATGCACTTGTGGATGTCACTTGTGTAGTATGCACAAGCTTAGATTCATCCTTCTCCTGGTTTTGCTTTCGTCTCCAAACCTTTTGAATGCCCGTCTTCTTATGTAAGCAATCATTTCTTCTCTACTATTTCACAAATCTAGTTCTACAATACTTTCCAACATGACCATGTTTATGGAATTTATAACATATTACATTTATATTCCTAGAGAATGAAAATTTAATCCTTTTAGACCTTCTACAATAATTTACTTTATGCCCATAACCATTACATAAGTAACAATAACCAGGAAATGAATAATTGTACCTCACTAATTGATCCTGCCAAATAGGTGGAGATCCTATGAACCAGTTGGATCTAATCCTTCTTCCTCTATTGATGTCCTTGAATTGTCTACTATCAATAATCATAATTTATGATTTCTTATTTTCTTCAGTTTTAGGGGCTGCAACGTGATAGCTTAGATCTATCTTGTTTCTTGGTGTTTTTCTGACTCTAGAACTTTGTCCTTCAACAAAGCCTAAACCAATAACATCCTTGTGATGTTTTTGATTTCTCAGCACATCATATAAACACTCAATACTCTTTTCAAATTGGAGAGTCTTGTGTAACTTCGAAGAAGCCTTTCCTAATTCACCTCTCAAAGATACTATCTCATATTCATACTTTGCACAATCAACTTCTTTGGCCTTTAGATGCTTATTGACTTCTTTATCTATTTTCTTAACTTCAACAACTTGAACTGATGCAGGGATAGATGGATTTAACTTGTAACAACTCAATTCAAGTTATTCCCAAAAACAATTTATCTCACAAACCCTTACAAAGCCCTTTTCCAAACTAACACTACCTTTTGGCTAGTAGGTATGCAAAACTAGTTTGTTCAAATTTTCTTCTTAGAGAGTCTTCCAACACTCAAGCCCTTGAAACATTTATACACCCATCAAGGCCAACTAAAACATATATTAAAACCACCATAGGTTCCCTTTGAACAACACAATCAAATCCTTGAGACTACGCTGGCCTAATAGACCAATTAGGTCTCTTTTCCAAAGAAAGTGCTCTTAAAATTTGCAACTTGTCTTAGCAAACCACCCATACCTTGTCAATAGGTAACTAAAGGCCCAAATCAATAGTTTTTAGGTTCACAAACTCTCATCTAACCACTCCCATAGAAAAACTTCATTTTCTTTCAATTAGGGTAGGGTTTACTCAAACTTGGGATTCTCAACCTTATACAACCTTGATACTGCCTCCAACACACTTTATTATGTCTTCATATACTCACAAGACCTTCACATAGCCCTCACACATAACCTTTCATCAATATAACTCACAAAACCAACATTTTCATACCCAAACTCTTCATTTTCTCCAAGATAGTCCTAATCTCTCCCCCAAAATTCTTCATACAGACCAAACTCTACACCCTACTATCCTAATTCTAACTCCCTATGCCCATTCCACTTATTCATAGTGGTTACAATATGTGGAATGGTCTTTACTCCATATTTAGGGCCTCAAAACTTCAAAATTGCACCTACAGACCGGTGATTGTACTTTGAATTAAACTTGCACTATTTTCAACTTGAAATGCTCAAATAAAATAAAAAATGCAAGTATCTCACCCCTCTATAGGATGAAAAAACTTTTAGATTGATTAATTACAGTATGGGGCCATACACATTGTTGGTAATGCAAAATTTACAGAGAAATACAAAAATTTAAGCATAAACTAGGGTTATTCTTATTGAATCTTCTTCAAAACCATTTCAACAACCTCTTACATAGATGGATGAAATATATTTATACATTTATCTCCTAAAAATTCCCTCCAAACCATCCAATGAACTTCTATATTCCATTTGACCGTTGGTTTTCCTAAAAATTGCATTTTTTTGCATTTGCAATATTTGACAATTGGACAATTTTGTCAATTTTGCACCTTTAACCCCCAATAGATCCTAGAGACCACTAAAATGACTCAAAACAATATAAGATGATCAAACTAGACCTTATTAATTAAAACCTACAACTTAACACCCTTAAACCCTTCAAAAACCCACATTTACATATTTTACATTTTTATGCAACATTTGACAATATAGCATCATTTAGCAAAGTGGATGCCTAAATACATTCTAATGGTACATTAGACCTTATTGAAACACCTAATGATCACAACCCTATCAAAAAACCTTTCATCTAGTAAAATTGATCAAACTTAGATGAAAGTAAATGGGTGCTCCTGCACCATTCAACTGCCTTCAAAAAAATTCCAAGTGTCTTGGAAATGAGCTGTAGGTTGCTCCATCTTGTTTTCTACACCTCATTTCCCTTCATTTTCTCTTTTTCTTTTCCTCTGAAGCATATACTATTGACTTGTGACACCATCACTAAAATCAAACTGTTCATTACCAAACCTTGCTCTCTTTTTCTTAGACTGCTCTATCAAACTTCTCTTGACTATCCCTTTTCTTATGACTGTCCTTTTACATACTTTATCACTTGCAAACTCTCCTTTCCTAATCTTGTGTTCATATCCTTCTTCCTTTCCTTTGACTTCACACTTGGAACTATCCTTTCGCTCTCATTTTACCTCCTCCTTTCCATGCATATTTGTACTCAAACTTCCTTTCTCCATAACCTCTGCCCTAACAAACCTACTTACCTCTGTATTTTCAGCTCTTGATTGCCCTGCAACTTTCTTAACAACTATGGGACAAAATATTGTCCCAACCTCTATCCCTTCCAACCTTTTCAACTCACTTTCTATATTTTCACCCTTTTATTTCTCAAACTCAGTATTAATCACCTTTTTCTCACCTTCTTTACTGCTTCTCATGATTGTGGTAGCCTGTAAATCTACGGTCTTCTCATTTCCTGACCTAGAAGTGGCTGCAAACTCCTTTTTCTCTTCTTTTTTATCTCCTACAAACTTTTCAACTTCTTTCTTACCAAAAGTAATAACCTTGGCTGCCTTGTTTTGTTATTTTCCACTCTCCTACAATGGGGTAGTATAAAATTGACACCATCCTTCAAAATATTATATGTGTTAGCTCTCCCATCATAAATTGAGTGCCTATCAAATTTCCATGGTCTTCCAAGGAGTAAATGGCAACAACTCGTTGGTAAGATATCACAAAGCACTTTATCCCTATATTCACCAATTTTAAATTCAACTAGAGCTTGCTCCTTAACAAGAATAGATTGATCATCACTAACCCATGAAGCTTGATATGGTTTTTCAAAAGGGATCCTTTCTAACTGTATTTTTTCAGCCATTTCACAAGACACTATATTATCTGTAGATCTAGAATCTATTACAATTTTACACACCTTACCTTTTCACTTGCAAGATGTCATAAACAATTGCCTTCTTTGAGTCATCTCTTTCTCCTTGGATGCTTGAAACAAATTTCTCCTCACCATCAAAATTTCACCAACTTTAGGTGCAACATGTAGAGTATTTGAATTTGAACTTCACATTCATCTTCTTGAACAATTTGAGCTCTTATTTCATTCTTCTTTTCTCCACCACTAGATGTTGAGCCAAGATTTTTAGGACATTTCCAAGTAGGGTGACCATACTCACCACACTTAAACACCTTCCTACAAAAAAATTAGGATTCCTACCACCAAATCTACCTCTTGATCCCCTAAATCCACCTCTAAAATATGCAACTGGTTCTTGTCCTTTATGTGCATCACCTTGGCCTTCATTGACTTGTCTTGAAGAAGAAAATGTTCCTCTGCCCCTTGAAGTGCTGCCCCTTCCTCTTGTTGACTTTTCTCATCTCCTTTTAACCTTCTCTTCTGCCCTTATAGCCATATGATAACATTCTTCAATTATCTTAGGATTATGCAAACTTATCTCATCTTGGATGTTAAATCTCAATCCACTAAGGTACTTGGCCACTTTCTCAACATCATCAACCATGTGTCCTACCCTTATGCTCAGTTTGTAAATCTAATTAGTATAGGTTTTCACATCCATTTCTCTTTGCTTTAAATCTTGAAATTTCTTTGACATTTGGATAGCATAATCATTAGGCAAAAAATTACCCTTTAACTTAGCTACCATCCTATCCCATGAAGAATTTTTTGACTTTTTTCATAATCCCACCAAACTAATGCATGCCCCTTCAACTTAGTCTTGGCTATCTTCACTTTTTCCTTATCAAATACATCCTCACATTCAAAGAAGTTTTCTAAAGCAAAAATCCAATCTAATAATGCTTCCTCATCTAAAGTACCATCATACATTGGTAAATCAACTTTTACCTTATGCTTGTTCCCTTTTACCACCTTCAGGAGCCTTGCCATCTTTTGATCTTCCTCATCCAATTCTTCATCTACATCTTCAAAGTCTTCATCTTCTTCCTCTTCAGATTTACGTTCATCTCCCACAATCATTCCTCTCTTTTGTCCTATCTTAACATTCTCCAACCTTGATAGAAATCTATTTTGGAATTCTTGCAACTTCCTCATCTCCCTCTCAATCTTCTCTTCCATCTCTTGCATCTTCCTGTTGACGGTCCTTTTGGCATAATCAACATGCAAACATAATATTGCTACCCTGTTTCTCCTAAAAGAGAAAGACAACACATGGATATCTTAGCTCACAAGGTCTTTATAGTTGGTTCTCAACTGTGCTGATGTCCCTCAGTGGTCAATGTAATAGTAATGTTCAAGGGGCCTACTGGTGTTGAGCTTCTGGATTGTTATGAGATCAAACATAAACTTAAAACCTATTCTAACTAGGGTTTTTAAAGAAACGTAAAAAGATAGATCAAGGCTTTGAGATAGAAAATAATGACACTTCATCTGAATTAACCAGACCTGTCACCTTCCAAGGAATTCCTAACTAAAACTACAGAACAAAATTAACTTGTGACTAAAACACAGTTTCGTTCATTCACAGTGCTGATTTCAACAGTAGATTGCAAGTTACCATTTAAAACCAAACATAAAAAAATCAAACTTAATTCCTTGAAAGATTCTTAAATCAGATGATTAATTCAAGACAAACACCATTCTGGAACACAACATGAAGTAGATTAAGATCTAGTTGCTTCTACTGTCAGTGAGACAAATAAGCAACATTTACAAATCTGGCACAATCACCAGTGTATAGAAAATTTGTGGCTCCTAATTGTTTCCATTTACACTAAGACAGCTGAAAGATACATTGGTCCATTCTGAATCTAACTCCTATTCTAAGAAGACAAAAGAAGGTCCCATTACAAAGAATTAGGATTAGCTTCTATCCCCTCTATTCCTATTCATTATAATCCTACCACTTCTCTTTTTAATTCTAACCTAGAAGTTCTAACCTTTACAAAGAGGAAATAATGCCTTATATATAGAATGCATCAAGAAGAATGCACTATCCCCATGTATTAGGGCTTACAAAATATCCGCTTCCAAGAGAGTCAGCTCTCAGATCTTTCTGAAAGAGTTAATACTGTATTCAATGTGAAGCCCTACTGTCCATGCTGATGAAAGATTGTTCCGGAAAGATCTGTAGATCTTTTTGCTACTGCAACATTTACTTCAGGACTTCGTGTCCATACTCAAACTCCTTCTGAAATCTACCTTGAATTCTCCAGAATATCATCATTAATATTGATCTATCTCTATCAGTAGTCACTACAGCTGTCCCTGTGAGTCATGGTTGCTTCTTCGTTCTTTCGGCCTCCTTCATGCTTTGGACCCCTCTACACATTTGACCACCTTTTGGAAGCACCATCAGGCTTCCCTTTAGATCTTCACACCACCTGAGCTGATCCATCACCCTTTGATATTAGAAGGAATTCATCTGGTTTGTGTTCTGTTAGTCTCCTTCAAGGTGGTAGTCAATCGGTCAATGGCCAATGAGTCACTCTTTTAGCTTCCTCTGATTGGTCGGGCATATGCCAAGTGAGATTCTCAGGTGGTCAAAGGTGGTTCAAACAACATCACATGTCGGTGAGACACTATCGGTGTCTCCTCGATGCAATTTCACCCTTCAGTAGTTATCAGCATGGCAGGGGTCAGTCAGCAAGACATTTCAGCGAGTTGCAGAAGTCATATCGAGCTCACAAAAAAAAACATCAGCAAGACTCTGTTATGTCAGTGAGACTTATGTTAATCGGCCAGACCTCCTGCCGAAGGAAAAATTATTGTCGAGACATCTCTATCGCTAAGACCCTTTGCAGTCAGCCAGACATCACGCCGAAGGGAGAACCTTTCTCCCCGATGCGGCCCTTTAAACAACTGTCAGCAAGAGTTACGCCAAAGGCATAACCTTCGGCGAGACATTCAACATTCAGGGAGATATTACCCTAAAGTAATTCCCTTTCACCGAGACCCTACATTTCATGCTCGGTGAGAGTTTTCTGTTCAGCCAGACCTTATGGCGAATACACCTTTCTCCCTGAAGGCACAACCTATCGGTGAGACATTTCTTAATCGCTGAGACCTCATAGTGATAATACCTTCTTTTTCTGAGAGCTCATTTTACTTTGGTAAGACCTTTTTTTGTCGGTAGGACATTATGCCGAAGGCCTACACCTTTGGCGAGCTGAGATCACATCGGGGGAAACTCTCTTAGGTCGGTGAGACTTCATGCCAAAAGAAAACCACTCTCCCCGAGCTCAAGCTTCTTTCAATGAGACCCCGTTTTGTCGATGAGAACTCATGGCGAAACCACAACTCTTTCCCCAAAGGCAACATCTTTTGGTGGGGCATCACCCAGTCACCAAGACTTCTCAGCGAGCCCAAACCGCTACACCGATGCCGCATTATTTCGGCAAGAGTCCACCCTGTTGGTGAGACTTTTTACTGATGCTACCATCCTTTGTTGAGACCTTCCTTTGTCGCCCAAACCTCATGCCGAACATAAATATTCTGCCCAATGAGATCCCCCCTGATGACATCCCTCTTCAGTGTGACCTCCCATGTCGGCGAGACCTTTTCCGTTTGCCGAGACCCTATGCCGAATGTAAAACCTTCTCCGAGAGCCCCTGTGAACAATTGTCGACAAGAGGTTCATTTGTTAGAAGAACCTTATGCCGAAGGTAATCTCTCTCTATGAGATCTTCATCTTTTGGCGAGCTCGAACCATTTTGGGGAGACTCCCGACCTATTAGACAGACTTCCCAGTGACTTTTCCCTGAGGATTTTTATACCAAATGGGACTAAAGCACGCTTTACAGCCAACTTTCTTGAGAGACATCACCATGTGCAGGATTTAGTCCTGCATTCAACAAAGAAAACCATAGTAAAGATCACACAAACAGAAGTTAATTAATCAAAATTATCATTAAAACAAATCTTATGTCAGTAAGGTGTCGTTAAATCTTTAAACAAAATGATCATACAAACAGTTCGGGTTTCAGGTCGACCCGTGGAATCCAATCCAGGGAGGAATTTCAGAGAATTATGAGCCAGGCAGATTCTAGCAGAATAAACATTAAAACACCCATTAGAAACTTAATCCGATCATTATCAATCAAGGAACAACATGCAATAAATTAATCATAAAATGCATCATCATTTATTAACCAGTCCTACTACATATTTCTTCACATTCCATCAGATTTCATGGAAATCCGTGTGGGATGGATTTCCATGAAGGAGGCGACATTCCCACAAGCCCAAAAAAAAATAGGGAACAACGAATTTTGGGAAAATCCGGAGGAGAAAGAAAAATTGGGAAAATCTGGTCCACGCGAAATTCTGCGAAGACCAAAAATCCCTGAACAATAGCGCTTAGCCGGAGTTCGAGTGAGATCCAGGAAAATCCAGATGGGGTGGAAAATCTCAAACTTAGGAGAAAACCCAAATTCTAACTGAGGTAGAACCAAATTTAGATAAAACAGAATATAGACCTAGGAGGAAAACAAAGAAAAAAATCCCAAGACCAAAGCCAATAAACAAAGGCAACGAAAGAAAAAAGAGAAGGGGGGACCCATTTTGTTCTAGAATAAAATGGGGTGGTTATGCAGGGCATAACACTTCCTTACCACATTATCTCTTTTTGGAGGCATCTTGACACTTTGACTGTTCAAATTCTTACTTTCTTCTCTTCAATCAACAACCTTCAACCTTCAAAAGACCTATTCCCTATGCTCTGATACCAACTGATGCAAGAATAGATGGATTTCACCTATAACAACTCAATTCAAGTTATTTCAAACAAAAATTTATCTCACAAACCCTTACAAAGCCCTTTTCCAAACTAACACTGCCATTTGGCTAGTAGGTCTGCAGGCCTAGTTTTTTCAAATTTTCTTCTCAAAGATTCTTCCAATACTCAAGCCCTTGAAAAATTTAGACACCCATCAAGGCCAACTAAAACATATATGAAAACCGCCATAGGTTCCCTTTGAACAACACAATCAAATCCTTGAGACTACGCTGACCTAATAGACCAATTAGGTCTCTTTTCCAAAGAAAGTGCTCTTAAATTTTGTAACTAGTCTTAGAAAACCACCCATACCTTGTCAACAGGTAACCAAAGTCCCAAATCAACAATTTTCAGGTTCACAAACTCTCATCTAACCACTCCCACAGAAAACCCTCATTTTCCTTCAATTAGGGTAGGGTTTACTCAAACTTGGGATTCTCAACCTTATACAACCTTGATACTACATCCAACACACTTTATTATGTCTTCATATACTCACAAAACCTTCACATAGCCCTCACACATAACCTTTTATCAATCTCACTCACAAAACTAACATTTTCATACCCAAACTCTTCATTTTCTTCAAGATAGTCCTAATCTCTCCCCCCAAAACTCTTCATACAGACCAAAATCTACACCCTACCATCCTAATTATAACTCCCTATTCCTATTCCACTTATTCACAGTGGTTACAGTATATGGAATGGGCTTTACTCCATATTTAGGGCCTCAAAACTTCAAAACTACACCTATAGACTGGTGAGTGTAATTTGAACCAAACTTGCACTATTTTCAACTTGAAACCCTAAAAAAAAATTAAAAATGAAAGTATCTCACCCCTCTACAATATGAAAAAACTTTTAGATTGATTAATTACAATATGGGGCTGTACAAATTGTTGGTAATGCAAAATTTACAGAGAAATATAGAAATTTAAGCAAAAACTGGGGTTATTCGTATTGAATCTTCTTCAAAACCATTTCAAAAACCTCTTACATAAATGTATGACATATATTTATACATTTCTCTCCTAAAATTTACCTCCAAACTATCCAACTAATTTCTATATTCCATTTGACTGTTGGTTTTCCTAAAAATTGCATTTTTTTGCATTTGCAACATTTGACAATTTGACAATTTTGTCAATTTTGCACCTTTAACCCCCAATACCTCCTAGAGACCACTAAAATGATTCAAAAAAATATAAGATGATAAAAATAGACCTTATTCATCAAAACCTACAACTTAACACCCTTAAACCCTTCAAAACCCCATATTTACATATTTTGCATTTTTATGCACCATTTGAGAATATAGCATCATTTAGGAAAGTGGACCCCTAAATACATTCTAATGGTCCATTAGACCTTATTGACACACATAATGACCACAAAAATCTCAAAAAACCTATCACCTAGTAAACTTGATCAAACTCAGATGAAAGTAAATGGGTGCTCCTGCACCATGAACCTTCATATCAATTATTTGTTTTCTTGCATTTTGAAGGGCTGAAAGAGTTTTGGTCTTAGATTATTTTTCCTCTTGTAGATACAATTTTAACCTTTGGTTCTCCATTCTAATTTTATTAATCTCATCAAGAGCATATATGAGTTCACCTTCCATATCAATCTCATATTCATTTTCATCAAATTCTTGTTCAAAATCACTCACTAAGTGATCTCCTTCTTTTTCTACATTCTTCACTACAAAATCCTCTTTTGTACTAGGTTTAAGTGGTGTTTGTTGTTGAAAATTCTATTGGGTATTTCTTTTTTTTCTATTTATTTTACTTTTTTCTGTAATGAGTGCTCCACTACTAGGAACCCATAAGTTGTTTAAAGTTTGTGCAAGGGTATGACTTTGATACCACTTGTTGGAGTACGAAAAACATTGAGAAGTGGGGTGAATTAGTATTATAATAACCAAATTCAATTCAATTATTTTTCAAAACACATAACTTATTTTTAATCATGGAATGTTCAATTTCAAGAATGCATTCAAATGTGATAGTCAATATCAGATCATTAAACCACATGAAAAAAGTAAATGTTGCAAAGTACGTATAGGAAGCTGCAAGACTAAATTACATGAATCATGATAACCACATAGATCACAAAAGAACCATAACACAATATTTTTATGAGTGGAAAACCCTCATAGGGATGAAAAACCACTCGGGAAAAATGCCTCACTAGCCACTTTTTGTGCCTCACTGGGAAAGCCTCACTGGCTACTTTTTGTGCCTCACTTGCTACAAAATATGCCTCACTAGCAAAGGAACCTCATTGGTTACAAGTATGCCTCATTATCAAATAAAACTTTCACATCAAGATAAAGAGTAAAATATAAAGGGTCTCTCCATTTCATTGAAGCTCATGGAAACTTTCTTCCTTAACACATTTCATGTCCTATAGATTCCATTGTATTGAAACCTAGAAAACATAAAAAATTATTAACTTAACTCTACACTGTCTTTTTGTATTTAATCTTTCAAAATATAAGATTCAATTTACAGTTCAACTGTAAAAAGCACATTCAAGAACTCATTTTCATGATACATCTGCAAAATAGGGTTTCGAGAGAAACTGCTCCCTATAAAGCACAATAAAATAACCAAATCATATGAACTTGCAAACTTGAATAATCAATTTTTTACTTAACCTTATGTTGTGCACAAGCCACTGTTATATATAGCAATCAATAATCTGATAAACCACATTACAACCATACCTATTTTGATGATAGAAAATAGCTGATAAAACATAAATCTTAACTGCACAAACCACTGAATCCTTCATCTGCTCATAACCACTACAAGTTTGTTGCTATCAAATCCTTGAAACATGTCGTTGCATACCATAAGATAAAAACCCTAAGTTCACTACTGTATACACCAAGTTCTCAACTTTGCATAATGTCCAACCTTGCTTTGCACATTATACAATGTTACCCTACTAAACCAGTAACCCTAGAAGGGTCTGGTAGAAACAATGAAATTTACTGCCTTCAAACCTTTCAAAAACATCCACAACCTAATAGGAAGGTTACTAATCAAAACAACTTTAATTCATGCCTTTGGAATTTTTAAATAAATACAATAATTTAAAAAACCCTTAGAGGAATACAAGAGCCCTTTGTCACCATACACATTAGACAAGGTTACACAAGTTTTGCAACTAAATATTCCAAGAAGAACCTCAAGGTATAAAGAAAAATGTGCCAACATTATACCATCAATCACTTGAATCTAACATCAATGACAAAGAACAATGCCAAAGCCAACACACACAAGAATGGTGTCAAGGTCCCTATGTTTGATGGATCAAATTAAGCTTTTTGGAAAGCTAGGATGGAAGCCTTTCTTGTCTCATTAAGGTTTGGTGTTTGGAAGTCAGTTGAAACTGGATACATTATGCCTACTACTCCTATAGAAAGTGATGATAAGATCAAGGATTATGAGAATAATGTCAAAGAAAGGAATGCTATCTTGAGTGGGATTTCTGATTCAAAACTTGTGAAGGTGATAAGCCTCAAAACTACTAAAGAGATCTAGAAAATGTTGCAAAGAATTTATGAAGGAGATGATAAGGTCAAGAAAGTAAACATAAAATTTCAAAGCCAATTTTGCAACCCTAAGGATCCTAGAAGATGAAGATATTGCAGGTTACATGCTTAGAGTGGATGAAATTTTCAATGTCAACAATGGTTTTTGTGGAAAACTAGAGGAAAGTGAAGTTGTGAAAAAGGTATTGAGAACAGTTCCTAAAGCTTATAGTGCTAAAGTTTCTACTATTGAAGAAGCTTAGAATTTGGATCAATATTCTATGCATAAATTTTTTGGTGCTTTATCTGCTTTTGAATTAAGAGAGTTTGACCAAGATGATCCAAAGAAAGGAACTGCTTTTAAAGTCAGAAAGAAAGATGATGAATTTGATCTAGGTGATCTTGATGAGGTGGATGCAAATTTTGTACAAGGAGATTGAAAAAAGGCACTAGAAAATACAGAGGTAACTTTCCTTCTAAATGTTTAAATTGTGGAAATATAGGTCATTATGTTTCTAAATGTCCAATCAAAGTTGCAAATGACAAACATAAAGATCATAAAAAAAAAACTATCAAGAAGAGTTGTTATGTTAAAGAAGATAGTGGTGTATCTGATGATGAGGAATCAAACTATCTAGATGATGGAAGTGATGAATGCTTGTTCATGGCTCTAAATGTTGGAACTAATTATACCAACCTTGAAAAAAGTATGAAGGAAATTTCTTCAGAAATAGGTCATAGTATTAAATGAACTATGTTGACTGATTTTCATGCAAGACAAGAGAGAAACTATTGGATAATTGATAGTGGATGCTCAAATCATATGATAGGTGATAAGAGTAAGTTTTTTAAGCTTGAAAAGTATGATGGTGGTCTTGTTAAGTTTGGTGATGATACATTTGCTAAGATCTATAGAAAAGGTTGTAAGTTTTTTAAGCTTGAAAAGTATGATGGTGGTCTTGTTAAGTTTGGTGATGATACATTTGCTAAGATCTATGGAAAAGGTTCAATTAGTTTTGATGACAAGCATAAGATAAATGATGTTCTTTATGTCAAGGGTCTCTACCATAATTTTCTCAATGTAGGAAAAATGTGTAGTAGAGGATACAATTTGGTATTTCAGGATGATGGCTGTGAAATTAGAAAAGGAAGCGCTGAAACATTGGTTGTAGTAGGAACAAGGACATAAGGAGATGTTTATCAACTCAAAGGTGGTAGTGTTAAGTGCTTTATGTCACAAATCAATGAAGGTTCACTACATCATAGAAGAATGGGTCACATCAATTTTGACATCCTAGTAAAGATCAACTCTACTCAAGCTGTGAGAGATCTACCAAAGATTACAAAGCATATCAATGCAATTTCCAAGGAGGGTGAGTGTAAGATCATGGGGGTCCAAAAAGTGGCGATATGACAAAAAATGACTGATGAATTTTTTTAATCTAAATTTGATGAAACGAAAAGTGTTTATTGAGAAAATTGTCGCCTTTTGCGCCAATATAAGATATTCCTTATTTTGAATTTAATAGATAATTATTTTATTTTCTACATGCATTATGACTAAGTCCTGATTGATAGGTTGATTGAAAAATATATATAATTTTCAAATGATTTCACATTTTTCAAATCCGAAAGATGTGGCACATTCTATGCTTCCCATACTATAGGATAAAAAAGAAAAAAATGAATTTTATAAATTTTGACCAAGTTATCATGGTCAACAAACACGTTTTAATATTTCAAAAAGTTCTAATAAAAAATCATAACTAATTATTTACTTGCAAAAAAATTACAAAAAAATGTGGCACATCTACGCATGTTTCCTCTACTTATATTGATTTTTTAGTTTTAAATTTCTTGTACTTAGGTTGGTCAGACATACACCTGCTTTTTATTTCTTTCCTGAAAATTTAGTACTACTGTGTTGAAATTTTAATTTTTCACCAAATAAATTTATTTTTTTCTAAAAAAGGAATAGTATCTTAGATACTAAATTCATTTTTCTACAAATTATATTCTTACATATTTTTAAATTATGTTAATAACCTACTCAAATTTTTATGTCAAGTTGTCTAACTCTGTTTTTTCTGAATTTTCATTGCCACTTAAGGGCCTAGTTTGGACCCCGATGATCCTGCACTGACCCAGGAGTGTCAGTTTGGAAAGAACACAAAGAGGTTCAAAAATAAAGAATATTCTATCACAAGACCTTTGTAGTTGTTGCATATAAACATATGTGGACCTACTAGATTAAGAAGCTCTCAAGATGACAAGTATTTTATATTTTTGATAGATGATTACTCTAGAATGATTTGGGTGACATTTATCAAAGAAAAATAAAAAGATGTAGACAAGTTTAAAGCATTTAGGTCTATGGTTGTGAATGAGATGGATCTAAAAATGAAATGTTTGAAGTTTTAAAGAGGCAGCAAGCTCATATCCAATGAGTTTAATAGATTTTGTGAAGATTATAGGATAAAGAGACATTTATCAGCTCCTTGGACTCCTCAGAAGAGGGAAGTTGTGGAGAGGAAGAACATGACAATTCAATAAACAAGGACCATGATGAAGGAATATAATGTACTTGAAGTCTATTGGAAAGAATAAATTCATATTGGAGTGTACATTCTTAATAGAGGAAAAGCAAGAGTGAAAAGTTCAAAGACACCCTATGAACTATGGTATGGAAAACCTCCTACTGTGAAATATTTCAATGTTTGGAAGCAAATGTTATATGAGGAGAGATGAAGAAAATTTAGGAAATTTTGATGCAAGATTAGATGAAGGTATCTTCCTTGGATACTCTACAAAGAGAAAGGCATACAAAATCTATAAAAAAAGGCTAAAGAAGATAGTTGAAAATGCAAGTGTCAAAGTGGATGAAGAATCACGTCAAAGCTCAGTGTTGATAGAAGGATATGAATCTGATGAACCCCCTTGCAGAGAAGAAGAAGAAGAAGAAGAAGAAAGAGAAAGAGACAACAATGGAAGAGGAAGAAGCTCTAAAAAATCATTGTAAGATTCCTAAGTATGTGTAGAGGAATAATTTTGAAGATCAAATCATTAGAGATATGAGAAAAGGTGTGCTGATAAGACTAAGAGCTGATATGACAGAGGAATATGTAAAATTTTATTTACTTTCTAAGGTAGAACCTAAAACTATAACTGAATCATGCAAGGATGAGAGTTGGATAAAAGGAATGGAAGAAGAGATAAAGTAGATTTAGAAGAATTGGACATGGGAACTAGTCCCAAGATCAACAAACAAGAATGTGATAGGAACTATCTAGGTGTTTAGGAACAAGTTGAATGAGAATGGAGAAGTTATTAGAAACAATGCTAGGCTTGTGTGTAAAGGATACTCACAAGTGGAAGGAATATATTTTTAAGAGACTTTTTCTCTAGTAGAAAGAATGGAAACCATTAGGATTTTTTTAGCTTTTGTAGTTGTAGTGATGAAAAATGTATCCCTTTACATTTTCTCACTTTTTTGGGCCCTCCTAGTTAAAATGGACTTAATTGTGCCTTATTTAATGTTGTAAAGTGCACCCCTTTACACTTTCACCCTTATTTAGGGCTCCCTTAATTAATTAAGCTGAATTATGCCTTAATTGGCCCTTTAATTCTTTTTCCAAGCCTATTTAATTACATTTTTTGAAGAGGAAACCCGTCATTCATCAATTCCTTAACATAAAACTACATTGAGTAATGTGTGCCCTAGGTTTAGGGACCTAAGACCCATTCTCCCATGGGCGAATGGGTCCTCCCTTGACCTTAAGACCTAAATTTAAATTATGTTTTTTGGAATTATTTTAATGTTTTGAAATATATGATTCAATGTCAGCTTATGATATTTGAATTTCAGGAAATTGAGGATACATACCTATAAATATAAGGTTATTTCACTAAGTTTCACCTAGCAACTTCATATGATTTTTAAGAAAAATTCACAAGTGATCAAGAGCATTCAAAGGAATATTTATCAGATTTTTATTGTAGCATTCAAGATCCAATTATCATATCAAAGTCTTTTTGCATCATGCATGTTTTGGAGCTAACATTGTGATGTAGGTTTCATGATTAAATCAAGCATTCAAAGCACTATTTCAAGCAAGATTCAATGTTCAAGATCCACATCCATTGAAGCCATTTCATGAAAGTTGTAGACTCTCATTCAAGGATTTATCCAAGGGTTTGTTGAGTAGTAACATAGCATTGTTCATTCGTCATTCCCTCTTTCATGCTTTTATTCATTTCAAGGTTTGATTACCAAAACAGGGTTTGACCAAGGCAAACCCCCATTCACCAAAAATAAAGAATTTTCCCCTTCATGTGTTTGTAGATCTAGGTGGAAGAAAGCTTGAAGATCTCTTGAAGAGAAAATTTGAAGAAGTTGACAAAGTTGCAAAAGTTGTCATCTCACAGAAACTTATCTACATAATTTATTTCTAAAATTCTGACACTGTCACTTGGAAAAATTGAAAGATTCAGATCTAAATATCAGATTCTCTTGAAAGTTACAGAAAAACCCTAACAGTGGACCCACTCACCCTTGGGTGAATGAGTCCCAATCAACCTTCAAGAAATCACTTTTGGTGATTGCTAAACATAGTTCTTCCCTTCTTAGATATGTAATTTAACTTTTGGTTCTACTTATTTTAAGTTTAATATTGTTGTTTCAAGTTTAATTTTCCATGATTGAGTTGATTTTCTATTTTTAATCTTTCTCCCAAAAGTTCCTAGTGAACCTGACCCCTGTCCTCCACACAAAAAGGAAATTTGTAGATTCACACCTTGAGTTGAATCACCTAAGGGTTATAAGCCAATTCTTTGTGTGGATCTCATTTCCTAATCAAACAAGGAAAATAAGTCCCTAAGTGATTCATTAATCCTATTGACATGTACAAGAAAACTGAGAGGGGGGGTGAATCAGTTGTCACCAATCACATTCATCACAAATCTCAAAAAATTATTAGCTCCACATCCACTTTAATCTATTATTAAGTATAAGCATGAAGTGTAAATAACAAAAAGCAATATCAACACAAGAAACACTAGATTTATGTGGAAAACCCAATAAGGGAAAAACCACGGTGAGGATTAACTCACAATATAAGAGTAATTTCAAAACCATTTACAAAGAGGCTCACTGCCAAAGGGATCACTACCCAAGATATGACTCATTGTCCAAATGGGAGGCTCACTTCCTATAGATACAAAAAGACAAAATGAAGAATGTTACACAAAGAACATTATATCAATGCAACAAAAGATCCACCACAACAACTTGTACACATCCACAACCTTGATAAGAGAATTGCAGACACCATTGGCTCACTACTTTCAGGAGTCCAACACATTGAAGTTCTTGCTGCCTTAGTTCACTTTTGCACAATTTCTCACATCTATCTTGCTTATGACACTTGTGGTGTACAATCCTTAACATCTTGTCCTATATTTATACCATATTCAACCTTAGAAGCTTTCTCCAAGGTTGGCTACACACTCTTCATTTTAAAAATTTAAATTAGGTCAGAAACTCAACATTCTTGCAGTGGATGAGAATGAGAGAGGACTAAACCAACACTTAACCAGGACCCAAAACAACATCTTGGATCAATCACACACTTCCTTAATTGATACTTATCCTTCACATGATGTGTAAACACCAGGTCATGAAAACCTAATGAAAACACCAATGAACTTTGAAGTACATGCTT
Organism: Sequoia sempervirens; assembly: GCA_007258455.2. Classification (NCBI taxonomy): domain Eukaryota; kingdom Viridiplantae; phylum Streptophyta; class Pinopsida; order Cupressales; family Cupressaceae; genus Sequoia; species Sequoia sempervirens. The sequence continues at coordinate 518,809,132 of VDFB02281492.1, forward strand.
CTGCAACAAGAATATAACATGCATACCACATAACATGCTTCACCATACAATAGAATCCATATTAGATGCCTTTAGATTCATTCGCAGCTACTGCAACAACCTTCATACACATCACTTTCCATCAGTCCATGCAGACTATACAAACACACATAGTAGCTCTGAAACTATATCCTTGAATGCATTACCATATTCTTTGAAATATTTATTGCAGTTGTATTATCACAGAAGATAGGGATAGGCTCATCATACATCAATCCTATATCCTTCAATGTTTGCTTCATCCATAGTACTTGTGTGCAACAAGATGCTACTGCAATGTACTCAACCTCTGCAGTGGATAAATAAACTAAATCTTGTTTCTTGCTTAGCCATGAAATCAACCTACATCCAAGAAAGGATGCACCACCACTTGTACTCTTCTAGTCATCTACACAACCAACCCAATCTACATCAATGTAAGCACTCAAAGTAAAATCAGTATCCTGAGGATACCACAAACCATAATCCAAAGTCCCTTTTAGATATCTAAATATCCTTTTTACAACTGTAACATGTGTTTCTTTGGGTTCTACTTGAAATATAGCAACAAAACATATTGCATGCATGATATCTATTCTAGTAGCAATAATATATAATAGTCCACCAATCATAGATATGTACTTGCTCTGATCAACTTTAGGAGATTCATCATCCATAATTTGCATCGAGCCACCATAGTGGTACAGACCGGTTTGGAGTCATCCATTCCAAACTTCTTCATCAATTCTTTAACATACTTTGATTGTGAAATGAATATGCCCTTATTAGTTTGATTCACTTGAAGTCCAAGGAATAAATTCAACTCACCAATCATAGAAATTTAAAACTCTTTTTGAATCTCCTCTGCAAATTTCGTACACATACCCTCATTTCCTCCAAAGATAATATCATCAACATACACAACCACTATCAAAATTTTGTTTCCTTCAACCTTGAAATAAAGATTACTATTTGTGGAGCCTTTGTTGAACCTTTGTTGAGTCAAATACTTGTCAACCTTCCATACCATGCTCTAGGAGCCTGTTTAAGTCCATACATTGCCTTTTTCAACTTACAGACCATGTACAGTTGATCTGATAACTAAAATCCCTTTGGTTGTTCCATGTAGACCTCTTCTTCCAATTCTCCATTCAGGAATGCAGACTTAACATCCATCTAGTATACCTTGAAATATTTGTGAGCAGAGAATTCCAAAAACATCCAAATAGCCTCCATTCTTTCCCTCGGGGAAAATTTCTACTGAAAGTCTATTCCTTCAACCTATGAATAACCTTTCCACACAAGCCTTTCTTTTTTTCTTACTACTTCTCCATTCTCATTCAACTTATTCCTGAATACCCATTTTGTACTAGTTATGTTCTTGTTTAGTAGTCTAGGAACCAATTCCCATGTCTAGTTTTTCTTTGTCTGTTGTAATTCCTCTTTCATTGCTCTAACCCAATTTTCATCTTTGCATGCTTCAGACACTATTTTATGTTCTATCTTAGAAAGTAAACACAAATTTACCTCAATTTCTGCCATTTTGATTCTTGTCATTACACCTTTGCCCTTTTCTCCAATTATCTGTTCTTCTAGATGATTTTTTGTACATATTTTGGAGTCTTAGGAGCAGGTTCTTGAGCTTCTTCTTCTTCAATCTATTTTTATTCTTCCTTATTATCTTCTTGTTCTTATCCGTAGATAGGTTCACCTAGTTCAAGTTCACTTATTTCAACTGATCTGTGCATATTTTCATCAACTTTTACATTTGCACTTTCAACAATATTTCTCAATCTTTTATTGTAGCATTTGTAAGCTTTTCTTTTGGTTGAATATCCAAGGAAAATACCTTAATCACATCTTGCATCAAACTTTCATAGGTTCTCATCATCTCTTTTAATATAACATTTTCTTCCAAACACCTTAAAGTACTTAATAGTAGGAATTTTTCCATACCACAATTCATAAGGAGTCTTTGTGCTATTGCTTTTGATTTGAACTCTGTTAAGAATATAACAACAGTGTGAATTGCCTCTCTTCAATATACTTCAGGTACATTTTCCTCTTTCATCATAGTCCTTGCAGCTTCTGGAACAGTTTGATTCTTCCTCTCAGCAACTCCATTCTGCTAAGGAGTTCTAGGAGCAGAAATATGCCTCTTTATACCATGATCTTCACAAAACATATTAAACTCATTGGAGGTGAATTATCCACCTCTTTAAAACCTTAAAATTTTTATTTTTAGGTTCACTTCATTCTCTACCATAGCCTTGAACACCTTGAATATGTCTAGAGCTTGGGATTTCTCTCTAAGAAAAGTAACCCATGTCAGTCTAGAATAATCATCAATTAAAAGCATAAAATACATTTCACCATTAAGAATTCTTGTTCTTGTAGGACCACAGAGGTCTATGTGAATCAATTCCAACATTCTAGTAGTTGATTGTTCTTTTCCTTTAAAGCTACAACTTGTTTGTTTTCCCAACTGACAACTTCTACAGACATTATTGGTAGGCTTTGTGATTCTTGGAAAATCCTTGACAACTTCTCTTGAACTAATCCTAATCAGGTTGTCAAAGTTTACATGTCCCATCCTCTGGTGCCATATCCAAATTTCATTAACTTGAGACACAAAACATTGATCATCAACACCCTTAATCTGATAAATGTTTCCATCTGTTCTTCTTCCTATAGCTACCACGGTTTTGGACCATTTTTTGATCTCACAAGTATTATCTTGAAACACAAGCTTAAATCATTTTCTATGTGCATTTTTCCAACACTCAAGAGATTATGCCTTAAGCCCTTAGCATAATAGACATCACTAGTATTGTGTTTTCCATCAAAACTAATTGTTCCTTTTCCAACAATCTTTGCTCCAAAATCATCTCCAAACATGACTAATCCTCCATCATACTTTTCAAGTTTAGTAAACTTACTTTTTTCATTGGTCATATGATTTGAATAGCCACTGTCAATTACCCAATAATTTTCATCTTGTCTAGCATGAAAGGAAGAAACCAAAGTACCTTCCACCTCTTCCTTCTTGTTTTCCAAACCACATTCCCTTGCACATCTTCCATGGTTAGTAGACATTGATTTATTCTCTAAGGCTAGAAACAAGCATTCATCTTTATCACCCTTAGTATCAGATTCATCATCAGAAATTCTAGCATCTTCTCTAACATAATACAATTTCTTGAACTTTTTGTCCTTTTTGTCTTTATTGTCTCCACTCTTCTTGTGTATAGCTCTATTTGGACATCTTGAAGCATAGTGACCAATATTTCCACAACTAAAACATTTAAAAGGTAACATACCTTTGTACTTGTCGATACCTTTGTTCAATTTTCTTGTAAAATTTGCTTCCAACTCCTCTGAACCTTCACTATCCGGATCATCTTCTAACTTTGTGGCTTTGAAGGAAATTTTTGATTTCTTTTTTTCTTTTCCAAATTTCCTCATTTCAAATGTGGTCAAGGTTCCAAATAGCTATTCTTTAGTGAATTTCTTTGGATCATAAACTTCCTCAATGGTTGAGACTTTGTCATTGTATCTCTCTAGTAGGGTCATCAGAATCTTCTCCATTACATATTCATCTGTTAAAGTACCACCTTGATTTTTGACTTCATTTTCTACAATATCAACTCTTTGAAAGTAGCTTGCAATGTCTTCACCTTCTTCGATTTTCAAGTTCTCATATCTATTCTTAGTTGTTAACTTCTTTGGAAATTTGACTCTATCATTTCCTTCATAGATATCTTTCAACTTTTCCCAAACTTGATAAGAAGTGCCTAAAGAAATAACTTTTGTCAGCTCAGTCTTAGATAAAGCACTATAAATTGCATACCTTGCTTTTTCATTTTCTTCATAGGCAGAAATCTCATCTATAGAAGAAGGACCACTTGTTGGCTCAACATATTTTGTCTAAATAGCTTTCCAAGTCTTGTAGCCAAGAGAGATAAGGTAACCTCTCATTTGCACTTTCCAGAAACTATAGTTAGATCCATCAAACATAGGGATTGTTAATTTTTGTGCCATTGAATCTACCTCAAGCAGTTAAGCTCTTCTTTAAGGAACCAAAGCTCTGATACCAATTGTTGAAATGCACAAGACAATTGAGAGGGGGGGTGAATCAGTTGTCACCAATCACATTCACCACAAATCTCAAACAATTATTAGCTCTACATCCATTTTAATCTGTTATTAAGTATAAGCATGAAGTGAAAATAAAAAAAAGCAATATCAACACAGGAAACACTAGATTTACGTGGAAAACCCAATAAGGGAAAAACCACGATGAGGATTAACTCACAATATAAGAGTAATTGCAAAACCATTTACAAAGAGGCTCACTGCTAAAGGGATCACTTGATCCAGGTGGATCTTCTGAACCTAAAAAATTGAAGTGTTCCCATTTCTCCCAGAAGCAGTGCCATGGCATAGAGCTCAGAATACTGAATCGGGCGCAACTTGAATGGGCAAAAAAAGAGTCTGTTTGCTCAAGTTACGCGTAGTCAAAGTTTGGTCAACCCTTGGACTAGAAGGTTGTCAAAAGGAAAAAAATTGATGGACTTGGAATCAGTGAAAAGTGATGTCACTTTCAAGGGCTCGATGATATGAACCCAATGATGTTCGTTTCGTCGAAATTTGAGTCCATATGTGCAAGATATCGCTGGTCAAACTTTGGTCAAACACCGATCAACTCAGCTACCAAGGATGACAAAAAGGAAGAAATTTTGACATCATAAAAAATAACCAAGTTAGTGTCATCGTGAAGGTCTCATCGTCGCAATTCCAACGACATTCGTTTCACACAAATCGGAGCTCGTATGCACGAGATATAGTCGGTCAAAGTCTCAGTTGACCAGGGTACCATATGGTGTAGTTGCTGATGTCAGCATGATGTCATCATGCTGACTTGGTGGTCAAGACATTGTATGGATGCTGAGCTAGATTAACAAGATGCTACACGTGTTAGTCCGTACAATACGATGTGGCAGGGGACATGGCAGATGACATCATCAAAGTCAGCGAATTTGGAATCGACACGTGTCCTCTAGATGACATGTCATGGTGACTAGACATGGATGCACATGTGACATGGACATTGAGTTGGTAGTTGAATTTGTGACATCGTTGATGGCTCTGGCGAATCGTCTCTTGACACGTGGCATCCTCTGAGCGCGACATGTGTTGATCTTTTCCTCCATTTCTTAGGCGGTTGCGGATGGGTTTGCTTTTATAAGAAAAATATTCTTAATGGGATTTGAACCCCACCCATCTGGCTGATAGACTGGCTGAACTCACCATTAGACCAAACAGTTGGCCGTTTCCTAATTACGGATGCCGGTTCCTTTGTTTAGAAGTTTGTTCATTATGAGTGGTTGAAAAGAATGCCGATGGGACTTGAACTCTGATCGGTGGGGGAAACAAAAGTCAAAGTCACCACGTGGGAATCGATAGCCTTTGGATTTATGTTGGCACAAGTTCTATTTGGTTAAGAGGTAGGCTGAGGCCTAACCAAATAACCCTAAATGGGTATTTAAATAAAATACAAACAAAACCCCAAAAAACAAAATAAGCTCGAATAAACAAATAATAAGGGCTCAAACAAATTTTGATTTGTTATTTATTAATAAGGGGGGTTATTGTTTGTTTTATGGGAAAAATTACAAATTGGTGGTTTTTAGCCCTATATGGGAACTTCTAGTATAAAAGGAGGATCTAGGAGGCTTCCCAAATCATCCATCGATTGATCACTTCCTAAGTTGATCCATCAGTTGATCATTCTCCATTGTATCCCATTCTCTTGGTCTTTGAGAGGCTTTTGTGAGAGAATTTTTAGAGGGAATTAGGAGAATATCTGAGTTGTGATGGAATGATGTTCTAATCTTGTAGTAGATCCTTTAGGCAAAGTCAGTTTCCTTACTCTTTGTTAATCATCCCTAGCCTAGAGAGCTTTTGAGAGGGGTGTGAGTGAGAGACTTTTTGTATGACTTTGTGGATGAGCTACAAATATTGTAAAGCAGTGTTTGCAAGAGGCTCCAGTGGAGATTGTATTGCCATTTTTGAACATTTCAATAGATTGGTCACTCAGTTGAGCTCGACCTAGAGACGTACTCACTTTATGGCGAACTCTGTAATCAAATCGATGTCTTCTTTACTCTCTCTTGGTTCTTTGATTTGAATTCTCTCTATTTAATGTTCCTGCTACTCTATTATTGATGTCTTCATGCCTTTGTTCATAATCACTTAGCAACATTTGTCATAGATCCCTTCCGCTTTACGGATCATCACTACCCAAGATAGGACTTAGTATCTAGATAAGACTCACTGTCCAAATGGGAGGCTCATTGCCTATAGATACAAAAAGATATAAAGAAGAATGTTACACAGAGAACATTATCTCAATGTAATAGAAGATCCACCACAACAACTTGAACACATCTACAACCTTGATCAGAGAATTGCAGACACCATAAGCTCACTACTTTTAGGAATCTAACACATTGAAGTTCTTGCTACCTTAGTTCACTTTTGCACAATTTATCACATCTATCTTGCTTCTCACACTTGTGGTGTACAATCCTTAACATCTTCTCTTGTATTTATACCATCTTCAACCTTAGAAAATTTCTCAAAGTTTGGCTACACACTCTTCATTTTACAAATTAAAATTAGGTCAGAAACTCAACATTCCCGCGGTGGATGAGAATGAGAGTGGACCAAACCAACACTTACCCAGAACCCAAAAAAACATCTTGGATCAATCACACGCTTCCTTAATTGATACTTATCTTTCACATTACGTGTAAACACTAGGTTGGTAAAACCTAGTGAAAACACCAATGGACTTTGAAGTACATGCTTCTACAACAAGAAGATAACATGCGAACCACATAACATGCTTCACCATACACTGGAACCCATCTTAGATTCCTTTAGATTCATCTGCAACTACTACAACAACCTTTATACACAAAACACTTTCCATCAGTCCATTTGGATTGTACAGACACACATAGTAACTCTGAAACTAGACTTTCGAAGCACCAAACCACAAACACCTTTGATAAAAAAAAAATAACACCATTACAAGCCTTCTTCTAGATCTGCAAGACCTAAAAAAAACTAGTGAAGGACTGCGAAGTAGATATATTTCTCCCAGTCCATAGACAAACAACTCTATCAGAACAGTTCACAAACTAGTGAACTTAACTTTCACTCTTCATCAATCCATAAGCTATAATCCAAGAAATATCACCTAGAAGAATGTCCTTAAACAACAATTCAGATCCGCACAAGCATAGGATCAGCACAGAAGAAATGTAGAGCACATACCAGAGAACATTTTGAACATGCACACAATTTTGTCTTAACTATTTATTAATTTTCTCAAAAGCACTTGGTAACTCATCATATCAGCACACCTACAACACCATATAGATAGCTCCATGTACTCACAAAATCTCTACAGTATCTACACTATACATGCACCACTTGCAATCACTTATTTCCTTTCTCTACAACAACCTACACTGTGTTGACATCAATAACAACATTAATGACAACACCACCATACTCATTCATACTTGCAACAAATCCATTTTGATAACCCACCTACTTTTCCACATTTTGATTTTGGTGAACCCAAATTTTGAGCATTGCATCTTTCTAATTTTGGAGTCCATTTCAGCCCTAGATCTAGGATTTGCATTCATTTGAATTTAATTGAACCTCATTTAGGTTTTCTTAACTGGATTTGTTTGCATCTCATTTAGGGTTTTAGGATTGCATTTTTGCATTCTTTTAAGATCTAATTTTTTTTAAAAAAAGAGTCAATTTGCATAACATTGGATCATCATTCATTTAAATTTGAAAATTAAATCAAAATTGCATATAAAATTAGGTCTCCTAGTTTTTCATTTAGCATTATTTTTCATTTGCATTTAGACTTAATTTTATATAAAACTAAAATTGCAATCGCCTGTCTTAGTCTAGAATCTGAAAACCATAGGAATCAACTCAAAAATCTGTAAATTTATTTTTCAAAACCCTTAGCTAGGACTTATTCACCCATGGGTGAATGAGTCCCTGATTAGGGATTTTTCTTACATTTTGGGCATTCTATTTCTATATTTTTTTTTGTTATTTTTAGTTTGTTTTTACAGTTTGAAGAATTTATGTTATCTCAAATTGATCATATTAAGCTTCATTTGATAAATTTAGGGCATTGTGTGAATTCAAAACTACATTTTCAAGACACCATTTTTAGGTTTTTTCATAGCATAATCATAAAATTATCTTTTTTGAAATCTAAAAAATTGCTTTTACATATTTGCATTGCACTTTACATTCTAGGATATTTCATTACATTTCACCTTCTATCCATTTTTGGTGCATACCGAGTTTGTGAAACTTTTATGAGCTTCACAATTTGGTTTCCTATTGCCAATACTGTCATGAGATGTAGTTCAAGACTCATGCCATCTTTTGATACATCATTCATCGTATATCTTGGGTTTTCTAACTCTTTCAGTCATAGTGTTGACACTAGTCAACCGACTATAAATCATACCCTTAATACTTAATTTCCAATGACTTCCCTACCCACAAATAATGTGCATGATGTCAGAAAAATGGTTACTAATTCTCATAAGAAAACATAAGAAGGATAGATGAAGAAATAGAAAAATTATAAAAAATTGTGACTTCTATAAATATTGCTGGTAGTGTCATTCCTGATTTAGATAACGTGAAGAAAATTCTTGAAAATGAATATGGCATAGATATTTCGTGAAGTCTAGCTCATATTGTTGATAAACATGCTCCTACATTGACTAGTTGTGCCCAAGATTTTTTTTATACTCAAAGTGAAGGTACAAATTCAATTCCTCCTTCTAGAACCCTTACCTCTATTCCTACATATACCAGTACTCATGTTACTACAACCATCCAACTTACTAGCAATGTCAACATTTCCTTAGGTATTTCCACTTAGAATCCCCTTAGCTTTGTGCATTCAAATATCATATCTCCTCCTCCATCTCCCCACAGAAACTTACAATCCACTTGCCCTCCCCATTCATACACAACTCCACCTTATTCACCTCCATCTCACAATACCAACAATGATCCAGTCCTTAACACACTTTTATAAAATCTCATTCCTCCAATGAAAAATTGACATACTAAACCAAAACAACAATGACTGACCTTCACAATACATCAAAACCAATCCATTATCCTTGGAGATATTGAGAACACAAATGCCTCAAGGTATAGATGTTCCTAGATTTGAGAAATATGGTGGGAAATGAGATCATGATAACCATGTTTCCACATATACAACCTTATGTAGTGAATTCATTATTGAAGATAAAATCTTAGCTAAACTCTTCCCTAGATCCTTGAAAGCTACTACTTTAGAGTGGTTTTTCTCTTTATTGAATAATTCAATACATTCATTCAATGAACTTACTGATGCCTTTTTCAACCACTTCCAAATTCACATGCATCCGAAGACAACCCTAGCTGATTTAATGAAATGTAAACAAAAGGATGATGAAAAAGTTACTGATTTTGTAGTGTTATATCAAATTCTTTACTCAAAAATAAACATTAAGATTCTTGATGCCAACCTTAAAGAATGTTTATTACCAATTTACAAAACAAAATCCAAGCCAAACTTGAGAAGTTAAAATTCCCATCCTTTACAAATTTGTGTAAAAACTTTTGTGATTACCAAAATTTGGTTAGTAGTTGTGATGTGAAAACTCCCTTTAACCATCCTAAAAAGTCCAAATCCACACCTCAAACCAACTATCAACCTTTCAAGAAATGAAATAAGGGATTTCTACAACTTAATCTTCGTCAACCAAATCAACATGTTGACACCCACATGGATACTATAAAGATGAAAAATTCATATGCTTTTGGGGATAGAAATATACAATTCACCCCTCTACCTAATACCCTTCATAACACCATTTTCTAACTCTTAAACAAGAATTTGATTTCCTTACCTCCTGTTAGAGCTCCTGATCATACTAAACCTTTACCTTAAAACCATAGACTGAATGCCTATTGTCATTTCATTGACAAAATGGACATGATACAAAATATTACAAGTGTCTTAAACATATCATGCAAGACCTCATTGATTCTAATCATATTCAAATCGGAGGTATTAATGATCAAGGTAATAAATCTGTAGCTCCTCCTAACCAAAACTTTCAAATATTTACAAATCCTATGCCAAATCATAACATTTCCTTTGTCAAAGCTAGTGAAAGAAAGAATGATCTGATGAATGTTGACACAGATGATGATAACAAAAATGGTAATGAGGAACATTATAAACTATATGGTCAGATTTATTGACACTAAAAATTGTAAGGGCCAAACTAATATACCCCTTGAAATTGCTTTCTCACAAAATGACATACTAAAAAAGGCACCTGATGGCCCTCTTTACATAGTTGGAAGAATTAATGACAAGCCTACTAATGGGATATTAATTGATCCTATATGTGTAGAGAACATGATCACTGAGGAATTCTTATTTGTGCATGAGCTATATCAAGATACTTAAGAAAAACCAAAAGCATGGATCAAAATGCATAATGGTTTTTCCTTCCCTATGATAGTTTTGATAAATCTTCCTTTAAAAGTTGGACTGAAACAATTAAATGTCTCATTCACCATCATCCTGAATTTGGACCAAATTCATGTGAAGTTAGGCTAGCCATGGCCTCGCTCCATGAATGTTGTCCTGTCAGTTGTGCATAAATGCTTAAAGTTTCCATTTGGAAATGAGACCTTTACTCTACATCATAGTGGATTTAATATTGTGTCTTCATCTGGGAACTTCTCATTGGATTTCTTTTGGCCCGAGCCTATAGAGCCTAGTAGACCCTATGAGGACTTTTTTTCAAATCCTACCAAAAGTTTAAGGAAAGTGCATAGTAGAGTTATCCCTGACCAATATGCCTCAACCTGCAATTGAGCCTTCTATCCTTGATGAGACAATGAGTGAACCAAAAGCTCTTCCAAGTAACCAAGACCAGCAATGATAACTTTAAGAAACTTCCCTCAAGAAAATATATAAAATCCTTATTATTTTTGTTTTTTTGAAAAAATTATTAATTTCTATTGGCGAATCTTTCCATTTTTAAAAAAAAATTATTAATTTTATTGGAATTTCTTTTACATCACTAAAATTTTGTAGAAAATATTGGAAAATATTAGAAAATTATAAGAAAATTTATTAATTGTGATGATGAAATTTTCCATTTAAAAATAATAATTCTTATGCAAAAGTAGGGGCCTGAGGGCGGAAATGATCAATGGGTTTAAGGGGTAGACTATAATATTTAGTTGTCACCATTGATTTAAAATATAATCTAACTGCCCATTGGGATCAACAATCCAAAAGAAATTTTAGGTCCCCTAAGCATTACATCTTGGGTATGTTTTACCTCACATAATACAAGGGCCATTATATTATACTTTAATCCAATGATGGCAACTAAATATTGGAAATATGGCCCTAAAGAAACTAATAATTATGATATACTATTTGTGAATTAATTTCAATTTCTACTATAGCTTATAAAATTTATGTGAATCTAATCTAATCATGTATCGAATATTGTGATCAATTTTTTAGTTCAAAAGTTTAATAAAATAAATTATTTGGTGATTTAAATAAGACTATAATAAAATTGTGTAAAAGTGTGGCAATTCAAGGCATGTTACAACATGAACTATTAGCCAAATTTGGATTCCCAATTACAACTATTAGCCAATTGGTGAATATTAGCCACTAAAAAAATCATTGAAGACCAGCCTATGAAAAATCCTTCACCTATTTCCAAGTATAAGATATAATGAGATAATCAAATAAGTCCTATTCTGCCTCCTAAAGCCAAACAAGGCTAAAAATATAAAGAGAAAGAGGTTGAACAACCTCCCATGGTTCCTTCCATTCCACCCTTAAGGGAAGAAAAGAAACCTATGATTGATAAACCCACTCCTACACAATCACAACTTGAAAATTGAATGAAAAGAAACATAAATCTAGAGAGCCAAAGCGTAGACATCATGCTATTGCTCATTTTTTGCAAGGAAAAGAAAAAAAAACAACATAAAAAATAAAAATCCAAACTTGTCTCAAGAATTTCATGATGCCTCTCCACCTTCATTGTAACATAAACAACAATAACCTTCTATGGATATTGTCATTAGACTTGCTATTGTGGTCAACTTGGATGATGATATAGTGAACTTGCAAAGATTGATGAACAAGTGCATAATGAGTTGAACTCATTGTTTTCATCTTGTATGGAATTAAATGATAAAAATATCATTATGATGCTCCTAATAAGAGTGTTGAACTTGGCATTTTTTCTAGTTTGGAACTTGATGTTTTCCTTTTGGCTAGTTGTTGACCTCCTTCATACACTGAACAAGATTGGGATGTAGATGACTTGCTATAGGTTGAATCACATGTGCCTTACTAGTCTTGTATTTATTTTATTTTCCATGTTTCTTTATGTGATTGCATGTGCATAATGGGATCTCCCCATATTGTTCTGTTTGGTGTATCTCTTCATGTGCATTCTCTTATTTGTACCTTCATTCTTCTATATGTCATAAACATTTACCTTTTCTTTGTCTTATGTTTTCCTTTTAGGGATGATGCAAGGTGTTGAGACATTTAGGTCTCTTCCATGTTGACCCAAAAACTTTCTCTTTGTTTTCGATCTCCATGTGTCATTCTTCTAGTTCTACGAGTATTTAGTGAATGATGATGTTTCCAAGATCTATAACAACATTGTAACAAATACATACTGACCCCAAATCCATATATCCCTTTTGTGTTTGGGATTTCATTTTGGGGGTAACCCATCTCTTGTTTTTATGACGTAGCTTCATTTGGAAGCATATGACTTGGCATAGGGATTTTTGAATAATATCTCATGTCTCCTTTGTTGTTAGCATTGAGATTTGCTACATTAAATAATTTCTCACAACATGGTGTTTAATAATTTCTTTAAAGTGGGGGCACACTTTGGAATTATTTTGAAATTTTTGACATTCCTTATGTTTCATTGTGTGATTTTCATACTTCTTACGATGTGTATTTTTCTTGGTGGTGTCATTGGGTTTTATGTCCTCCAGGAGTGTGACCTTTCTTGGCATATGAATTTCGTCTTAGTGGTGATGACACACGTTGCATTCCCTAAGTTATGAATCTTTTACTCTTGACTTGTCCTCTTTGTAACAAATTAGGCATGATGTTCCCTAAGAGGAGACCTTACACAAACTAAGAGGAATCCCTTTGAAAAAATTTATTTGCATTTTTTTCATAAGTGTTTAGCATAAAAGAACTTGCTAACCTTTTGAAGTTCAAACCATTTTTTATGGCCACCAAGGAAAACACACTTTGCTTACCTGTGGAGCCTTGCCTTGTTTGTTCATAGGTGCTTAGCATAACATATCTTGTTAGGCCCTTTGAAGTTCAAAATTTATGCTTCTTTTTTGTTTTGTGGTGCCTTACTGAAGTTATCAAAGTGATAGTGTTGGTATGGTATGGGAGCCTAATAAGTTTCTCTTATTTTTCACACTTTTTTGTTTTTGTTTTATGGTGCCTTATTGAAGATATTGGAGATATAGCTTTGGTATGTTATGGGAGCCTAATAATATTCTCTCATTTTCCACCCTTGGGGACTCACCTAGTGGACATCTGGAGTTCCATTAGCCTGTGTGAGCGTGTGTGTTGTTTGCATAGTGGAAAAAAAGTTTTTCTTGTGAATTTTTTTGGACAAACAACTGAGGCATGTTCCATATCATGTTGGAAAATTGAGGCTTGATCCTCCCTTTTTGTTTTTACTTTTCTTTAAGTCTTTGATGTTGTACGACTGAGTATCTTGTTATTTTTGCATACATATGTTTTGATTGTCTACTTTAGTGTGAGTTTGAGAAAAGGTCATCCACTCACTAAAATGGGGGATAAATTCTATGATAGAAAATGTATCCCTATACATTTTCTCACTTGTTTGGTCCCTCCTAGTTAAAAAGGACTTAATCAAGTGCCTTATTTAGTGTTGTAAAGTGTACCCCTTGACACTTTCACACTTATTTAGGGATCCCTTAATTAATTGAGCTTAATTATTCATTAATTGGTCCTTTAATTCATTTTCCAAGCTTATTTAATTACATTTTCTAAAGAGGAAACTCAACATTCATTAATGCCTTAACATAACACTTTACATTGAGCAATGTGTGTCCTAGGTTTAAGGACCTAGGACCCATTTTCCCATGGGTGAATGGGTCCTCCCTTAACCTTATGACCTAAATTTAAATTATGTTTTTGGTGATATTTTAATGTTTTCAAATCTCTGATTCAATATCAACTTGTGATATTTGAATTCCAGGAAATTGAGGATACATACCTAGATAAATATAAGGTTATTTCACTAATTTTCACCTAGAAATTTCATATGATTTTCAAGAGAAATTCGCAAGTGATCAAGAGAATTCAGAGGCAGATTTATCAGAGTTTTATCACAACATTCAAGATCTAATTATCATATCAAAGTCTTCTTACATCATGCATGTTTTTGGAGCTAACATTGTGATGTAGGTTTTATGATCAAATCAATAATTCAAAGCACTATTTCAAGCAAGATTCAAAGTTCAAGATCCACATCCATTGAAGCCATTTCATGCAAGTTGAAAAATTTCATTCAAGGATTTATCCAAAGGTTTGTTGAGTAGTAACATAGCATTATTCACTCTTCATTACCTCTTTCATGATTTTATTCATTTCAAGGTATGATTACCAAAATGGGGTTTGACCAAGGAAATCCCCATTCACCAAAAAAAAACATTTTTTCCCTTTCATGTTGTGTTTGCAGATCTAGGTGGAAGAAAGCTTGAAGATCTCTTGAAGAGGAAATTTGAAGAAGTTGACAAAGTTGCAAAAGTTGTCATAAAAGTTGTCATATGATAGAAACTCATCTACAAAATTTATTTCTAACATTTTGACACCACCACTTGGATAAATTAGAAGATTCAGATCTATATTAGAGGTTCTCAAATGTTGTGCAAAAACCCTAATAGTGGACCCATTCACCCCTGGGAAAATGATTCCTATTCAACCTTTGAAAACTCACTTTTGGTGACTGGTAAACACATTTTTTCCCTTCTCAGATCTGTGATTGAACTTCCAGTTCTTATTATTTTGAGTTTAATATTGTTGTTTCAAGTTTAATTTGGCATGATTGGGTTAATTTTTTATTTTTAATCTTTCTCCCAAAAGCTTCTAGTGAACTTGACCCTCATCCTCCACACAAAAAGAAAATCTACAAATTCACATCTTGACTTGACTCACATAAGGGTTGTAAGCCAATTCTTTGTGTGGATCTCATTTCCTAATAAAATAAGGAAAATAGGTCCCTAAGTGGTTCATCAATCCATTTTTATAACACACCTAATTTTCCACTTATTTCAGTAGCACATAAAGATTTCAAGGTATATTAGATGGATGCCAAGTATGTAATTTTGAATGGTGAGTTAGAAGAAGAGGTGTAAATTGAACAATGAGAATTTTTTTCAATTATTAGAAGATTTTGATATGATCTATAGGTTTAAGAAATATTTATATGGAACCAAACAGGCTCCTAAAGCTTGGCATGCAAGATTGGATAAGTAGTTATTACAACAATGATTCAAAAGGGGTGCCATAGATAGAAATATTTTCATTAAGGGTGAGAAAGATCAAATCCTGATTGTGGTTGTGTATGTTAATGAGATAATTTTTGGAGGAAATGGAGCAATATGTAAGAATTTTATAGAAGAAATGAAAAATGAGTTTGAAATGTCAATGTTTGGGGAGATGAATTTCTTCCTTGGCCTACAAATCAGTCAATCTGATAAAAGTATATTCATCTCACAATCAAAGTATGTTAAGGAAATGTTAAAGAAGTTTGGAATCGAGGATTCTAAACTAGTATGTACTTCCATGGTTACTGGTTTTAAGTTGAGAAAAAATGATGAATCTCCTAAGACAGATAAGAGGAAGTATAGATCAATGATTGATGCATTGATATATCTAATTGCTACTAGACCATATATCATGCATACAATTTCTCTTGTGGAATGATTTCAAGAAGTTTTAGAGAATCACATGTGGCAACAATCAAAAGGATATTCAGATATTTGAAAGGAACTTCATACTTTGGTCTATGGTATCCTAGGGATACTAATTTCTCTTTGAGTGCTTATACAAATGCAGTTTGGGTAGGAACTTGTATAGATGAAATTCTAGTACAAGTATAGGTTCTTTCTTTCTTGGAAGCAGATTGGTTTCCTAGTAAATTAAGAAGAAAGATCTAGTATCATTATCTATTATAGAGGCAAAATATATTGCAACAACATCATGCTGAACACAGGTGTTACAGATGAAGTAGACAATGAAGGATATTAGAGTGTCATATGATGAAACTATTTCTATTTTGTGTGACAATACAATTGCTATCAAAATTTCAAAAAAAATGACCTAATGCATTCAAGGACAAGGCATATCTCTATTCGATATCACTTTCTAAGAGAGAAAGTTTTAGAGAATGAAGTGAAGTTGGAGTATGTTCCTACAAAAGATCAAATAGAAAAAAAATTGATGTAGGAGTATCCCAGACGAACACACGATCAACGTCAACAAAAGAAATTGCTTTGGTTTTACCTTTTTGGTCTAGCTTTTTTAGTGGGAAGTTTAATCTATGGTCTGTGGAGGTAGATATAAATGGAAATTTTGTCATTTCCAATTGACAAAATGTTCTCTTCAAGTTCAAAATTTAAGCTCAATTATTTTCACAATTAATTGCTCAATGATTTTTGAATGTTTTAAAATTTTATTGAGCTTGAAGAATAATGATATTCAAAGCTTAATCGAATCAGTGGTAGAAGGGAGGTATATAGTTTTGAAAAGGAGTTAAAAGGATTTTTTAAATGATTTTAGATCACCCGCAAAAGAATATGAAGGGTTAGTTGAGTATGGAATTTGTTTTCCAAAAAAGTAAAAAAGAAGAGCATGTTAAGAAAGGAAAATCAAAAGAGGAAGAGAGGGAGTTGTGGCAGGTGAGGAGACATAGCACAAAATAAAAGTTCAAATTTGTGGGTAGAGGTGTGTGTCTAGGCGAGAAGGAAAACTTACTCCAAATTACAAAGTGTGAAGGAAACCTTAATAGCATATGGATCATCATGCCATATTGAGGAAATACTATAATTGCTGATTTGTTAAGTGAAGGAAAGGTTGTCCATAAAAGATTGATATGGACAAGTAAAGAGGCCACACACCTGAGGTTAATGAGTGGATAAACTAGTGTGAAGAAAAGTGAAGTATGTGGTTGCATTAGTGAAGTTATGGTTTATGCAAACCAAGAGTGGAGGCTTTCATGGGCTCTTAGAGACAAGTGTAGATAAATTAAATATTGATGAGGTTGAGCCATGGTAAAAACAAGTGTAGAATTAACTGAAAAATAAAATGAATGTAAGTTTAGTGTGGAAGACTATATGGGTAGGAGAAGTCACAATATAATGGTACATATATTGCAACAAAGAAATGATATTGCATTGTTTTTCATGTGGGAACTTAAAGAGAAAAAAATCTTAAAAAAAGACATGCAACGTTAGACGATCAATCTAAATAGAGGGGTGAAGGACTGGGAGTGTAGATTGGGGAAAATAAGATTTGACCAAGTAAGATCTTGGAGAGACTGGAAGTTAAAATAAAAAAAATGAGAATGCAAATTGGAATGGTATGAGTTGCGCCTATTAGAGAGGAGAGATTAAAATAGTATAAAGATATGTTCCTGAAGATTTTGTGCAAGTCACACCATTGGGAGAGTTTCTAGAGTCGAGGTAGTGTGAGAGGAGAAGTGAAGAAGAGGTCTATGTAGAGACTACTAAATGATAAAATGAAAAGATTTACATGTTTTAAGAACATCTATAGATTTAATGTATAATGTATTTTGTTATTAGAACAAGTAAAATTGCACACAATTTTGGAGTTATAAAAATTCAATGAAAATCTTGTGATAATTATGAAGTTTGAGCTGAGTTTATTTCATGGTGTGGACACAAAAATTGTACTCCTCTGCAAAAAGTACAATCTGTGACCTAATTAGGTCCTACTTTAGACACCTTGCATCAATCACCCCTTAAAAATTGCATTTCTAGGTCCCTAATGCTCATGATTTTGGACTTTAAGGCCTATTTCACTGACAAATCACTTAATTCCCAACAAATAACATTCAAACCACTCAAATTTTGTGAAACCCACCAAAAAATCCATGGTGGACTAAGTCGCTCAAGGTGGAATCTTAGTCCCTTTTGGGGTATTTTCCACTTTTGAGCTAGAATTTCACCAATTCATTTTAATTTTTCAGTGGATGTTGGCCTCTTAGGTCTAAATAATGAGAAAATTAGGTATTTATTCCTTTAAATACATGTTTTTAGGTCATTTTTCATATCTCATAGTCATTTTACAAAGTAAAAATCAAAACTCAAGAGAAAAACATCTTTCACAAGAAGTTTCATTAGTCATTTCTACAACAAAGCTGAAGCCTTAGAGCAACAAACTAGGGTTTTTGTATTTATTCAAGCTCACTTTTTGATCAAGATCTCACATTGCAAAGAGTTTATCATGAATGCCTATAGTGAATCATGGAGAAATCTAGGTTGAGGAGATGCAACTAGCCATCAAATCACACCTAAAGACTTGTTTTCAAAGTGATTCCATCTTCCATTTTCTCTCTATCTTCAGACTTAAGGTTTGCATAAAATTTACATAACATTTGCATTCATTTGAAATGTTGAAGGGTTTCTTGGATTGAAGTCTTGCATCATTCAAGTGCCATTTGCTTATCTTATTCTAGCTCATTAGAATAGGTTTATGTCTCATCTTACCATTTCCTAGTCTTAGACACACTTAGGGCTAGGGTTTTATGCATATTTTATCTTCCACAAAGTTTAAATACCAACTAGGGGTTTGATCGAGGCAAACCTCCCATTAGAAAAAAAATTATCTTTTGTTTTGTAGGGTTTTTCGAAGATTCAGATCCGGATTTTTGTCAAAAAGTAGAGTACCGGTTGTGGGCTTTCATTTCCACTTTCGAATTTGCAGAAAATACAAAGTGGACTAACTCACCCATAGTGGTGACTTAGTCCCACTACACTTCTTTTTCAAGAATTTTTATAGTTTCAGGTACCCATTTGGTAGAAACAACTTTTTGGGCAGTTTCCCTAATCTAGGACTAAGTCGCCCAGCCTGGCATAAGTGTCCCAGTTGGCTCAAAAATCAAAAATTCCAAAATTTTAGAGGTATCTGCAATCCTCAATCAGCTATTCATTATTTTTCAGGTGCATAGTTTATGTCTTGCATCTTTATTTTGTCATTTATTGCATTTGTTTCACATTTATGCATATCACAATGTGTTTTCCATCACATCATATTTCTTAGGTTTTGCATCATTAAATCATTTTCCTTTTAGATAAATGCATCAGTACATCATAATTAGACATATTACACTTCATTTACATTAATCTTGAGTGTAGACATTTGCATTTTGGACCCCATTCCTTCCCCCTTTCTCCTTTTAGGTGAAAAACCCTAGAAGGAGCTAAGGCATGTGTGGGAAACCCAAAATCATTTTCCACACATGGTTTTGGAGAAAAATTAATTTAATATAAATTGAAAAATGAAATTTCCAATTTGGTTAGTAGTTGGCTATGGTTGAGGTTATTCTCATGTAATTGTGTTTGTGAAATAATATTGATGATATTTACTTTTATGATTTTTCTATCTCCATCACATTTTCAAAAAGGATCTTCGAAAAGATACATTTGAGTATCTTTGGTAGAAGCTAGGGGTGATTGCCCCTCCTTATTTCAACTATATGCATAAGTTGGTGCATCTATCGAGGTAAGAAATTTAAGATTAATTCTTTGTCCTAGACAAATGAAGGCTACCTCTCAGGGGGAGTAGGTAGTGGTGTCTTTGGTTGGTACAATCAAGGGGAGCATATCTTGTACCCCTAAGGGAGAGAGAGCAGTGGTGAGGAAGTAAATGGGAGAGAGTACTTTGTATGTGTTACCTAAAGTGAAGTATGTAGGTATTTCCCTTTGCCATTGATGTCAAAGGGGGAGAGAAGTCTAAAAAAAATGGAGAGAGTGAAAAATATAAGGAAATTATTAATGTCAAAGGGGGAGAGAAGATTGAATTTTGAAATGTAAGAAATGTCCAAGTAAGGGGAAGAGATTGTTGATGCGGGATTGCTTTTGTGAGCTAGTGTTGCCATTGTATGGTTGATTTTTTTGTTGATGGTTTTTTAGAGGTGGTGTTGCCATCAATGACAAAGGGGGAGATTGTTGTAGTGTTTTCATTGATGTCAACATGGAGATTGAGATTGTTGCACTATGTTGCCTTTAGTTTTGTCATTGATATCAACCTTTTTCAACCTTTAGTGTGGTGTTGAGAAAGTTTTGTAGATATGGATGTTGTTGGTTTTGCAGATGGGGAGATTGTTGCAATATCTAGTGTGGTGTTGATGAGAAGGTGTTTTTGATGTTGTTGATGTAGCTAGTTCACTTGGTTTCTAAGTGCTTTTGAGAAAATTGTATAAAAGAGTGTACAAGGTGGTAGAGTTGTGTTATACATTGTGCTCTACATTCCTTCATGGTTAAAGATATGCTTGTGCAGTTTGGATGAGATGATCAAAGGTGTTTAGAGGTGTTATACCAAAAGTTTTAGGTTCTAGATCATGTGGCAGTGGAAGTTGTGTTTGACAATATGTTGGACTATGAAGAAGGTTCTCTGGGATAAATGTAATTGCTTCACATTTTTGTGCATTGAGATTTCTTGTCTTGCGGATTTGGGAACATGCTAATATTGTTTGTACCTACCTTCCTGTCGAGTGTTGTGTGTTAATTTTTTCCATAAGGTTGGATAGTGAGTTGTATGTCTGTGGCAGTGTTGTTGGCTACACAAGATGATATTATTCTCAGAATTAGGTGGTTATGGTAGTGTTGTTGAATATTCTAATGGTGTTGGAATATTTTGGATGTTGTGTGATGTTGCTTCGTGGGCTGTAGGATATTTTTGGTCCTGGTGAAGAGTGAATTGATTTTTTAGTAGCATTAATACAAGTTTGGACAACTTGGCATGTTATCGTTACTTGTGGATGTGCTTCATGGTTTTTGGAAGTATGTTGAAGTGTGTTGGTGTAGATTTGGGTCCTCATTAACCCTTGGTGTGGTCCACCTTTACTTCTTTCCACCACGAATGTGTTTAGTGCCGACCTATTTGTTGGTTAGATGTTTGAGGTGCATATGTTTCTTTGAGGAAAACCTAAAAAAGGTTTTTTAAGGTCACAGAGGATATATAAGAAAGGTTAATTTTTGGATCTATGTGTGTGGAAAATAGTAGATGTGAATGTGATCAAGTGTTGTGATTTGAGTGTGAGCTTGCATGCTTAAGGCTACTAAATGCAGTGAGCATAAGGTGTCTACATTTTTATTGTGCCTAAAGTTGCTAAAGACAGCAAGCCAAAGGTTGCAGATGGTGTAGAGTTTTTGTGGTTGATCTTCCTATTCCTTTGAGGTAATTAACCTCCTTGTAACAACCTTATTTGATTCTCTTATATTCCAAATAGTGATTCCTTTAGGTAGAGATCCATTGTTTTCTTTTGGGTAGTGAGCCCTTCTGATAGTGAGCCTATTGTATTCAGTGTTGCTATTCATATATAAGTGAGTTAATCCTCACCATGGTTTTTCCCTAATTAGGATTTTTCATGTAAATTTGGTGTTCTATTGTGTATGGTTATTGATATGTTAATGTGTTGATGTTTCAATTGTTTACATTCATGATAATGCTTAATAAGGGTTTTAAGATTCATGAAGGTTTAAATGTTTTAATATACAACCAATTCCTTCCCCCCTCTTAGTTGTCATGTGTGTATAACAATTGGTATAAGAGATATGGTTCCTTGGAAGAAGCTTAAATTTTTTTGGTAGATCCATATGGCACACAAGAATGGTGCATGTATGGGTTGCTATGTTTGATGGATCAAATTATGCTTTTTGGAAAGCTAGGATGGAAGCCTTTCTTGTCTCATTAGGGTTTGGTGTTTGGAAGTTAGTTGAAATTGGATACATTATTTCTAATAATCCTCTAGAAAGTGATGATGAGATCAAGGATTATGAGAATAATGGAAAACCAAGGAATGGTATCTTGAGTGGGTTTTCTGATTCAAAAATTGTGAAGGTGATAAGCCTCAAAACTGCTAAAGAGATCTAGAAAAAGATGCAAAGAATTTATGAAGGAGATGATAAGGTCAAGAAAGTAAAGATGCAAAATTTTAAAGACAATTTTGAAACCCTAAGGATGTCACAAGATGAAGATATTGCAGGTTACATGCTTAGATTGGTTGAAATTGTCAACGTCATCAATGGTCTTTGTGGAAAACTAGAGGAAAGTGAAGTTGTGAAAAAGGTATTGAGAACACTTCCTAAAGCTTACAGTGCTAAAGTTTCTACTATTGAGGAAGATCAAAATTTGGATCAATATTCTATAGATCAATTTTTTTGTGTTTTAACTACTTTTGAATTAAGATAGTTTGACTAAGATGATGCAAAGAAATAAACTTCTTTCAAATTCAGAAAGAAAGATGATTAATCTAATCCAGGTGATCTTGATGAGGTGGATGAAAATTTTGTACAAGGAGACTGAAAAAGGGCATTGGAAAATATAGAGGTAAGTTACCCTTTAAATGTTTCAATTGTGGAAAGATAGGCCATTATGTTTCTAAATGTCCAATCAAAGTTGCAAATGACAAACATAAAGATCATAAAGGAAAAAATATGAAGAAGAGTTGTTATGTTAATGAAGATAGTGGTGTATATCATGACAAGGAATCAAACTATCTAGATGATGGAAGTGATGAATGCTTGTTCATGGCTCTAAATGTTGTAACTAATTACACTAAACTTGAAAGATGTATGAAGGGAATTGCTTCAGAAACATGTCACAATATTAAATGAACTATGTTGATTGCTTTTCATGCAAGAGAAGAGAGAAACTATTGGATAATTGACAGTGGATTCTCAAATCATATGATAGGTGATAAGAGTAAGTTTTATAAGCTTGAAAAGTATGGTGATGGTCTTGTTAAGTTTTGTGATGATACATTTTCTAAGATCTATGGAAAAGGTTCAATTAGTTTTGATGACAATCATAAGATAAATGCTGTTCTCTATGTCAAGGGTCTCTGACATAATCTTCTCAGTGTAGGAAAAGTGTGTAGTAAATGATATAATTTGGTATTTTAGGATGATGGTTGTGAAATCAGAAAAGGAAGATCTAAAACATTGGTTGTAGCAGGAACACAGATAGAAGGAAATGTTTATCAGCTCAAAGGTGGTGGTGTTAAGGGATTTATGTCACAAATCAATGAAAGTTGGCTATGTCATAGAAGAATGGGTCACATCATTTTTGATAGCCTAGTAAAGATCAACTCTACTCAAGCTGTGAGAGATCTACCAAAGATTACAAAGCCTATCAATGAAATTTGCAAGGAGGGTGAGTCTAAGATCATGGGGGTCCAAAAAGTGGCGATGTGACAAAAAATGGTTTATGACTTTTTTTTTCTAAATTTGATGAAACAAAAAGGGTTTATTGATAAAATTGTCACCTTTTTGCCAAAATAAATATTCTTATTTTGAATTTAATAGATAATTATTATTGACCTTCTACATGCATTATGACTAAAGTCTTGATTGAAAAATATATATAATTCTCAAATGATTTCACATTTTTCGAATCCGAAAGATGTGGCACATTCTATGCTTCCCATACTATAGGATAAAAAAAGAAAAAATTGAATTTCATAAATTTTTGACCAAGTTATCATGGTCAGACAAACAATTTTTAATATTTCAAAAAGTTCTAATAAAAAATCATAACTAATTATTTACTTGCAAAAAAAATACAAAAAAATGTAGCACATCTAGGCATGTCTCCTCTACTTATATTGAAATTTTCAAAAAAAAATTGCATGTACTTAGGTTGGTCAGACATATGCCCACTTTTTATTTTTTTCCTGAAAATTTAGTACTACTACATTGAATTTTAATTTTTCACCAAATAAATTTATTTTTTTCTAAAAAAGGAATAGTATCTTAGAAACTAAATTCAATTTTCTACAAATTATATTCTTACATATCTTTTCAATTATTTTAATAACCTACTAAATTTTTTATGTCAAGTTGTCTAACTCTATCTTTTTGAATTTTCATTCCCACTTAAGGGCCTAGTTTCAACCCACATGATCCTGCATTGACCTAGGAGTGATAGTTTGGAAAGCAAACAAAGAGGTTCAAAACTAAAGAATATTCTATCACAAGACCTTTGTAGTTGTTGCATATAGACCTATATGGACCTACTATATTAAGAAGCTCTCAAGATGACATGTATTTTATGTTTTTGATAGATGATTACTCTAAAATGACTTGGGCTACATTTCTCAAAGAAAAATAAAAAGCTCTAGAAAAGTTTAAAGAATTTAAGTCTATGGTTGAGAATGAAATGGATCTAAAAATTAAATGTTTGAAGTTTGGAAGAGGTGGTGAGATCACCTCCAATGAGTTTAATAGATTTTGTGAAGATTATGGGATAAAGAGACATTTATCAGCTCCTTAGACTCCTCAAAAAGTGGATTTGTGGAGAGGAAGAACAAGACAATTCAAGAAATAACAAGAACCATGATGAAGTAAGAAAATCTACCAGAAGCTTATTGGAAAGAAGCAATTCATACTAGAGTGTACATTCTTAATAGAGGTAAAGCAAGAGTGAACAGTTCAAAGACATCCTATGAAGTATGGTATGAAAAACCTCCTACTGTGAAATATTGCAATGTTTGGAAGCAAATGTTATATGAGGAGAGATGAATAAAATTTAGGAAAGTTTGATGAAAGATCAGATGAAGGTATCTTCCTTGGATACTCTAAAAAGTGAAAGGAATATAGATGCTATAACAAAAGGCTAAAGAAGATAGTTGAAAATGAAAGTGTCAAAGTGGATGAAGAATCACATCAAAGCTTAGTGTTGATAGAAGGATATGAATTTGATGAACCCTTACAGAGAAGAAGAAGAAGAAGAAGAAGAAGAAGAAGAAGAAGAGAAAGAGAAAGAGCCAAAAATGGAAGAGGAAGAAACTCCATAAAAGAATCGTAAGATTCCTAAGTATGTGTAGAAGAATCATTCTAAAGATCAAATCATTAGAGATATGAGAAAAGGTGTGTTGATAAGAAGAAGAGTTGCTTGGAAGAGGAACGGGTAAAATTTTGTTTAATTTATGACATAGAACCTAAAACTATAACCAAAGCATGAAAGGATGAGATTTGGATCAAAGTAATGGAAGAATAGCTAAGGTAGATTGACAAGAATCAGACATGGGAACTAGTCCCAAGACCAACAAACAAGAATGTGATAGGAACTATCTAGGTCTTCAGGAACAAGTTGAATGAGAATGCAGAAGTTATTAGAAACAAGGATAGGCTTGTGTGTAAAGGCTACCCACAAGTGGAAGGAATATATTTTTAAGAGACTTTTTCTTTAGTAGCAAGAATGGAAACCATTAGGATTTTTTTAGCTTTTGCAGTAGTAATGATGGAAAATGTATCCCTTTAGATTTTGTCACTTTTTTGGTCCCTCCTAGTTAAAATGGACTTAATTGTGCCTTATTTAGTGTTGTAAAGTGCACCCCTTTACACTTTAACCCTTATTTAGAGATTCCTTAATTAATTGATCTTAATTATTCCTTAATTTTCCCTTTAATTCATTTCCCAAGCCTATTTAATTACATTTTCTGAAGAGGAAACCCATAATTCATTAATGCCTTAACATAACACTTTACATTGAGCAATGTGTGTCCTAGGTTTAGGGACCTAGGAACCATTCACCCATGGGCGAATGGGTCCTCCCTTGACCTTATGACCTAAATTTAAATTATTTTTTGGCATTATTTTAATGTGTTCAAATATGTGATTCAATGTTGGCTTGTGATATTTGAATTTTAGGAAATTGAGGATACACACCTATAAATATAAGGTTATTTCACTAGGTTTCACCTAGCAAATTCATATGATTTTCAAGAGAAATTCACATGTGATCAAGAGTATTCAAAGGTAGATTTATCATAGTTTTATTGATGCAGGAGCATCCAGTGTGGTAAGGGCAATCTTGCATCACCCAAAAATAGTTAAATTTCAAGTTTCTCGATTTTTAGATGTTTTTACATTTTTGGATACCCTTTTCATCATAATGAAATTCTCAATTTATAGTTTTTATTTTCTATTCCTGGGTTGAAAGATATTGCAGTTTTAGTTTCCCAGATTTTCACCTGAAAATATTACAAGTTAGATTTGAGGCACTTAGAGTTCCCAGAATGGCCTGAAACTTGCCAAAATCAGCATAGCAAATTTTGAGTGCGTTATTGACTTCGAGACCTTTCCAACGGTTCAAACGGTTCACGAATCGGAGTCCCAGATCAAAAGTTATGGCCCCGGGAAGTTGGCCCACTTTCTAGAAGATACAATTGCAAATGTTCTTTTGAAATTTTAAATTCAAGTTGTAATTTATCGGCGCCAAACTGCCTAAACTAAAATTTGAATTTTGTTTTGGCTCCAAACTAAAGAGGAGCTCTATTTATGGGCGGGTTTCTAATTTTTGGGTAACTTTTTGGGGACAAGCTCGCATATTGCGAAAGGGTGATTCTATAGCTTTTGTAACTTGCATGTGTTGTAGAACTTGGGGATTTGAGATCTTCTGCATGTAAGAAGCTCCATTTTCTGAATAATAAAATTATTCTCTTGTTTGTGGGTTATTTTCTAAGTCTCCGGCTGCACCTCATTAAGTGGTATCAGAGAGTTTTCTTGAGCGTGTGGACAGATCGCCGATTATGAGGCAGTTCACACCAGGACCGTGGTTGTGGGTTGAGGTCAAGAAAGATGCCTCCAAGAGTGATGCCCGGTAGGCATGGTGGTGCTAGAGGTGGTTGAGGTGGTAGAAATGCTGGTTTAAGAGATGCACTGGTAGCCCTCCAAAGACAGATTGATGCATTACAAGAGCAGTTGAGAAGAGGGTTAAACCTGAGGGAGGAAAGTGAGGATGAAGGAGAGGAAGAAGGTTCAAATGTAGAAGAGGAAGAAGAAGCAATTGATAAAGACCAAATGCGGCTAATAAGGGCCATTTCAAGATCGGGAAAAGACCCAGAGCAGAAGTCCCCAGTTATTCTCGGAAGTCCTGATCCTAAGAGTTGATCAACCGGATCAACGAAGAAGAATATTTTGAGTATGAGGAAATAGAGGACCTAGATCGGGTTAAGTTTGCAAAAATAAAGCTGAAGGGACATGCTAGTATTTGGTGGAAAGAGGTCCAGTTGGAAAGAAATTGAAGAGGAAAATGAAATCATCATGAGATGGGATCGCATGGTAGAGAAACTGAAGAAGCAGTTCATACCAGTGGACTATGAGTTAGATCTATTGAAAAATTGCAAGGGTTGAAGCAAGGAAGCAGATCTGTGAAAGAATATACTAAATATTTTCACAAGATAATCATTAGAACGGGCCACACAGAGGCCAATAAGGAGAAGGTAGCCGATATCTTAATGGGTTATGACCGAGCATTCAGGAGGAGTTAAGCCTAGTCAGAATGACAACCATTGAGGATGTGTATCAATTTTCTCTGAAGGTGGAAGAGAAGCTAAACAAAAGATTTGATGGCAAGCAAAAAGGACGAGGAGGTCAAAGTGGAAGGGGCAGTGGAAGACCTTTAGGAAGCCGAAATGATGATGAAAAAAAAGTGAAGATGTGGGTACTAGCCAAAGCCAAAGGAATGACAACTTCTACCATCCCTCGATCAAAACAAGGTGATCAAAGAGGTAGAGGATGAGGGAGATATGGACAAGGATCTGGAAGAGGTGGTTTCAAAGGAACGTGTTTCTAGTGTGGTGAAGAAGGGCATCGAGCCTATGAATGTCCACAACACCAAGGAAGGGCAGACAAAAGGCCAAAAGGTCATGGAAGGTTTGCGCATGTAGATGATGAGGCCCAATCTAAACATTCAGATGATGCTGAAAGAGGAGAAGCCCTAGTGATCAGGAGAGCCCTGGTGATTGAGGAAAAGGAACCAGAATAGAGGAAGAATCTATTTCACACAAGGTGCAAGTGTGAAGGAAAGTATTGTGATGTCATTATTGACGGTGGGAGCACCAATAATCTGGTGTCAGAAGAGATGGTCACAAAGTTGAAGTTGTAGAGGGAAAGACACCCACATCCATATTGGATTGCCTGGTTGTAGAAAGACCACAAAGTTTTGGTCAATGAGTAGTGCCTAGTAAAGTTCAAGATCAAGAGCTACCATGATGAGGTACTCTGTGATATCATCCCCATGGATGCATGTCACATGTTGTTGGGGAGGCCATGGCAGTTTGATAGGCGAGCTATACATGATGGCTATGCAAACACTTATTCCTTGACAAAGGATGGGGTTTGTCACAAGTTGAAACCCCTGAAGGAGACCGAAGAAAAGGTATGCAGTAGTGTTAGAATTTGTTATGTAGATGGAAGAAAATTTTTAGAAGGTATGAAGCATGACCGTGTGTGTTATGCATTGATTCCTAGAGTGAGTAAGGAGGATAGTGAGAAGGTTCCAGAAGAAGTTTCTGGTATGTTGGATGAGTTTCAGGATATTGTTTCTGATAATGTACCTGAGGGTTTACCACCAATAAGGAAGATCAGTCATTAGATTGACTTGATTCCTAGAGTCAGTTTGCCAAATTAGGCAGCTCATAGAATGACTCCAACAGAAAATGAGGAGTTGAAAAAAAAAGTTCAAGATTTGTTGAGAAAGGGTTTGATACGGGAGAGTTTGAGTCCATGTGTAGTACCTGTAGTACTAGCACCAAAGAAGGATGGGAAGTGGAGGATGTGTATAGATTCCTGAGCCATAAACAAGATAACAATCAAGTACAAATTTCCCCGCCAAGGATGGATGACCGATGGACTATTTGAGTGGAGTTCAGTACTTCACAAAGATTGATCTGAAGAGTGGATATCACCAGATCCAGATTCAAGAGGGAGATGAATGGAAGACTGCCATCAAGACCAAAGAGGGCCTATACAAGTGGTTAGTCATGCCTTTTGGGCTAACCAATGCACCGAGCACATTCATGCGGCTCATGAACGAGGTACTAAAATAATTTTTGGGAAGTTTTTTATTGTGTATTTAGATGATATTTTTATTTTCAGTAAGATGTTGGATGAGCATCTAATGCATATTTGGAGAGCCTTTGAGAAGTCAAGAGAAGAGAAACTGTTGATTAATCTAAAGAAGTGTAGTTTTGTGAAGAGGGAGTTAGTGTACTTGGGGTTTGTTGTCTCAACAGAAGGTCTCAAGATGGACCCAGAGAAGGTGAAGGCTATTCTGGAATGGCCTACCCCAAGAACTGCTACCGAGGTGAGATCTTTCCATGGTTTGGCTAGTTTCTATAGAAAGTTCATTAGAAACTTTAGTAGTATTTTTGGACCCCTGACTAAAACAATGAGAGGGGATAGAAAAGAATTCAAGTGGAGCACTGGAGCGACAAAGAGTTTTGAACTGTTGAAGCAGAAGGTAACCGAGCAACCTATTCTAGCCCTCCCAAATTTCAACAAGGTATTTCAGGTGGATTGTGATGCCAGTGGTTGTGCCATTGGAGCAGTGTTGAGCCAAGAAGGTAAGCCCATTGCCTATTTTAGTGAAAATTTAAATGATGCCAAGAGAAAGTATTTTGTATATGATCACGAATTTTATGCAATAGTTCAAGCATTAAAGAATGGAGACATTATTTATTGCTGAAGGAATTTGTTCTATATAATGATCATCAAGCCTTGCAGTACCTAAATAGTCAAGGAAAATTAAATCAGAGGCATATGAAATGGGTAGAGTTTTTGCAGAGTTATACCTTTGTTTTGAAACATAGGAGTGGGAAGTCAAATAGGGTTGTAGATGCCTTAAGTAGGAGGAATACATCGATGACAAAGATGTAGATTGAAGTGGTTGGGTTCAATGAAATTAAGACATTGTACGTAGAAGATCCTGATTTTGCAGAGGCTTGGAAAGCTTGTAAGGAACCTGTTACAGTGGATAGGACAAGGTGGCTGGATTTCATAATCCAGGATGGCATGTTATTTAAGGGAAGTCAATTGTATATCCCAAGGAGTTCCATGAGGGAGAACCTGATAAAGGAGAAGCATAGTGGAGTAATGGCAGGACATTTTGGTTAGGATAAGACCATTGCCATTATCAGTGAGCATTATTATTAGCCTCAGTTGTCACAGGATGTGAAGAAGTTTGTACAAAGCTACAAGGTATGTCAGATGGCTAAAGGAGTGAGCCAGAATACATGCTTATATCAGCCCTTACCTATACCAGAGAGGCCATGGGAGGATATAAGTATAGACTTTGTTCTTGGTTTTCCAAGGACACAATGAGGGAATGATTCAGTCTTTATGGTGGTTGATAGGTTTTCGAAGATGGCACATTTCATTCCATGTCAGAAGACCCATGATGCAGTCCACATTGCTAATTTGTTCTTCAAAGAGGTGGTGAGGCTACATGGTCTTCCAAAGAGTATTGTTTCAGATCGTGACACCAAATTTGTGGGGTACTTTTGGAGGACCTTGTGGAAGAAGCTGAAGACAGAGTTGAAGTTCAGTTCTGCATACCATCCACAAACAGATGGGAAGACAGAGGTTGTTAACAGGAGTTTGGGTAATCTACTAAGATGTTTGGTAGGAGATAAACCCAAGGGATGGGACTTGATCTTACCCCAGGCAGAATTTTCTTACAACAATTCTGTCAAAAGAAGCACTGGTAGATCACCGTTCTAGATTGTGTATGGAGGTAGTCCCAGAATAGCTCCAGAATTGAGGAAGATGGACCAAGAGAAGGAAATAAGTGTTGAAGCCGAAGATTTTGTAGAGCACATCAGGAATATACATGAGAAGGTACGAGAACACGTTAATAAGATGAAGATGCAATATAAGGCTAAGGCAGATCAGAAAAGGAGGAATAAGGAGTTTCAGACTAGCAATGATGTAATGGTCCACTTGAGGAAAGAAAGGTTTCCTGTGGGAACCTATAACAAATTGAAGATGAAGAAATTCGGTCCCTATAAGATTTTGAAGAAGCATGATTCAAGGAATACTTATGAGGTAGAGTTTACTGATGGAATCAACATTTCCCCTATGTTCAACATTTCATATTTGACAGAGTATCATGAAGGTGAAACGGAGGAAGCACCAACAATAGGGTAGTATGGAATTCCAACACCTACTTCAGAAAGGGAGGAGATTGAAGCAATCTTGGATAGTCGTGTGGGAAGGAGTACCAGAAATAGGCAGTATGAAGAATATCTTGTGAAATGGAGAGGAAGGCCTGTGGAAGATTCATCCTGGCTATCTAAGGCAACAGTTGACCGGTTGGGTTTTCCTCAACCATCTGAGACGTGACGGGTCACTTCTCAAATTACCTTGGGTGTTTGATGCAGGAGCATCCAGTGGTGTAAGGGAAATCTTGCATCCCCCAAAAATAGTTAAATTTCAAGTTTCTCAAATTTTTAGATGTTTTTACATTTTTGGATACCCTTTTCGTCATAATAAAATTCTCAATTTACATTTTTTATTTTCTATTCCTGCCCAGGTTGAAAGATATTGCAGTTTTAGTTTCCCAAATTTACACCTGAAAATCTTCCGAGTTAGATTTGAGGCATTAGAGTTCCCAGAATGGCCCGAAACTTGCCGAAATTGGCGTAGCAATTTCAAGCACGTTATTGACTTTGAGACCTTTCCAATGGTTCAAATGGTTCGCGAATCGAAGTCTTGGATCAAAAGTTATGGCCCCGGGAAGTTGGCACACTTTCTAGAAGATACAATTGCAAATGTTCTTTTGAAATTTGAACTTCAAGTTGTAATTTTTCAGCACCAAACTGCCTAAACTCAAATTTGAATGCTGTTTTGGCTCCAAACTAAAGAGGATCTCTATTTATGGGCGGGTTTCTAATTTTTGGGTAACTTTATGGGGACAAGCTCGCATATTGTGAAAGGGTGATTATGTAGCTTTCTGTAACTTGCATGTGTTGTAGAACTTGGGGATTTGAGATCCTCTGCATGTAAGAAGCTCCATTTTCTGAATAATAAAATTATTCTCTTGTTTGTGGGTTATTTTCTAAGTCTCGAGCTGCACCCTCATCATTTATTGCAACATTCAAGATCCAATTATTGTATCAAAGTCTTCTTGCATCATGCATGTTTTTGGAGCTAACATTGTGATGTAGGTTTCATGATCAAATCAGGAATTCAAAGCACAAGCAAGATTCAAAGTTCAAGATCCCCATCCTGAATCCATCTCATGCAAGTTGGAGACTTTAATTCAAGGATTTATCCAAAAAAAAATTTAGTAACATAGCATTGTTCATTCGTCATTCCCTCTTTTATGCTTTTATTCAATTCAAGGTTTGATTACCAAAATAGGGTTTGACCAAGGCAAACACCCATTTATAAAAAATAAACATTTCCCCCCTTCATATTATGTTTGTACATCTAGGTGGAAGAAAGTTTGAAGATCTCTTGAAGAGCAAATTTGAAGAAGTTGACAAAGTTGTCATCTCACAAAAACTCATCTACATAATTTATTTCTAAAATTCCAACGCTGTCACTTGGAAAAATTGGGAGATTTAGATTTGTATTAGAGTCTCTGAAAATTTCCTGAAAAACCCTAAAAGTGAACCCATTTGCCCCTGGGTGAATGAGTCCCAGTCAGCCTTCAGAAACTCACTTTTGGTGACTAGTAAACATAGTTCTTTTGTTCTTAGATTTTTAATTTAACTTCTGGTTCTACTTATTTTGAGTTTAATATTATTATTTCAAGTTTAATTTGGAATGATTGGGTTGATTTTCTATTTTAATCTTTCTCTTAAAAGTGCCTAGTGAACCTAACCACTATCCTCCACACAAAAAGGAAATCTATAGATTCACACCTTGAGTTGACTCACTAAGGGTTGTAAGCCAATTATTTGTGTGGATCTCATTTCCTGATCAAATAAGGAAAATAAGTCCCTAAGTGATTCATCAATCCATTTTGATAGCCCACCTACTTCTCCACATATTTCATTTTGGTGAACCTAACTTTTGAGCAGTGCATCTTTCTGATTTTGGAGTCCATTTCAGTCGTAGATCTAGGATTTGCATTCATTTGCATTATATTGCATTGAATTGAACCTCATTTAGGGTTGCTTAACTTGCATTAGTTTGCATCTGATTTAGGGTTTTAGGATTGCATTTTTGCATTCTTTAAGATCTCAAAAATTCAAAAAAAATAGTTGATTTGCATAGTATTTACATAACATTGGATCATCATTCATTTACATTTGAAAATTAAATCAAAATTTCATATCAAATTAGTTCTCATAGTTTGTCATTTAGCATTATTTTTGCATTTACATTTAGACTTAATTTTATAGAAAACTAAAATTGTAATCACCTGCCTCAGTCTAGAATCCGAAAAACCATAGGAATCAACTCAAAAATCTATAAAATTATTTTTCAAAACCCTCATCTAGGACTCATTTGCCCATGGGTGAGTGAGTCCCTGATTATGGATTTTTCTTGCATTTCTAGGCATTAAAATATTTACCTGTATAATTTTTTTGTTATTTTAGTTTGCTTTTACAGTTTGTAGAATTTATATCATCTGAAATTGATAATATTAAGCTTCATGTGATAAATTTAGCGCATTGTGTGAATTTAAAACTGCATTTATAAGACATCATTTTCAAGTTTTTGCATAGCATAATTAGAAAATTATCTTGTTTGAAATCTGGAAATTTCTTTTACATATTTGCATTGCACTTTACATTCTAGGATATTTCATTTCATTTCACTTTCTATCCATTTTGGGTGCATACCAAGTTTGTGAAATTTGTATTAGCTTCACAACTTTTTTTCCTATTGCTAATACTTTCATGAGATGTATTTTGAGACTCATGTCATCCTGCAATACACCATTCACCATAGATCTTGGGTTTTCTAACTCTTTCACTCATAGTGTTGACACTAGTCAACCCGCTATGGATCATACCCTTAACACTTCATTTCCAATGACTTCCCTACCCACAACTAATATGCATGATGTTAAAACAATGGTTGCTAATGCCTGCAAGGGAACATAAGAAGGATAGATGGAGAAATAGAAAATTTGCAAAACTTTCTAACTTCTAAAAATATTGCTAGTAGTTTCATTCCTATTTTAGATAACGTGAGGAAAATTCTTGAAAATGAACATGACATAGAGATTGTGTGAAGTCTATCTCATATTGTTGATAAACATTTTCCTACATTAACTAGTTGTGCTCAAGATTTGGGGTATACTCAAAGCCAAGGTGCATATTTAGTTCCTTCTTTGACAACCCTTACCTCTATTCCTACATATACCAGTACTCATGTTACTACAACCATCCAACCTACTAGCAATGTCAACACTTCCTTAGGTATTTCCACTCAGAATCCCCTTAGCTTTGTGCATTCAAATCTCATATCTCCTCATTAATCTCCTCACAAAATTACAATCCACTTGCCCTCCCAATACATACACAAATCCACCTTATTCACCTCCATCTCACAATACCAACAAGGATCCAATCCTTAACACACTTTTACAAAATGTCTCATTCCTCCAACAACAAATTGCCATACTAAACCAAAACAACAATGGTTGACCTTCACAATACATAAAAACCAATCCATTATCCTTGGAGATATTGAGAAAAAAAATTCCACAAGGTATAGGGGTTCCTAGATTTAAGAAATATGGTGGGAAAGGATGTCATGTTATCCATGTTTCCACATATGCAGCCTTATGTAGTGACTTCATTTTTGAAGATAAAATTTTAGCTAGAATCTTCCCTAGATCCTTGAAAGCTACTACTTTAGAGTGGTTTTTCTCTTTACTGAATAATTCAATACGTTCATTCGATGTACTTATTGATGCCTTTTGCAACCACTTATGAATTCACATGGGTCCCAAGATGACCATAGCTGATTTAATGACATGTAAACAAAAGGATGATGAAAAAGTTAGTGATTTTGTAGTGCGATATCAAATGCTTTACTCATAAATAAACATTAAGGTTCCTGATTCCAAACTTTAAAGAATGTTTATTGACAATTTAAAAAACAAAATCCAAGCCAAAATTGAGATGTTGAAATTACCATCCTGTTATGCCTTGCATAACCACCCCATTTTATTTTATTTTTTGGAATAAAATGGGTCCCCCTTTTCTTTTCTTTTTTTCACCTTTGGTTGTTTGGTTGGGTCTTAGGAGTTATTTTCTTTTTCTACTAAGTCTTTTTGTTGGAGGTGGGTCCATAACCAAATCTAAACACGAAACTCTTTCAAGGTTTCTAGTTCGGATATAGTTTTGACTCTGACTCCGCCTTTTCTTTTTGTTTCTCCTTTGTTTTGTTGGTCGTTTCAATGAACACTTGGGTTGGTCCGTTCTCTCGTTTGTTGGTCATTTCCTTGTGTTTTTTTTGTTTGCTCGCGTGGGAGAAGAACTGAGATTGGAACTCACATTGGAAGTTTCAAGTTTCCATTTTGTTTTCCTATCCCAACTCTATCTCCGCTCTCTTTCTTTCTTGTTTTTCTTTGTTGTTTGGGCCGGGTCCGGTATTCACTTTGGTCCCACTTCTCTTGTGCTTGTGTTTTTCTTTTCTTTTTTGGTCGGGACCAGATCCGGGCCTGGAATCAAACTTCAAACTTTGCAAAGTTCCATTTCAGTTTTGTCTCCGCCCCCGTCTTCGTTTGTCATTTTTGGTCAGTCTTGTTGTTGGGGTCGGATCCAGGGTTGGAAATGAAATAGGGAAATTTGTGTAGTTTCTTTATCTTGTTTCCAACCTGGCTCTGTGTCCGCCTTACCTTTTGATGTTTCGTAGACTTGATTTAACTATCTATTTGCGTCATTGGCTTTGTCCCTGAACTACCACATTTATGGAATTAAATGTAGCCTGTTTGCACGTGCGAATTAATGATTAAAGGTTTAATTATGCTTAAACTAACTCATTGTTATTATTATGCAAATTTTTTAAGCAAATGACGGCCAGGAAAGTCTCGAAAGAATTAATTTGATCATGGGGGAAAATTGCGGAGTGAATCTTGGCTAAATACTGGTTAGTCCTGAAGAGCGTTTTGAGGTAGGTTTCTTTTTCTTTGCTTTGTCTCGTTTGTTCTTTCACGTGTGTTGTTTTGGCGCATTCGCGGGATGGGTTTTGTTCTTTTTCTTTTGTTTTTGTTTCTCCTCTTGTTTGTGTTGGTGCGGTTCTTTCTTTTCTGTTTTGTTCTGTTTTGTTGGGTTTGTATTTTTTTTTGTCATTTTTGTTTTGTTGTTTGTTCTACAGTCACTTTCATGATAGGTCCATTTTGTCATGCTCTGGTTTTGACTAGGGTTTGAATTTTTGAGGGGGTTTCCTTTCTTGGGTGATGAATTTCCTTTTGGGACCCTGTTCTGGTATTCTCATGTTATTTTTGGGTTGTTCGTACGAGTTTCTTGTTGTGCCCTAGTTTTTGAAATGACGTATCGAGCGAATTAGGGTTTTGCAATATAACCTTTTCCATGATTTTAATGACTTTTATACGGAGGAGCTATAGGAGGGATAAACTAGGCTATTTCTAGTTTCCTTTGGGACCCATGTAACCTAGGGTTTATGGCTCATATGACCGCCTTGTTTTAAATACTCACCATTTGCTGGAATTATTCCGCTCCCATTCATTATTATGATGTGACTATATCTTTACTCTGGTCAGAAGCAGATCCAGAGGGGAAGTTGAACTTGGTCACTAACATTTGTTTCTGGTCCAATCCCATTCTGGTCCCATCTCTGACCCTATTTTGGTTATGTTCCCATTCCGGTCCCGCTTCTGACACTATTTTACTCCATATCTAGTTTCGATCCTGTCCCTGCTGCATGATAAGAAATATTGTTTATGCCTAATACTTCTATGGTTCCACCTCCGATAATGGCATAGTTTGACCAAGTAAATATTATCTTAGGAGGATGGAGGAGGGATTATATGATTGACTAACCTAGATGCTTTGTTGATCTAATACAAGGAATTGTTGTAGGTATTAAGAAATGTCGGGAGCATCAGATGAGGCCTCTTAGAGGAGCCAGCTAGGTGAAACTTCATGGCAAGGAGTTAGGCCAAAGAAGATCAAAGTGGAACAACTCTCGTATACCTTGAGATGTAAGCATAGGGAGGTTGTCCTCACAGCTAGAAAAACTGATTCCGACTGGACTAATATTACTGACACCAATTTGGGTCCTTTTAATTATGAAGAGTTGCATGAGGAAACATTCACTGAAGAATAGATCACAGGAAGGACAAAAAGGATTGTTCAATCAGGAGTGGCACATGTTGCACTTTTCCCCGTATCTGTCCAATGTCCAAAGTTGATTCTTGTAGTAGCTAGAGCATATAACCTTGCTACTAGGCAGTGTGTGGATGTAAAGGGTAATGTCATTATTGACTTCATGCCTCCAATGATCAAATTCTTGTTTCATGTACCTGATTCCAAGAATCCTAAGCAATTGAATGAGGCAGAAGCTTTGAAGCTTTACAGTGATAATAAGGAGAGGAATAGGTTTCACATGAATAAGACTTGGATGAGGGTGGAGAAGAAGTCTCTGACCAATCTTCCAGACTAGCCTAAGAGGGTAGACTTTAGTAAAGAAATTGCAGATGTAATCATGTTCCTTTCTAGGGTGTTTGGAATGAGGGATGCTTCACTGTTTAAAGAATGGATGTTTCCTTTCATTCAAACTATTTTGGATGGGAGGCAAAAATTTGACTGGTGAATGATAGTATCAAAAAACATTCACAGTAAAATGATAAAAGTGAGAGAAACCAAGCATTTCTTTATGAGCTCCTATGTAGTTTATGCAACTTCCTGAGTGAGGGATTTTCTTGGACTTCAAATAGTAGGTATATTGGGGGAAGCCCAAGGATAGAAGAGAGTGTGGGAGTATTATCATCAGCTCACCTTGTAGGCATCAGAGCAACATTATAGAAGGGCTAATGATGTCTTTCTTTATGTCATTATTAACAAGCTTAATGGTGATGCTGGGTATAGGCTTAGCAGGGAGGCAATGGATTTTGTAAATGAATGGGGGCATTGGTTTATCCAGTACCCCACATTCACCTATTTTAGGTTAGCAGGCTTTGATGGTCACTCCCATTTTCTACCTAGATGTTGTGGTGATAGGATCATTTTAATGGAGTTTATTTATCAAGCCTTGGCTATTAATTTCCAGTTTGGCAACAAACATAAGACTGGGTGCCATAATTTTCCAATGAAGCTAGGGGCCTTTTGCTATCCACACATTTAGGTAGCTAAGGATGTTTGTGATGAATTAGTTTATTTGAAGTTGGGCTTGTACACGGCCAGGAAATACTATGACCCCAAACACAAGATGAGGGCTTTGCTTCCTAGTGTCTTTGATAAGCACTTTAATCTGTTGGAGGATTTTTGGGAGGATTTATAGGATGAGTATGATCTTAGGAAGAAGAATTATGAAAGGATACCTATCCCACTTATGGTTGAGTTTGGGATAAAGGAAGAAATTCTAGAAACATTATCTGATGATGGGATAGTTTTGGATCTCGGGTATGATGCAGACAAGATTAGTACTAAGGATCTTGATCCAATAGATTGGAATGTTGATGAGACAATTGACATAATGCAGATTGCAAGACCGGTGCTCGATATGAGTATTCAATGGGTGAGTTTGAGGGATACTTAGGCTGAGGCTCCATCATCTAAGAAGAGGAAAGTTGCAGGTACCACCCAAGGATATAAAAGGGCAAAGAGAAGGATGGCACCTAAGGAACCTTTACAGTTTATGCCTTCTAGTGCACAAGAAGAGGAGGTGGTTCCTCAAGACCTTCTAGAGGTACAGGAAGATGAAACAACTGTAGAGGTGGGTGCCTCTACATCTACTATAGGGGAGGCACCTACTTAGCCCTCTGATGCATAAGAATTAGGCCAAGAATCACCAAAGGGAGCTCTCCATGATGAAGCAGAGGTTTTAAAGTGAATGGAGGATCAAATTGAGATACATAATATAGAAATAGATTAAAAAAAGACTCCATCTGATAAAGAGCATCATGCATTAACATATTTTGATATGACAGATGATGCAGGGACCGAACATATATTGACTGAGGAAGATCAATGGAAACTCTTTGAGGATGTGAAAAGAGAAGTTGATGCCAAAGCACAAGCTAAGGCATCATCCAAGCAACAAGAAGAGGAGGCCAACGCACAATCTAAGTTGGCAGTCAAGTACAAGGAGTTGGAAGATAAGGTGAAGGCCAATGAATTAGCTCAACAACAAAAATAAAAGGAACAGGAGCTCAAGATTCAAGAGGAGAGGGATAAGTTGATAATGCAGCAGAAAATTCATAACCTTGAAGAGGAAAAGGCCCAACAAAGAAGAGAAAAAGAAGCTATTGAAGCTAAGCTCAAAGCACAAGAAGAGGCTTATAGGAAAAAGGAAGAGCAATAATGTTTGAAAAGGGAAAGGGAGGCTGCTGAGATTGCTGAATATGAAAAGAAGTCTAAGGAGGCATGGGACTATGTTGAAGAGATGAAGAAGCAGGAAGATCAAATGTTGGAGAAAAAGAAAGAGGAAGAGGAATGTGTAAATCAGGAGCTAGAAACTAAAAGGCTGCAAGAACAAAAGGATAAAGAGGAAGCAAAAAGGTTAGCATAGGAAAATGAACAAAGTAATCAAGAAAATGTGTAGGAAGTTGATTCTCAATCGGGGCCTACATTGTTACAACCTCTGTCTTCCACTATTGTTGCTTCTTCTTCAGCCCAGGAAGCCACTACTCCTATTGCTCCTACTTGGTTAAAATTGGACTTGGAAAGAAAACAAGTTGTCCAACCACAACCGTTGAATTGGGAAGAAATGATGAAAGATATTGGGAAAGAGAAACCTAAAAAGAAGGACCAGGTTCTTCACTCTACTAGGCTCAGTAATGCTGGAGAGATTATTGCTGAATGTGCCATACCTATAATGGAGAAGAGCCGTGATGATATGCAAATCACTAATTATCAATTGGGGATAGTAAATTTGGGAAAGCCTACGAGAAACTAGTAGATGATTTGATTGATATTATGGCTTCTTCAACTAAATCCTAGATGATTAAAGATAAAAAAATAAAGGATGAGCTTAAGGCTCAATTGGATCAGCTCCATGGTTTTTTGAAAGATGTTTCAAGTCCCATTTCTCAACAAGTTGCTCTTCCTAAATCCCCAATTTTGTTAACAAAGAGGGAAGCAGATGATTTGATTCAAATGAAAAGCAAAGTGGGGATGATGGATAAATGGTTGGATAAGCTCAACCAGGAGGTTGATGATGTTATTTTTGAGGGTTCTAAAATTCATAAGGTTGCTCTTGAGTTGGCAGAAGATCTAGACCAGCAGGCTAAGGATCTAGATAAGCAGGACAATGAATACAAGGAATATGTTAAAAGGCTTGAGGATATTAGCAAAGTGCCCAAGTCCACCTTGCTGGAATATTCAATTCTTGAGCAGGGTAATGAAGATTTTGTGGAGAAAAATATGAGCATCATAAGGTATAAGTCAAGAGCTATGCATGGACATCAAGAAGAAGTCCGAGAAATGAGTAAAGACTTGAATCAACAGATGGTTGAGTTGTTGTGGCCATTTTAATCAACTTAGATTCCTCCAATAAAGAAGGCCTATTGTTGGATAAACTAAGGGAGAGATGGAGGGGAAGGTTTGAGGAAATCATGCAAAGGGCAGATGATGAGAATTTATTGTTAGATCAGTTTATGGATATCCGAGAAGAGGTAAGAATTGCTAGAAAGGAGCTAATCAAGTTAAAGGAGATGCAAAGGTCGGTTTCCACAAAATTTGAAAGAATCAAATTTGAAGGTGATTGGTTAGATGGGCCAGATTTGGGTACTCTTCAACAGGTGTTCTCTAGTTATAATGAGTACATCCTTGAGCATTCAGTGCAAAAGTGACTAACCCTTTTCACCATACTCTATCTACTCTTTTCCTCTTTTTGTGGGTTTTGACATAAGTTCAACTCTGAGTTTTGATCCATGGGTTTCACTTTCTTCTTGGAGTATCATATTTTCTTTTTATACAATAGAGTGATCAGCCTTGAAACAGGGGTTCCTGAGTCTACTTCTATGTTAAGTTTTGACTCCATGAATTGTGGATCTTGATTGAAAGATGAGAAACTTGTGCATATGGCACCCTATATGTATTTTTAGAATCTACTTTGTAAAGGTCGACTAATTGAAGAAAGATCAACCACCTGATGATAGAAGATAGAAACTAGATCTAGGATTTGGATGTTTTAGGAGAGATATTCTAAAGTTCAGTAAAAACTTGGCCACTTTACAGTTTTTCGTACTTTTTCATGTTATGATTTTTAAAGTTTGGATCTATTTTGATAAGGTTCATGGTACATGATCAATCCATACGCCAGTGATTTTTCTATGCTTAATTGTTTCTTATTTGATGAAATTCAATAGAAGGAACTGGATTCAAGATCATATCATTGGATTATCTATGAATTAAATTGTTATTGTATTCATTTGATCTGTGTTTTGGATG
The DNA here is from genome assembly GCA_007258455.2 of Sequoia sempervirens. Taxonomy (NCBI): domain Eukaryota; kingdom Viridiplantae; phylum Streptophyta; class Pinopsida; order Cupressales; family Cupressaceae; genus Sequoia; species Sequoia sempervirens. Next base: position 518,850,969 of record VDFB02281492.1, read on the forward strand.
ATGAGTGAGCGATTTGTTTGAAGTAAGTTTAGTGAATGTTGATGGTATCTTAATTAGCATTATGGATGTATTTAGTAGCATAATTTATTCTATGGATTGCATCTTGCTATAGTTATGGTTAGGTGGAATAAACACTCATTATTGATATGCATGTCTGGATACGTAAGGATTTTACTCATGTTTATTTGATTTAAAGCTCCGTTTCATCTTTTTCTTTTATTTAAAACCCCCCAAATGTAGACTACTTGATGTTGTACAGTCTTGTTCCTTGTTACCAGCAAAGGCCCCTTGAACATTATAGTTATATCAACCACTGAGTGAAATCAACATAATTGAGAACCAATTACCAAGACCTTGGGAGTTAGATCTCCATGTGTTATCTTTCTCTTTCAAGAGAAATAGAATAGTAATATTCTGTTTAATGTTGTTGTGCTATTTTGACCCTCAACAGATCCTTTACAAATTTGTGTACAACCCTTCGTGATTACCAAAATTTGGTTAGTAGTCATGAAGTGAAAACTCCTTTTAACCTTCCTGGAAAGTCCAAATCCACATCTCAAACCAACTATCAACCTTTCAAGAAATAAAATAAGGGATTTCTACAACTTAATCCATCTCAACCAAATCAACATGTTGAGACCCAAGTGGCTACTATAAAGATGAAAAATTCATATGCCATTGGGGATAGAAATAGAGAATTCACCCCTCTACCTAATACCCTTAATAACACCATGTTGTAGCTCTTCAATACAAATTTGATTTCCTCACCTCCTGTTAGAGCTCCTAATCCTACTAAACCTTTACCTTCAAACCATAGACCAAATTCCTATTGTCATTTTCATGAGCAAAATGGACATGATACAAAATTTTGCAAGTGTGTTAAAATTTTTGTGCAAGACCTCATTGATTCTAATCATATTCAAATTGGAGGTGTTAATGATCAAGGTAATAGTTTTGTAGCTCCTCCTAACCAAAACTTGCAAATCTTTACAAATCATATGCCAAACCATAACATTTCCTTTGTCAAATCTTGCAAAAGAAAGAATGATGTGATGAATGTTGACACAGATGATGATAACACAAATGGTAATGAGGAACACTATAAAATCTATGGTCAGATTTATTGACACTAAACCTCATAAGTACCAAAATAATATGCCCCTTGACATTGCTTTCTCATTTTAAATGACATACTAAAAGATGCACCCGATGGTCCTCTTTACATAGTTGGAAAAATCAATGACAAGCCTACTAATGGGATATTAATTGATCCCTCTATGCAAAGAACATGATCACTAGGGAATTCTTATTTGTGCATGAGCTATATCAAGATACTTTTGAAAAACCAAAAGCATGGATCAAAAAAAATAATCGTTTTGCTTTCCCTATGATAGGCTCGATAAATCCTCCTTTAAAAGTTGGACCAAAACAATTAAATGTATCATTCACTATCATCCTAACTTTGGAACAATTTCATGTGAAGTTAGGCTACCCATGGCTTCGCTCCATGAATGTTGTCTCGTCAGTTGTGCATAAATGCTTAATGTTTCCATTTGGAAATGAGACCTTTACTCTACATCATAGTGGCTTTAATCATGTGTCTTCCCATGGGAACTTCTCATTGGATTTCTTTTGGACCGAGCCTATAGAGCCTATTAGACCCTATAAGGATTTTTTTTCAAATCCTACCAAAAGTTTAAGGAAAATTGCATAGCAGAGTTATCCTTTACCAATATGCCTCAACCCATGATTGATCCTTCTATCCTTGATGAGACAATGAGTGAAAAAAATCTCTTCCAAGTAACCAAGACCAGGAGTGATAACTTTAAGAAACCCCGCTCAAGAAAATATGTAAAATCTTGGAGATTGTTTTTTTGAAAAAAATATTAATTTCTATTGGCGAATCTTTCCATTTTTTCAAAAAAAATTAATAACTTTATTGGAAATATTTTTACATCACTAAAATTTTGTAGAGAATATTGGAAAATCTTAGAAAATAATAAGAAAATTTATTAATTGTGATGATTAATCCTTTCATTTAAAAATAATTATTATTATGGAAAAGTAGGGTCCTAAGGGTGGAAATGATGAATGGGTTTAAGGGGTAGACTATAATATTTAGTTGTCACCATTGATTTAAAATATAATCTAACTTCCCATTGGGATTAACAATCCAAAAGCAATTTTAGGTCCCCTGAGCATTACATCTTGGGTATGTTTTACCTCATAGAATACAAGGGTCATTATATTATACTTTAATCTAATGATGGCAACGAAATATTGGAAATATGGCCTTGAAGAAACTAATAATTATGATATACTATTTGCGAATTAATTTAGATTTCTACTATAACTTATAAATTTATGTGAATCTAATCTAATCATGTATTGAATATTGTGATGAATTTTTTAGTTCAAAAGTTTAATTAAATAAATTCTTTGGTGATTTAAATAAGACTATAATAAAGTTGTGTAAAAATGTGGCGATTCAAGTCATGTTACAACTTGAACTATTAGCCAAATTTGGATTCCAAAATTTCAACTATTAGCCAATTGGCGAATATTAGCCACTAAAAATATCATTGAAGACCAACCTATGATAAATATTTCACCTATTTCGAGGTATAAGAGATCACAAGATAATTAAATAAGTTATGTGTCTCCTAAAGTCAAACAATTTTACAAATCTAAAGAGAAAGTGGTTGAACAACCTCCCATGGTTCCTTCCATTGCTCCCTTAAGGGAAGAAAAGAAACCTATGATTGATAAACCAACTCCTACACAATCACAACTTGAAAATTGAATGAAAAGAAACACAAATGCTAGAGAGCCTAAGCGTAGACGTTGTGCTATTGCTTGTTTGTTGCAAGCAAAAGAAGAAAACAACATAAAAAATCAAAATTGAAACTTGTCTCAGGCATTGCATGATGCCTCTCCACATTCACCGCAAGATAAAAAACAATCCTTCTATGGATATTTTCATTAGACTTGCTATTGTGATCAACTTGGATGATGATAGTGAACTTGAAAAGATTGATGAACAAGTGCATAATGAGTTGAATTCATTTTTTTCATTTCTATGAACTTAAATGGTAACAATAATGATTATGCTCCTAATAAGAGTATTGAAGTTGGTTTTTTTCCTAGTTTGGCACTTGATGTTCTTCCTTTGGCTTGTTGTCCACCTTTTGTATACAGTGAACAAGATTGGGATGCAATAGAACTACTATAGGTTGACTCCCATGTGCCTTACTAGTCTTTTATTTATTTTATTTTCCATGTTTCTTTATGTGATTGTATGTCCGTAATTTGATCTCCCCATACTGTTCTATTTGATATATCTCTTCATGTGCATTCCCTTATTTTTACCTTCATTCTTCTATATGTCATAAACATTTATCTTTTCTTTGTCTTGTGTTTTCCTTTTAGGGATGATCAAAGGGTTTGATACATTTAGGTCTCTTCCATGTTGACCCAAAACCTTTCTCTTTGTTTTTAATCTCCATTTTCCATTCTTCTAGTTCTACGAGTATTTAGTGAATGATCACGTTTCCAAGCTCTATAACAACAATGTAGCAAAGACATACTGAACCCAAATCTGTAGAACCCTTATGTGTTTGGGATTTCATTTTGGGGGAAACCCCTCTCTCTTTTTCATGACGTAGATTCATTTGGAAGCATATGACTTGGCATAGGGATTTTTGAATAAGCTCTCAAGTCTCCTTTATTGTTATAATTGAGTATTTGCTACATTAAATAATTTCTCACAGCATAGTGTTTAGTAATTTCTTTAAAGTGGGGACACATATTGGCATTATTATTTTAAATTTTTTGACATTCCTTATGTTTCATTGTGTGATTTTCTTAATTCTTGCAATGTGGCTTTTTCTTGGTGGTGTCATTAGGTTTTATGTCCTCTAGGAGTGTGACCTTTCTTGGCATTTGAATTTCCTCTTAGTGGTGATGATACACGTTGCATTCCCTAAGTTACGAGACTTTTATCCTTGACTTGTCCTCTCTTTGAGACATTAGGCATGATGTTTCCTAAGAGGAGACCTTACACGAACTAAGATAAATCCCTTTGAAAATGTTTATTTGCATTTTTGTTCATAAGTGTTTAGCATAACACAACTTGATAACCTTTTGAAGTTCAAACCCTTTTTATGGCCACCAAGAATAACACACTTTGCTTACTTGTGGAGCCTTTCCTTTTTTTTCATAGGTGCTTGGCATAATGTAACTTTTTAGGCCTTGTGAAGCTCAAAGTTTATGTTTTTTTTGTTTTGTTTTGTGGTGCCTTATTGAAGTTATTAGAGTGATGGATTTGGTATGGTATGGGAGCCTAATAACATTCTCTCATTTGCCACACTTTTTTGTTTTTGTTTTGTGGTGCCTTATTGAAGTTATTGGAGATATAGCTTTGGTATGGTATGGGATCGTAATAAGATTCTTTCATTTACCACCCTTGGGGGCTCACCTAGTGGACATCTGGAGTTCCATTAGCCTATGTGAGTGTGTGTGTTTTTTTCATAGTGGACAATGAGTTTCACTTGTGAATGTTTTGGAAAAATAGTTGAGGCGTGTTCCATATCATGTTGGACAATTGAGGCTTGATCCACCCTTTTTGTTTTTACTTTTCTTTAAGTCTTTGATGTTGTATGATTGAGTATCTTGTTATTGTTGCATACATATGTTTTGATTGTCTACTTTAGTGTGAGTTTGAAAAAAGGTTATCCTCTCACTAAAGTGGAAGCTAAATGTAGTGACGAAAAATGTATCTCTTTACATTTTCTCACTTGTTTGGGCACTCCTAGTTAAAATGGACTTAATTGTACCTTATTTAGTGTTGTAAAGTGTACCCCTTTACACTTTCAAACTTGTTTAGGGATCCCTTAATTAATTGAGCTTAATTATGCCTTAATTGGTCCTTTAATTCATTTTCCAAGCTTATTTAATTACATTTTCTAAAGAGGAAACCCGAAATTCATTAATGCCTTAACATAACACTTTACATTGAGCAATGTGTGTCCTAGGTTTGGGGACCTAGGACCCATTTTCCAATAGGAAAATGGGTCCTCCCTTGATTTTAGGACCTAAATTTAAAATATGTTTTTGGTGGTATTTTAATGTTTTCAAATATATGATACAATATCGACTTGTGATATTTGAATTTTAGGAAATTGAGGATATGTACCTAGATAAATATAAGGTTATTTCAGTAATTTTCACCTAGAAAATGCATATGATTTTCAAGAGAAATTCACAAGTGTTCAAGAGAATTCAAAGGTAGATTTATGAAAGTTTTATTGCAACATTCACAATCTAATTATCATATCAAAGTCTTCTTACATCATGCATGTTTTTGGAGCTAACAATGTGATGTAGGTTTCATGATCAAATCAAGAATTTAAAGCACTATTTCAAGCAAGATTTAAAGTTCAAGATCCACATCCATTGAAGCCATTTCATGCAAGTTTCAAACTTTCATTCAAGGATTTATCCAAGGGTTTGTTGAGTAGTAACATATAATTGTTCAATCTTCATTCCAACTTTCATTCTTTTATTCATTTCAACGTATGATTACCAAAATAGGGTTTGACCAAGGAAATCCCCATTGACCAAAAATAAAAAATAAATTATGTTGTGTTTACAAATCTAGGTGGAAGAAGGCTTGAAGATCTCTTAAAGAGAAAATTTGAAGAAGTTGACAAAGTTGTGATAAAAGTTGTCATCTCATGGAAACTCATCTACAAAATTTATTTCCAACATTTTGACACTACCACTTGGATAAATTAGAAGATTTAGATCTATATCAGAGGCTCTCAAAAGTTTTGCAAAAACCCTAACAGTGGACCCATTCACCCCTGGGAAAATGAGTCCCAGTCATCCTTCAAAAACTCACTTTTGGTGACTGGTAAACATAGTTTTTCCCTTCTCAAATCTATAATTTAACTTTGGGTTCTGCTTATTTTCAGTTTAATATTGTTGTTTCAAGTTTAATTTGGCATGATTGGGTTGATTTTCTATTTTTAATAGTTCTCCCAAAAGTGTTTGGTGAACTTGACCCTCGTCCTCCACACAAAAAGGAAATTTGCAAATTCACATCTTGACTTCACTCACATAAGGGTTGTAATCCAATTATTTGTGTGGATTTCATTTCCTAATAAAATAAGGAAAATAGGTCCCTAAGTGGTTCATCAACCATTTTGATAACCCACCTACTTTTCCACTTATTTCACCAGCACATAAATATTTTAAGGTATATTAGATGGATGTCATGTCTATAATTTTGAATGGTGAGTTAGAAGAAGAGGTGTACATTGAACAATGGGAAGGTTTTCTAATTATTAGAAGATTTTGAAATGATCTATAGGTTTAATAAAGTGTTATATGGACTCAAACATGATCCTAGAGCTTGGCATGGAAGATTGGATAAGTACTTATTGTAGCAGGGATTCAAAAGGGGTGCCACAGATAGCAATCTTTTCATTAACATTGAGAAAGATCAAATCCTTATTATGGTTGTATGTTGATGAAATAATGTTTGGAGGAAATGGATTAATATGTAAGAATTTTACAAAACAAATGCAAAATGAGCTTGAAATGTTAATGTTTGGGGAGATGAATTTCTTCCTTTGTCTACAAATCAATCAATTTGATAAAGGTATATTCATCTCACAATCAAAGTATGTTAATGAAATGTTAAAGAAGTTTGGAATGGAGGATTATAAACTAGTATTGATGCAGAGAAAAGTGATTTAGGCTTCAACCAATCAGGTTCAACTAGTCTTCAAACTTGCAAACCCTTTCTAGAGTGGGTTTTTTCACAGTCTCACCTACTCGCTTGTAGGTCACCAAAACCTCTTAATCTCTTATATCTTCTAGAGAATTTCACCAAGGGACACAAATCACACACTTTAAAGGACCCATTTTTCTTCCATTCAACATATCAACCTAGTGCAATAGGTTGTTTTGAAAATTTTTACACAAAATTGCCCTAAAATGCTGGTTTTAGGCCAAATTAGGCCTCTTTTCCAAAGGAGGTACTCAAAATCCTTCTTGTGAAACCTGAAAATTTTCACCAACAAGTCCAACCAGTCACATAGGGCTCAATTATACCATTATATTCATCAAACCACTCAAAATTTTTGTTGTCCCAAGCAAAAACCATCAAATTCTAGCTTAGCACTTGAAATTGCTAGACTAGGGAATGTGCTAAAACTCTCCTAACACCATCACCCTGACATACAACTATGAAAATATGAAAGAGAACACCTAAGAGTCCCATTCCACCAAACTACACAATTTTCCTACAATGGAATGGCCTATTTTGACATGATTTTGTTATAAAACCCTAGAAACCCTAGCAAATTAAGCACCCTTCAGAAATCTATCTTTATCTCCTTCAAACCTAGATGAAAAAATATCTAACTAGATTCAAATGAAATATATTTCAATTACACAACTCTTCACATGGGTTTCACATCATTAACTTACTGTACAGAGTTGTAGCTAGTCTGGAAATGAGAAATAACAAAAAAAATCACACCAAAAATAGAGCAACAATGTTTATTTCTCCAAATTCTTCAACAACCTTTCCTCAATGATGTTAGAGGCCTTTTAACATTTTTTTCATGAAATACCAATGGTCTACAACTAACATTTGAAAATATGAAAATTCATCTTCAACTAACCCACAAAAATGACAAAATTGCATAAATGCAACTTTTACAACTTTGATTTATTGTTGACAAATTATAGACTCCACACCACTAGGACCCTAAGTGACCTTAATTACATCAAAAATTGGTCTCTTCGACCGTATTTTCATCATGAAATGACACAACCTAATTCTAGACTCCAAAATGCACAATCAAACCAAAATTTCAAGAGGTAATCTTGCACCATTCAACTGGGGAGGAAAAAATTTCATCCTCTTGATGAAATGAGTTCTTGAACTAAACTAACATGTCATTTTATATCTTCTTCTACCATCCATTGAGCATCTTCAATTGGTAGATCTTTCCATTTAACCAAATATTCATTATACACCTTCTTCCTAGTTCGCTTGATCTCCCTTGTATCTACTATGCTTTCAAGCTTCATTGGTTTGCTAGGAGGTAGGTCCTTGACCCATTTATTATCTTCAGATCCTATGGCACCTGTAAAATCACCTACATTAACAACACCTTTAAAAGGATACAAATCAACAAAATTGAAAATGGGTGAGATGGAAACTAGAGGAGGTAGTTCAATCTCATAAGCATTTTTCCCAAAATTGTGCACTACCCTGCAAGGGCCAGTATTTTTCTTCATCGGTTTGGTGTATTTTCCCTTAGGAAGCCTTTCTTTATTGAGATGTGCAAGCACCAAATCACCAAATTTGAACTGAACATCCTTTCTTCTCAAATCTGCTTTCTCCTTATACTTCTCCACACTCTTCTTCAAATTCTCCTTAACCTGTTGATGAATTTCTTTCATAGCTATGGAAAAGTCTTCTCCTATTGCACTCCTTTTCTCCATGTCTCTCAAATCCCTAAGTTCATATATGCCTCTTGGATTCATCCCATAAACAACTTCAAATGGACTTCTTCCTATGCTTTGGTTAACATAGTCATTGTATGCATACTCTGCTTGAGGGAGTACAAGGTCCCATGACTCCCCATGCTCCTTTGTTAGGAACCTTAAAAATTTTCTGAGAGACCTATTAACTACCTTAGTTTGGCTATCCATTTGTGGATTGTATGCTGAACTAAATTGTAGATTGGTACCCAAATTTTTCCACAAGGTCCTCCAAAAGTGACCTATGAATTTTGAATCCCTATCAGACACAATACTCAAAGGCAGTCCATGAATCCTCACAATCTCTTTGAAAAAAAAAGAAGCTATATGAGATGCATCATTAGTACTTCTACATGCAATGAAATGTGCCATCTTGTTGAATCTATCTAAAACCACATAAACACTCTCATATCCCCTTTGTGTCTTAGGTAGACCCAAAACAAAGTCCATGAATATTGACTCCCATGGTTAGGAACATGTAAGGGTTGATATAAACCTACATTAGAGCTTTCTCCTTTGGCTCTTTCTCAAATTTCACATCCCTCTACAAACTTTTTGACATCAACATGCATCCTAGGTCAGCAATAGAACCTCTTAACCTACTCCAAAGTTTTGTCAAAACCAAAATTCCCACTCAAGCTACCACAATATTTTTCCCTTATCAAATTTTCCCTCATGGAACACTTAGGAACACACAACTGAGCCCCTTTGAATAAAAAACCATTTTGCTACACAAAATATGCATACTCACTATGAAAACTATCTTGAAATTGACTGCAAAGAACATATAAGTCTTTAAATTCATCATCATGCTCATACATACCTTTTAGAGAATCTATCCCAATGCTTTGAAGTTGTACCTCTTGCACCATCATAGACTTTCTGCTCAGGGCATCAAAAACCATGTTTTCTTATCCTTTCTTGTGCTTGATCGAAAATGTATAGGCCTACAAGTACTCCATCCACATCATGTGCCTCTAATTCAACTTGTCTTGAGTATTCAAATAACTTAATGCATGGTTATCTATAAACGCAACAAACTCCTTTGGTAAGAGATAATGTCTCCATTTCTTGAGAGACTAAACCATGGCATAAAGTTCAAGGTTGTATGTGGAGTACTTATTTTTGGCATCATTTAGTTTCTCACTGAAAAAGGAAACCGGTTTCCCATCTTGGCTCAAAACTACCCCTATAGTAGACCCGCTTGCATCACATTCCACAGTGAAAAATTTATCAAAATCAGGGAGTGTGAGAATAGGCATTTGTGCCACTCTTGACTTCAGATATTCAAAGCTTTTATCTACATCAATAGTCCAACAAAAATTGTTCTTCTTTACACACTTGATGGTTTCAATCATTGGTGCACATATGTGACTAAAGTTCTGGATGAAATTTCTATAGAAACTAGATAACCCATGAAAAATCATGACTTCTCCAACTGAAGTAGGTGTTGGCCAATTGATTATGGCTTCAACCTTTGTAGGATCCATCCTCAAAGTCCCCTCTGGTATCACAAACCCAAGGTAGACAAGTTCCCTCTTCATAAACTCACACTTCTTGAGGTTGATCATCAATTTCTCCTCATTGAGTCTATTCAAGAACTTATCAAGGTGTTCCAAGTGATATTCTCTTTTCTTACTATATACGAGGATGTCATCCAAGTATATCACCACAAATCTACCTATGAAATTCTTCAACACCTCATTCATCAGCCTCATGAATGTACTTGGGGTATTTGATAGTCCAAATGGCATCACTAGCCATTCATATAAGCCTTCATTGGTCTTAAAGGTGGTCTTGCACTCATCTCCTTCTCTTATTCTAATTTGATGATATTCAATTTTCAAGTCAATCTTAGAGAAATACCTTGCTCCAGCCAAACTATCCATCAAGTCCTCCATTTGGGGTATAAGAAATCTATATCTAATAGTGATCTTATTTATTGCTCTTGAGTTTGTACAAAGCCTCCAATCTCCATCCTTCTTAGGTTTCAATATTGTTGGGACAACACAGGGGCTTAAAATCTCCCTTATGATCCCTTTATCTAACAACTCATGAATTTGTTTTCTGATCTCCTCATTTTATTGAGGGGTCATCTTGTATGCTGCCTTGTTTGGTAGACTTGCACCCGATATGAGTTCAATGTGATGACCCACATATCTAATAGGAGTAAATGCATTTGGTAACTCCATTATTCCTATGTGTTCATACTTTTCTTACAAAGCCTATGAAAGGAAAATCAAATGCGGAAATAATTCTCCTAATGTCAATACCTCAGTAAAGAATGCAGATATACTTTTAATTTTTTCAATTACAGTTCAAATAAGATGCACTATGAAACAGACAATAGAAATAGAGTATTTGACAATCACACATGAACACCAGATATACATGGGAAAACCCTTACGGGAGAAAAACCCACCACACCAAGAGAAATTACTTTGTATTACAATAACATAGATTACATACAAATTCCAGACTTATCTTTCTGGTGTCATTATATAGCAGCATTCACCATGAAAATTCTTGTATAGGAACCTTCGAGTTACAGTCGCTACATAATAGAATTCATCTACTGATATAATCACTCAACAATCTATCGATTAACCAACCCGATTAAAATCTGCAATCTTAGAGTATATCCATGTCGAACTCTATCTGTAGAACTTCCTCACAGAACTGTCACACTGAACCAACTGCTAACGGTTCACATTCAGCTCCTCCTATTCATCCATGAGATGCCACATCAGAAAGTCTTACTCGGTCAACAAAATTTGCTCTGTGTTGGCATCTTGGTGAGACAATAACAGTGTCTCGCCGATGCCACATAACCTTCATACCGAAGTTGCCAAGAGTAACCGATATCACCAAGACATTCCATCGAGCTTCATGTGTTACACTGAGTCACCAAGCAATCGCCTAGACCTATCGCTTTTTCTAGGAGATCATAGCGAGTCACCGAAGGTTATACCAAAGTCACAAGTCATATCGAGCTCCAAAGAATAGTCAGAAAGACTTACATCTTTCACCGAGAGAACATACCGAACTCCAAGACTTACTCCAAAGGCTTCAACATAAAGCACCATCGACGAGACATGTTACTTTTGCTAAGACATCACACTGAGCTTTAGGACTTACCCCAAAGTATTTTGTCACCAAGAGTTATACTGAAGATCCCTTATCATCGGCAATACTTACATTCTTCACTGGGACTTCTTCCCGAGCCATTTGGGTTACCCTGATAGCCATCAGCTATCGGCAAGACATCTTTTAGTCGCTAAGACATTTCTTTGAAATCATTTGTGTTACACTGATGAACAACATTTAAACCTCCGTCGGTGAGACCTTTGCACATCGGTAAGACTTCTTACCGATAGACTATAAGCTACACTGAAGACCAACATGTAACGTGCTGTTGGTGAGACTCTAAGACTTCGCTGGGACTTCTCACCGAGCCGCTATAAGCTACCCCAAAGCCCGTGGTCGCCATGAGTCTCCCTAATACACGATTGAATGGCCTATTGGCTAGAGGTCTCCCGAGTGCTAGGAGGTAATACCGAACACTCCTTGTCACAGTGAAAGCATTCGGCAAGACATAAACTTGGTCATAATGACCTATACAAAACATGATGCTACCAATCTACTAGTCGACCAGACATGATAGATGTCATACCGACTTTTCTCTAATGGAGGTTGAACCTATATTGTTTGGGGCACATATTTCCAACAATCTCCCAGTTGACAAAGATCATACAGGCACCTCTAGAGCACAACATAATTTACTGAAAATCATGGGCACTAAGGGCCATTGAACTGGCACACCACCTGAACTTGTCTATGCTCACTAGCTTTGTCAATGAATCTGCAACATTCTCGAAAGTATCAACCTTTTCCAAACTGACATTTCCATCCTCCACCATATCTTGTACAAAGTGGTACTGTACGTCTATATGTTTCGTCCTGGCATGGAAAGTAGGGTTCTTTGCTAGAAAAATTGCACTCTGACTGTCACAAAAAATAGTTATTTCCCTTACATCAAAACCAATGTTAGAACACAAACGTTTCAACCACACTACTTCTTTACAAGCATGAGTAGCTACCATGTATTCAGCCTCCGTAATGGACAAAGTGACTATAGCTTGCCGCTTACTCATCCAACTCACTGCACCACCATTCATCATGAAAATGTATCCACTGGTGGACCTCCTACTGTCAATGTCCCCTACCCAATCAGAATCAACATAACCATGAATGCTGAGAGTCCTCTGTGATTCAACCAAGTTTCCATGATAGCACAAAGAAAAATCTGAAGTTCCCTTCAAATATTTGAAAACTCTTTTTACAGCATCCCAATGTGTTCTTCCTAGATTAGCCATAAATTGACTAAGTACTCCCACTTCTTGGGCAATGTCTAGCCTTGTATAGAACATTGCATACATGAGACTACCAACCACACTATCATAGGGTACACTGGTCATGTCCTCCATCTTAGTAGGATATTTTGGATAGTCCTCAACAGATAGCTTCATTCCCTACATGACTAGAACCACTAGCTGTTTGCAATCATTCATACAAAATCTCTCAAGAACAGTCCTGACATACTTACTCTGACTGAGCCAAAGCTTTCTATTCTTCTTGTCCTTGGTTATCTCCATCCCCAGAATATACCTTATTGCACCAAGATCCTTCATTTCAAACTTAGTAGACAATTGAGACTTAAAATAAGAAATCATTAGCTTGCTATTTCCTATGAACAACATATCATCAACATAAAGAGCAATAACAAGAACTCGATCACTTTCAGCTTTATAATATATGTAGTGATCAAATTTTGATCTTACAAATCCCAAAGACAATACATAAGTATCAAATTTTTGGTACCACATTCTAGGTGACTACTTTAACCCATACAGAGACTTCTTTAATTTGCATACCAGTTTTTCTTTACCTTTCTCAACAAAGTTCTCAGGCTGGGACATATAGATCTCTTCTTCAAGATCACCATGAAGAAATGATTTCTTCACATCCATCTATTCTACCTCTAAGTCATATGCTGCTGCAAGTGACAAAAGAAATCTGATAGATGTCAGCTTTGCTACAGGAGAACATATTTCTCCATAATCGATTCCCTCTACCTGGGAATAACCCTTTGCAACCAGTCTTGCCTTATACTTTTCTACACTGCCATCCAGACCAATCTTTTCTTAAATACCCATTTGTAGCCCACAGGTTTTCTGCCTTTAGGCAAGGGCACTAGACTCTAGGTTTCATTCTTATCTAAAGATACCATCTCTTCTTCCCTAGCTTCCAACCAAGAATCTGAATCAGACATTTTAAATGCCTCTTTCACAGTCCTAGGTTCATCAGTACTAGAAATCAAAGCATAGGCACAAGTAGAATCAATCAATGAGAACCCATACCTATCTGGTTGTTTTCTTTCATGGGTTGACCTCCTCACTTGCTGCGGCTAAGGTTCTTCTTCTTCAGAACTTTCAGAACTACTTGAGCAATCCTCAGTTTTAGGTACATTTTGAGTTTTCAATTCCTCTTTCTCTGGTGTAGGAGGAATTAATGCTACATCCTTATTTTTATCTGACTTTGTCTCTGACTGCATATCCAAAGTGGAAGGTTTCAGCTCACAAAAGATTACACTTCTGTTGTATACAACCTTCTCTGTATCAGGATTCCAAAGCTTGTATCCTTTTATGACAACACTATAGCCAATAAAAATGCATTTGATAGCCTTGTTCTCCAATTTAGATCTTTTCACATCCGGCACATGAGCATATCCCTCACAGCCAAAAACACAAACATGTCTAAGTGAGGGCTTCTTACCAGACCACACTTCCAAGGGTGTTTTCTCAACAAGAGTGGAATTTGGAGAATGATTAATTAGATAACATGCAGTAGATACAGCCTCAGCCTAGAATTTCTCCTCCAAGCCAGCACTACTAAGCATACTTCGTGCTCTCTCCATCACTGTCCTATTGAACCTTTCTGCAACTCCATTCTACTATGGAGTATAAGGTGTGGTCTTGCGCCTTTTAATTCCATGGTATTTATAGTATCTTTCAAATTGATCAGAACAAAATTCACCACCATTATCAATCCTTAAGCATTTTATTTTTCTACCAGTCCGATTTTCAACAAGATTCTTAAATTCCTTAAATGGACTGAATACTTCTGATTTACTTTTTAGAAAACATACAAATGCTCTTCTTGAATAATCATCAATAAACAACACATAGTATCTTGATTTAGATAAAGAAGGAACATCTACTAGACCAAACACATCTGAATGAATATAATCTAACAAACTAGAAGATTTATGAAGACTGGAATAAAATGAAACACGGTGCTGCTTTCCATATATACAGTGTTCACAAAATTCAAATTCAAGATTACAGTCTTCAAGCCCCTTAACTAGGTTTTTATTCTTCAAGGTTTTTAAACCTTTTTCTCCTATGTGGCCTAACCTATGATGCCAAAGCATAGTCTTCTCTACAGGAATTTTTACTTCCATAGAGTTTACATAATTAGGGATATTTCCCTCTTTACCTCCATGAGTAGCTTTTAGTGACTTTCTAGAGACACTGTTACATTGAACAACCTGTGCATCCAGCTTGTACAAGATACCAATTCGAGCACCTCTAGCTAGCACCATTGAACCTCTAGTCATCTTGCAACCATTTCTAGATAACGTAACTTATACTCCAATATCATTCAACATACTTATAGACAATAGATTTTGAGACAAACCTGGTATATGCATTACATTATTGATTCTCTTCACTCTACCATCGGGGAATTGTATTCTGACTCTTCCACGACCAACTATCTCCAAAGTTGAATCACTTGCCAAGTACACCTTTCCACCATTGTATTCTTCATACTTCGTGAACCATTCTCTGTGAGATGTCATGTGGAAAAATGCTCCAGAATCAATCAGCTAGACATCATCTGATGCCTATGTAGCCAAGGTTGCAATGAAGGTGTCACCATCACTATGAGAAGAACCATTATCGAAAGATCCCTTCTTCTTCTTTTTCTCCTCTTTACAATCCTTTCGGACATGACCAGGTTGCCCATAGTTCCAACATTTCACCTTGGACTTTTTGCCAGGAGACTTTGATCTCCCCTCTAATTTTGATTTTGATTTCTTGTCCTTCTTCTTGCCTTTCTCTTTCGGTCTTCCTCTAACAACAAGAGCTTCCTTCACCATCTCAGAAGATTTCCTTCTCATCTCTTTTGATAGCAAAGATGCAACAACATCTTCCATCTTGAAACTAGATGTTGTACTCCCAATTGCCATCACTAGATGATCCCATGAGTCTAGAAAAGAACACAATAGAAACATACAATGATCCTCTTCTTTAGTCTTCACACCAATAGATGTCAATTGAGAAATTAGCATATTAAATGCATTCAAATGATCAACCATAGACCCTCCTTCCTGCATTCTCAAAGAATACAACTTTTTCCTCAGGAACAATTTATTCACCAAGGACTTCCTTTGATAAATAGACGCCAGTCTCTTCCACAAAGAAGAGGCAGTCTTCTCCTCATGCACATTCAGAAGCACTGAGTCTGCCAAATAGAGCCTTATCAGCCCCTTAGAATTCCTATCTACAAGGTCCCAATCTTCTTGCTTCATGATTGTAGGTTTAGTTCCAGACACTGCAAGCCACATATCGCGATCAACTAGAAGATCCTCCATATTGAGTTTCCACAACTCAAAGTTATTGCCATTGAAATTCTCTATTTCAAAATTTCCAGACATGCTAGCCATCTTAGCCTATAAACAGAAATAACAATTTTCTACAAGACTCCCACTGAATAGAATTGACTCAAAAAATGCAACGTACCCACAAGGATAACACAACTGGCCAGGCTCTGATACCACTTGAAAAGAAAATCAGATGTGGAAACAATTCTCCTAACTTCAATACCTCAGGAAAGAATGTAGATATACTTTTAATTTTTTCAATTACAGTTCAACTAAGATGCACTATGAAATAGACAACAGAAATAGTGTATTTGACAATCACACATGAACACCAGATATATGTGGGAAAAACCCACCACACCAAGAGAAATCACTTTGTATTATAGTAACAAAGATTACATACAAATGCCAGACTTATCTTTCTGGTGTCATTATATAGCAACATTCACCATGAACATTCTTGTACAGGAACCTTCAAGTTACAGTCTTTACAGAATAGAATTCATCTACTGATACAATCACTCAACAATATGTCAATTAACCAACCCGATTACAATCTACAATCTCAGAGTATATCCATGTTGAACTCTATCTATAGAACTTCCTCATAGAACTATCACACCAAACCAACTGCTAATGGTTCACATTCAGCTCCTCCTATTCATCCATGAGATACCACATCGGAAAGTCTTACTCGGTCAATAGAATTCGCACTGTGTTGGCATCTCAGTGAGACACTAATAGTGTCTCGCCGATGCCACATAACCTTCATACCAAATTCGCCAAGAGTAATCGATATCGCCAAGATGTTCCATCGAGCTTCATGTTTTACATCGAGTCACCAAGCAGTCACCCAGACCTATCACTTTTTCTAGGAGATCATAGCAAGTCACCAAAGGTTATACCGAAGTCACAAGTCATATTGAGCTCCAAAGAACAGTCGGCAAGACTTACATCTTTCACCGAGAGAACATACCGAACCCCAAGACTTACTCTGAAGGCTTCAACATAAAGCACCGTTGGTGAGACATGTTACTTTCGCTAAGACATCACACCGAGCTCTAGGACTTACCCTGAAGTATTATGTTGCCAAGAGTTATACCAAAGATCCCTTATCATCGGTGAGACTTACATTCTTCGCTGGGACTTCTTCCTGAACTATTTGGGTTACCTCGATAGCCATTGGCTATCGGCAAGAGATCCTTTAGTTGCTAAGACATTTCTCCGAAAGCCTTTGTGTTACACCGATGAACAACATTTGAACCTCCATCGGTGGAGATCTTTGCACATCGGTAAGACTTCTTACTGATAGACTATAAGCTACACCGAAGACCAACATGTAACTTACTATTGGCGAGACTCTAACACTTCACTGGGACTTCTCACCGAGCTACTATAAGCTACCCCAAAGCCCGTGGTCACCATGAGTCTCCCCAATACACAATTGAATGGCCTATCAGCCAGAGGTCTCCCAAGCGCTAAGAGGTAATACCGAACACTCCTTGTCATAGCGATAGTTGCACAATGAAAGCATTCGGCAAGACATAAACTTGGTCATAGTGACTTGTACAAAACATGATGCTACCAATCTGCTAGTCGGCTAGACATGATAGATGCCATACTTACTTTTCTCTAATGGAGGTTTCAGCCTGTATTGTTTGAGGCACATATTTCCAACAGCCTACACTTCATTTGGAATCTCCTCTTTATCTACTACAACATTAGAGTTTGGATTACCAACAATTGCAAAACCAACTTCCTCCTTCTCGAGATCTTTCAAGAATACCTTTTCTTTGACAACCATTACACTAGGACCTTAATGTACAATGCCTTCATGTTATTGTAGAGGTGACAGGGTATATGACACACCATCCTTCACAATTACATACACATTCTTGTATCCATCATACTTAGTGTTTCAATCAAATTGTTAAGGCCTCCCAAGGAGTAGGTGGCACACATTCATTGGCACAATATCACAGAGAATTTTATCTTTGTAAGGTCCTATGGTAAAATCCACCCAAACCAACTCATTCATAAGTACTTTCTACCCCTTATTGAGCCATGCGATCTTATAGGGAGTTAGGTGAGGTATTATTTTCATTTTGAGTTTCTCTACCATCTCTAAAGACACTATGTTATCTGTTGAACCAAAATCAATTATAACTTTGCATACCTTTCCCTGAGATTTGCATGTTTTCTGAAACAAATCCTTCCTTTGAGGGGGTTCCTTCGTGGTTGGAACTTTGATTAGTGTTCTCTTGATCATTAGGGACTCTCCAACCTCTGGTGCAACATGAAGAGAAGGTGAATTGAAACTTTCTTCATCCTCCTCTTGAACTAGTTGAGTCCTCCTTTCTCCACTATGAGAACTTGTACCTTGCTTATCTGTGCACTTCCAAGGAGGATGGCCAAATTGGTTACAATTATAACACCTTCTAGAGAAGGTATTGGACCGCCTTCCTTTTCTATTGAATCTGCCTCTACCCCCTGGAATTCTTCCTCTAAAATTTGCTCTTGTTTCACCACTAGATTCTCGACTTGCATTTTGTTCACTTTGTCCTCTTTGTGATCCTCTTCCACTAGGGTTTCCTCTACCCCCAAAACTCTTTCCTTTGCCCCTTGCTTTCTTTTCCTACTTCCTCTTAATCTTCTCTTCAGCCTTAATGGAAATTTCAAAGCACTCCTCTATTGTCCTAAGAGTGGAAAGACTTATTTCATCTTGAGTTGCAAACCTCAAACCTCAAGTATCTAGCTACTTTTTTATCCTTTTCATTTTCAATATGGCCTAACCTTATGCTAAGTTTACAAAATTCTTCAGTGTATGATACCACATCCAACTATTTTTACTTTAATTTTTGTAATCTCCTAAACACTTGTATCTCATAATCAACAGGTAAGAATTGTCTCTTTACATTCACCAACATCTTGTCCCAAGAATTGATCTTGAACTTTCCCATCTTTGTCCTCTCCTCTTGGGTGTAATTCCACCATGTTAGTGTTGGTCCCTTCAATTTTTTTTTGGAAAAATTAACCTTCTTATCTTCAGCCAACTCTTTGAACTCAAAATAATTGTCTAAGGCATCTATCCATTCAATCACTTCTTCAACATCTATGTTTCCACCATAAATAGGTAGCTCCATCTTCACATCTTGTGTCTCTTCCTTCACAACCTTAAGCACTTGTAGAAACTTCCTCTCTTCTAGATCCATCTATCCTTGGGATCCTTCTGGGGTGTTCTCTTCACCCTCTTCCTTATCTTCAGAGTCACTCTCCTCTACAGGACCTTTATCTCTCTTGTCTCTCCTCTCCAATGCTTCCATCCTAGCTGCCATAGATTCTTAAGACTCACTTAGGGCTCTCAATTCCCTAGCAATAACAACTGAATTACCTTTTGGAGGCATCTCCAATACTTTTCCGTACAACTTTTCTTCTTCCAAATCCCAAAATTCTTCCAAATGATCTCAGCCTAAGCTCTGATACCGCCTAATGCAGAGCAAGGTGATTTAGGCTTCAACCAATCAGGTTCAACTGGTCTTCAAACTTCCAAACCCTTTCTCGAGTGGGTACCTTCACAATCTCACCTACTTGCTTGTAGGTCTCCAAACCCTCTTAATCTCTTACATATTCTAGAGGTCACCAAGGGACATAACTCACACACTTTCAGGGACCCATTTGTCTACCATTCAACATATCAACTTGGTGAAATAGGTTGTTTTGAAACATTTTACACAAAATTGTCCTACAACGTTGGTTTTAGGCTAAATTAGGCCTCTTTTACAAAGGAGGTACTCAAAATACTTCTTGAAAAACCTGAAACTCTTCACAAAAAAGTCCAACCAGTCACATAGGGCCCAATTCTACCATTATAATCATCAAACCACTCCAAAAAATTTCTGTCCCAAGCAAAAACCATCAAACTCTACCCTAGCACTTAAAATTGCTAGACTAGGGCACGCGCTAAAAATCTCCTAACACCATCACTCTACCCTAAACTATGAAAATATGAAAGAGAACACCTAATAGGCCCATTCCACCAAACTACAAAATTTTCCTATGGTGGAATGGCCTATTTTGACATGATTTTGTTACAAAACCCTAGAAACCCTAGCAAATTAAGCACCCTTTAGAAATATAGCTTTATCTCCTTTAAACCTAAATGAAAAACTCTCTAACTATATTCAAATGAAAGCTATTTCAATTCCACAACTCTTTGAATGGATTTTACATCATTAAATTACTGTACGGAGCCGTACAAAGTCTAGAAATGCAAAATAACATAGAAAATCACACAAAAATAGAGCAACAATGTTTATTTCTCCAAATTCTACAACAAAAACCTTGCCTCGATGATGTTAGATGCCTTTTAACACATTTTTCATGAAATTCCAATGGTCTACAACTAAAATTTGAAAATACGACCGTTCATCTTCAACTAACCCACAAAAATGACAAAATTGCATAAATGCAACTTTTACAACTTTGCTTTATTGTTGACAACTATTAGAATCCACACCACTAGGACCCTAAGTGAGATTAATTGCATCAGAAATTGGTCTCTTAGACCTTATTTTCATCATGAAATGACACAACCTAACTCTAGACTCCAAAATGCACAATCAAACCAAAATTTCAAGAGGTGCTCTTGCACCAAGTATGCACTTCCATGGTTACTAGTTGTAAGTTAAACAAAAATGATGAATCTGCTAAGATGGATAAGAGAAAGCATAGATAAATGATTAGTGCATTGATATATCGAATTGCTACTAGACCAGACATCATGCATGTAATTTCTCTTGTGGCATGATTTCAAGAAGTTCTTGAGAATCACATGTGGCGGTAGTCAAAAGGATATTAAAATATTTGAGAGACACTTGATACTTTGGTCTATGGTATCCTAGGGATACTAATTTATCTTTGAGTGATTATACATATGAAGATTGCGTAGTTTGTACAAATGATATTCTAGTATAAGTGGAGGTGCTTTCGTTCTTGGAAGCAGATTGGTTTCCTGGTAAAGTAAGAAGCAATATTTAGTATCATTATCTACTGTAGAGGAAAGATATATTGCAACATCATGTTGCACACTGTTGTTATGGATGAAGTAAACATTGAAGGATATCAGAGTGTCATATGATGAACCTATTTCTATCTTGTGTCACAATACAAGTGCTATCAACATTTCAAAAAAAAAGACCTAATCCATTCAAGGGCAAGGCGTATCTCTATCCGATATCACTTTCTAAGAGAGAAAGTTATAGAGAATGAAGTGAAGTTGGAGTACATGCCTAAAAAAGATCAAATAGAAAATTTTTTGATGCAAGAGCATCTTGGGTGAATGCGTGATTAACATCGACAAAAGAAATTGGTTTGGTTTTACCTTTTTGGTTTAGATTTTTCAGTGGGAAGTTTAATCTATGGTTTGTGGAGGAAGATATGGATGAAAATTTTGTCATTTCCAATTTACAAAATGTTCTCTTTCAGTTCAAAATTTAAGATCAATTATTTTTACAATTAATTGTTTAATGATTTTTTAATGTTTTAAAATTTTACCTAGCTTGAAGAATAATGATATTCGAAGCTTAATCAACTCAGTGATAGAACAAAGGCATAGAGTTTTGAAAAGGATTTAAAAGGATTTTTTAAATGTTTTTAGATCACTCGACAAAGAATATGAAGGGTTAGTTGAGTATGGATTTTGTTTTCCAAAAAAATTAAAAAGAAGAGCATGCTAAGAAAGGCAGATTGAAAGTGGAAGAGAGTGAGTTGTGGCAGGTGAAGAGATAACACAAAATAAAAGTGCAAATTTGTGGGTAGAGGGGTGCACCTATATGAGAAGAAAAAATCACTCCAAATTACAAAGTGTGAAGGAAATCTTAATAGCATATGGATCATCATGCCATATTGAGTAAAAACTATAATTGCTGATTTGTTAAGTTAAGGAAAGGTTGTCCATAAAATGAAAATATGGAAAAGTAAAGAGGCCACAAACCTAAGGTTAATGAGTGGATAAACTACCACCAAGGAAATGGAAGTAAGTGGTTGTATTAGTGAAGTTATGGTTTGTGCAGACCAAGAGTAGAGGCTTGCATGGGATCTTAGAGATAAGTGTAGATAAATTAAATACTGATGAGGTTGAGCCATGGTAAAAAAAAATGTAGAATTAACTAAAATATAAATGGAATGCAAGTGTAGCATGGAAGACCATATGGACAAGAGAAGCCACAATACAACAGTGCATATGTTGCAACAAAGAAAGAAGATTGCACCATTTTCCTTGTGGTCTAGTTTAAAGAGAAAAAAATGTAAATAAAAGACATGTATCATGAGAATATCAATCTAAACAAAGGGGTGAAGGACTTCGAGTGTAGATTCAGGAAAATAAGAGTTGACCAGGTAAGAGAGGAGAGATTGTAAGTTGAAATAAAAAAAATGAGAATGTGTATTGGAACGGTATAGGTCACACTTGTTAGAGAGGAGAGATTAAAATACCATAAATATATGTTCCTAAAGATTTTGTGCAAGTCACACCATTGGGAGAGTTGCTAGAGCTAGTGTAGTGTGAGAGGAGAAGTGATGAAGAGGTCTGTGTAGAGACTACCAAATGAGAAAAGGAAAAAAATTACATATTTGGTTTAATGTATAATGTATTTGGTTATATGAACAAGTAAAATTACACATAATTTTGGATTTATGAAAATTATATGAAAATATTGTGATAATTTTGAAGTTTGTGCTAAGTTTATTTCATGGTTTTGGAGAAAACTTAATTTTAACATAAATTGACAAATGAAATTGTCAATTTGGTTAGTAGTTGGCTATGGTTCAAAATTTTCTCATGCAATTGTGTTTTTGAAATAATATTGATGAGATTTAGGTTTTTGATATTTTCATTTGCATCAAATGGTATCAAAGCCAGAGGTTCTGAGTGTTGAAAATATGAGTTAGTTTGGTGGTGTTGTCATTGATGTCAACATAGTTTTGTATGTTGCAGATTGTTCATGTATGGCTGGGATGATTCTAAGATGTTGTGAGTACATGGAGATATCTTTATGGTGTTGTAGATGTGTTGTATTGGTGAGTTTCCAAGTGATTTTGAGAAAATTAGATAAAGAAGAGAAGTCAGTGTTCAAAACGTGCTCTGGTATGTGCTCTGTGTTTTTGTTGTGTTGATCCTATGCCTATGCAGATTTGAAGGATTGTTAATAAGGATTTAGTGGTGACATATGATAAGTTTCAATGTTTGGTGAGATGGTACATGAAAGTTGTGTTCATCGGTATGTGGACTATCTGGCAAGTTTAAATCTTCTGTGGACTAGGAGAATGTTTCTGCTCCACAGTCCTTCATTGTTTTGTTTCAGATCGTGTAGATCTGGGATATGTCTTGTGAAGGCCTTTCCTATGCTCTCGCAAATAATTTTGGAGTTTGGTAATAAGGAAGTCATGTTTTAGTATTCCTATATGATTTTGCACAGTTCAGGCTGACTGGTGAAAGGAATTCAGTGATTGAAGTATGTTTTTTTTCTATGGATGTATTTGAATGTTTCTAAGATGTATTCTTGTGCATAATGAAGCATGTTGTGGTGTTTGTGTGTCATCTTCTTGTTGGGGAGTGTGTGCATCAATTTTTTTTGTGTTTTCATTAGGATTGGCCGACCTGGTGTTTACACTTCATTCGAGGAATAAAATTTAAATTAAGGAAGTGTGTAGAAGACTTAAGAAAATAATTTTATTGGTCCACTCTTATTCCTTTCCACCACTGGAATTTTGAGTTGCTGACCTAATTTGAATTAAAGAAACGTTGTTTTGTGGCCGACCTTGGTAAATGTTTCTAAGGTTGAGAATGGTATAAAAGCAAGTCAAATTGTAAAGTGTTGTATGGCAGTGTGATGCAAAGTGATGAAAGTAAGCCACAAATCATAAGAGTAGAAGTGTGAGTGTGATTTGTGTTGAAGATAGTGAACTAAAGGTTTCTGTAATCATGCAAATGTGCTTTAATTAAAGTGGTGGATATTTTATTTTCTTTTGTATCTGTAGGCAGTGAGCCTCCCTATTGGACAATGAGTCCTTTGTAGGTAGTGAGCCTTTGTACTTGGATAGTGAGCCTTTTTCTATAATCTTTATATTGTGAGTTAACTGTCACCATGGTTTTTCCCTTATTGGGTTTTCCACGTAAAAATCTGGTGTTCATTGTGTTGATTTTCTTTTAGTTATTTGTGGTTCATGCTTATATTTAATAACATAATAGTGTGGTTGAATATTTGATAAGTGATAAAGTTTCAAGTTTGAATTTTTGTGACAACTGATTCACCCCCCCTCTCAGTTGTCCTGCGCCTGTTTAACACTGAGAATGTGGATAGACAGCCGACTATGAGGCAGTCTACACTAGGACCTCCAGGTGGAGAGGAAATTCAAAAGAGGTTTTGGGTGCATAAGTAGATCATCAAACATGAGGAAGCTTATAAAAAAACTTGTGGGTTGAGGAAGCATGATTGAGGAGCTCAAAATTATCATTTCAGTAGTGTGAATTCCTAAGCTATTGAGGGTTAGAAAGTACAAGAAATTTGTGAAAGTGGCAGATTACAACAAACAAAGTGGGTTGCAAATGTAAATTCCAAGTAGATTGCAAGCCAAGTAGCATGAAGAGGTTGCAGGGGTTAAGTTGCAACGAAGACATGCCATGAGGAAGGCATGGAAGGAACAAGAGGAAGTATTTGGTGGAGGAGGTTAGGATATATGTGATGGAGTTCATTATAGATTGCTCACAATCTTGAAGGGTGATTCTATCACTCAACAAAACCTTTGTGAGCCCATGCTCACAAATTTCTTACCCAACGTGTGTGATGTAGGATCATCCTAGGCGAACATGCTATCAACATCAAGATAAAAAATTGGTTTGGTTTTACCTTTTTGGTTTAGCTTTTTCAAGGGGCAGTTCAATCTATGGTTTGTGGAGGTAGATATGGATGAAATTTTTGGAATTTCCAATTGATAAAATGTCCTCTTCCAATTTGAATTTTTAGCTCAATTATTTTTGCAATTAATTGCTCAATGATTTTTTAATGTTTTAAAATTTTACTCATCTTGAAGAATAATGATATTCAAAGCTTAATCAACTCAGTGATAGAAGGGAGGCGTATAGTTTTGAAAAGGATCTAAAATTATTTTAAATTCTTTTAGATCACCCGACAAAGAATATGAAGGGTCAGCTAAGTATGGATTTTCTTTTCTAAACAAATAAAAAATAAGAGCAAGTTAAGAAAGGCAAATAGAAAGAGGAAGATGAGTTGGAGCAGGTGAAGAGATAGACCACAAAAAAAAAGTGTTGATTTTTGGGTAGAGGGGTGCACTTGGGTGAGAAGAAAAACTCACACCAAATTTCAAAGTGTGAAGGCAGCCTTAATAGCATATGGATCATCACACCATATTGAGGAAATACTATAATTTCTAATTTGTTTAGTGAAGAAAGGGTTTTCCATAAAATGCAAATATGGCCAAGTAAAGAGGCCACACACCTAAGGTTAATGAGTGGATAAACCAATGATAATAAAAGTGAAGTGGTTGCATTAGTCAAGTTATGGTTTGTGCAAACTAAGAGTGGAGGCTTGCGTGGTATCTTAGAGAAAAGTGTAGAAAAATTAAATACTGATGAGGTTGAGCCATAGTAAAAACAAGTGTAGAATTAACTAAAATATAAAATGAATGTAAGTTTAGTATGGCAGATTATGTGGGTAGAAGTTGCAATATAATGGTACATATGTTGGAAAAAAGAAAGTAGATTGTGTCATTTTTCATGTGGGAATGTAAAGAGAAAAAATGTTAAAAAAGACATGTAGCATTAGAAGATCAATCTAAATAGAGGGGTGAAGGATTGCCAGTGTAGATTGGGGAAAATAAGAGTTGACCAAGTAAGATCTTGGAGAGAGTGAAAGTTAAAATAAAAAGAATGAGAATACATATTGGAATGGTACGGGTTGTGCCTATTAGAAAGGAGAGATTAAAATAGTATAAAGATATGTTCTTGAAGATTTTGTGCAAGTCACACCATTGGGAGAGTTGATAGAGTTAGGTTAGTGTGAGAGGAGAAGTGAAGAAGAGGTCCATGTAGAGACTACCAAATGAGAAATGGAAAATATTTACATGTTTTAAAAACATATACAAATTTAATGTATAATATATTTGGTTATTAGAACAAGTACAATTGCACATAATTTTGGATTTATAAAAATTCAATGAAAATCTTGTGATAATTCTGGAGTTTGAGCTGAGTTTATTTCATGGTTTTGGAGCAAACTTAATTTAATTTAAATTGATAAATAAAATTTCCAATTTGGTTAGTAGTTGGCTATGGTTGAGGATTTTCTCATGTAATTGTGTTTTTGAAATAATATTGATGATATTTAAGTTTATAATTTTTTTCGTCTCCATCACATTTTCACAAAGGCTCTTCCAAAAGGTACATTTGAGTATCTTGGGTGGAAGCTAGGGGTGATTTATGCTCCTTTCAACTAGATGCATAAGTTGGTGCATCTGTCCAGGAAAGAAATTTAAGATTAATTCTTTGTCCTAGATTAATGAAGGCTACCTCTCAAGGGGAGTAGGTAGTGGTGTATTTGGTTGGTACAATCAGGGGAGCATATCTTGTACCCATAATAGGGAGAGATTAGTAGAGAGAGAGAGTAGTGGAGAAAAAGTAAATGGGAGAGAGTAGTTTGTAGGTGTTACCTAAAGTGAAGTATGTAGGTATTTCCCTTTTCCATTGATGTCAAAGGGGGAGAGAAGTCTGAAAAGCATGGAGAGAGTGAAAAACATAAGGAAATTATTGATGTCAAAGGGGGAGAGAAGTCTAAATTATGAAATGTAAGAAATGTCCAAGTAAGGGGGAGAGCTACTTGATGTAGGGTTGCTTTTGTGAGCTAGTGTTTCCATTGCAGAGTTGCATTTTTTGCTGATGGTTTTTCAAAGCGAGTGTTGCCATCAATGACAAAGGGGGAGATTGTTGCAATGTTTTCATTGATGTCAACATGGAGATTGAGATTGTTGCACTATGTTGTCTTTAGTTTTATCATTGATATAAACCTATGTCAACCTTCAGTGTGGTGTTGAGCAAGTGTTGTAGATAGGGATATTGTTGGTGTTGCAAATGGGGAGATTGTTACAATCTCTAGTGTGATGTTGATGAGAAGGTGTTTTTTATGTTGTTGATACAGCTGGTTCACTTGGTTTCGAAGTGTTTTTGAGAAAATTGTGTAAAAGAGTGTACAAGGTGGAAGAGTTGTGTTATGCACTATGCTCCACATTCCTTCATGATTGAAGATATGCTTGTGTAGATTGGATGATATGATCAGATGTGTTAAGAGGTGTTATATCTAGAGTTTCAGGTTCTGGATCGCATGGTATTGAAATTTGTGTTTGATAGTATGCTAGACTGTGAAAAAGGTTATTTGGGAGAAATGGAATTGCTCCACATTTCTCTGTATTGTAGGTTTTTTGTCTTGCAAATTTGGGAACACGCTAATATTTTCTATACCTACCTTCCCATGGAGTGTTGTGTGTTTAGATGTTCCACAAGGTTGGATAGTCAGTTGTATGTCTATGGTAGTGTTGTTGGCTACATAAGATGATAGTATTCTCAGTCTCAGGTGGTTGCAGTAGTATTGCTGAATACTCTAATGGTGTTGGAATATTTTGGGATGTTGTGAGTGTTGGATCTCAATTGTTTTCATGGTTTGTCCTTGATGACTATTAGCTCTCAAAAACGTAGGTTTGAACCATGAAAGGTTACCAAGCTTTCACAACGTTTTAGGGTAATAGACAAGGTCAAAAGATTTAGACCTTCTACTCTTCAAGTGCTGCCAGACCTAGGTGGGTGTACCTATCTGAATGAAGCAGACTTGACTTATGATTATCCTTCTTCCAATGATTTGTCCACAATGGCAGATGAAGTGAACAAATGAATTCAAACCTGATACAAAAAGCAACATCAATCTTCTAATCTAGATCCTAAAATGCTCAATTAACAAATGTAAAGGAAATGAATGAATCTAAATGATGAAATTGCAGAGACCAGTGCCTTATTGGGTATGCAGAGTCAAATGAAATAGAAATGGGCAACTTATTCTGGAAGAAACTCAAATTGTCGGCATATGTTCTATTTATAACTTGTATAAACATGCAAGGCTGTGACTACCAAGCTCTACTTTAATAATGCAGATGAATCTCCCTAATTACTATGATCAACCAAAAGGATTTAATCTCTCCTTGAAAGAACCAGTCAATTAATCACACAAATACAACAAATGTGCACTGATAAACGAAAAATAATCTTGTTATATCAATTTAAATAACCAGAAAGAATCAACTTGGAGACAACTTAGCAATACTTTTCAATAAACTCAATAGAAAATTGACATTAGAAATAAACTGCCACACCAACTGATTTTCATTGAAATTGCCATTTGAAAACATGCATCATAGTCTCTGATATGAGAACTTTATTATATTATATCCATTCCTAATCTACCTACTGTAATATCCTAATGATTTCCATTCACAATCAAGAATGAATATTTATACATATGCATCTGAATAGACATGTCACTTCACATTCCAAATGTCGGCCAACAGTTGCAATCAAGCTCATTTCATGTCGGCCAACATCATATGAATTTTATTAATCAACACTGGAACAGTCACCAAGACAACCCTATAAGTATGCCGAAGGAAATTATAACACTGTCAATTGCCCCCCTTGTTTTATTTGCTTTCGTCATGACCCATCAAAATTGGGGACATGTCATACAAATCACTTCAAGTTTCACCGAGAGCCAGCCTTGTAATAGTCTTCCGGTCGTTGAGACAAATTAGCTTTCTCACCGAGATGTGCCCCCTCGCTTCATCCACTTTGCTGTGACTTTATGATATTGGGGAGACCTCTCGTAGAGCATATTATGTCTTACCAAAAGTTTTCATCCATCCTGTGTGTCGCCGGGACAATTCAATTCTCATACCAATAGAGTCCTTTTGTGTATTATCGGCGAGACCGAAGGTCACTCGCCAAGACCTCACCCTGAAAAACCTTAACTCTTACTGATATATCCTTTTGTTGTCGATTGGTAAGACACAGAACACTCACCAAGACATTACATTGATGGCCATAATTTTTACTGATAAGCCTCCACATGCACATGGTTGGCAAGACAAACCTTTTTGCTATGACCTTTCACCGAAGCCTTTAACTCCTACCGATAAGCATTTTGATAGAAACACTTTTGTTATGAGTCGGCGAGACATATACATTTCACTATGACCTTTCATTGAAGCCAAAATCTTTTGCCGATGTATCTCCATATATGTCAGTCGGCGAGACAAAGAAAGATCGCCAAGATATTACATCAAAGGAAATCTCTCACCGATTAGCACCTCTTTGTCGTCGGTCAGTGAGACAATAAGGTCTCGCCAAGACCCTATCTTGAATACCATGACTCTGGCCGAAGTGTGTATCCTGCTCTATTGTTTAAACAAAGTGAAAGTCCCGCCGAACAAAACAATAGATGAATTTTGATCGCCATGACAATGAAAAAGTCTCGCCAAAAGCTGCCTATAGGTAAAGCCCAATCGCTATGATATAAAAGGAGCCTTGCTAATAGGCAATGCAGACTCCTTTTAACAAGAATAATCAATGGGTTAGGGAGAGCATAATGAACTCACGCCGATAGGAACAAGAATGTGCAATATTCAGAAAAAGATTATTGTATGGGGAAAATATGGACAAAATGAAAACAAACCCATGTTCTTATGATAAGGACTCCAATGGAAACTCAGGGGTATGAAAACTTGTGAAATTATTCAAAAATTTACAGTCCCAACAATGACAAAATCACTTTTTGGGTCTCATGGTCTGACAGTTTTAGATTTGGTCTCTCAGAATCATTATGCTCTCCATATTCATGTGGCTTCTGGTTCAAATTTATGAATGCAATTATCTTCAAATGGTTATGGTTACTGACAGTGTTGATAAGGATTGATATAGGTTATTTAGATGATGTTCATTATGACAAGGCATGCATTAGCTTTTGTGATAAACGATATAGCTATCTTGACAAGTCAATCAGGTTGATCATGGTTCAGACTATTCAGGTATATCATTTTCAATATGATCTTTTCTTCATTGTTATTTATCAGGTTAATCTTGGCATATGATATTCAATTATCATTGGGATTTTTCATGAAACTCTATTGGAGGTAAATCCACACATGGCTTTGACTTGGCTTTGTTCATAATCAGGTTCTTCACATTTCAAATGAGATATGGTTTACATTGCATATTACACTTAGTGTATTTTGACCTACGTCTCAGGCAATTTGGTTATTGTTTCAATTACTCCATGAAACTTGGTATAGTAACATCATTGCTCTCATGTCTCTAAAGCCATCCTGAACTCACATTTTATTTGATGGTTTTTATTGGCTCACATATCATATAATTTTTACTTTTTATTTGGAGCCTCTTATGCTTTAGCCTTGACTCTATAGTCGGCATTCAAAGGAAATTGCTTATCTTTATTAGTTGAAGCCTTTTCTTTTTACATATGATATTGATATATCATTTTCATGATAATATTTTGTGGGGTCGACATCTAAATGGAAACAACCCTATCAGGTTTCCCTTAGCATATTTTAGTGGTAATATTTATTGGGTTCAATTTATGTAAAAGGCTACTTGTTTATATCACTTGGCAGCCATCATTCTCCATATTTTTAAGTTGGCATTATGAGAATCTTTGACTCAGAATATAGTTTATTTTAATGATCATTATGTGTCGATAGTTTGCAAGAAAAATTTGGATGTGATCATGTGGCTGGATCCTTGGTAAATGATTAGTCAAGCAGACTCATAAGCATTTTTAATTAGTTGATTATTATTGTTTCTTTTTTCCTTCAGACTCCAAATCTTATTAACTTTGGCAAAGTCATCGAATGACTTGAGAGAAGACTTGTTTAGGGAAAAATGATATTGCATTTTCATTGATTATGGTTTGGAACCCTAGCGCCACCATGCTGGAATTTCAGTTGCATATTGTGTAAGGTTGCTATGGTATTTTGATTTGGTTTTCAGTTATGTTGGTCTTTGATGGTTGGCAAGATTGTTGGTGGTTTTTGTTTGAGCTAGAAGTGGTAATTTGGGCAGTTTTCATGAAGAACTTTAGGGGTTTTATTTGCAGGTTAAATCCACCGTGACGGAGGTAATATCTATGCATTTTTTTGATCTTTCAAAGGTAAATCTGGTAAATGAAGAGGAAAAGAAAACTTTATTTTTAGTTTCAAATAAATTTCTTAACTAAACTGAAACTACCTTGAACTTGAGTGTAAACTCAAGGGTTTCATCTCACAGTGGCATTTCATCTTCATATCATTGATTTTTTCTTACAAATACTTGATTGGCATCATGATCAAATATTATGTTTCTTACTAGTTCAAAAACTATGGTTATTGAATGCAATTTTTTTTTCTTGACAAAGATATATAACCGTTTCATAAACATTGTATATGTATCTCTACAAAAACACAAAAAAGAGTGTGATCTGAAGAGAGGAAATTGTCTGGATAGAGTATTGCTTATTGTGAAATCATTTTGTAAAAAAGAAGAAGAGTGGGCTCATATTGTTTTTATCTCTAATTGTATTAAAGAGATTATGTTTTGAGTTGAGCATTACTGAAAAATCATTTTGTATCCTATTGTAATTTTATGACTACAAAGAATGATTGCAATTATCAGTGTTATGCCTTGCATAACCACCCCACTTTGATTTGAATCAAAATGCCCCCCCTTTTTATTTTTGATTACTTTGCTTTTGGTTTCTTGTTTTCCTCTTTGGAATTCTTGTGTCTTCCTCTTAGTTTTGATTGTTGATCTATCTAATTTAATTTTGGTTATGTCTCAATCTAAAATGGTTTTCTCCTTATTAGGAATTCAATGAAAGAATTATAAGCAATGGTGGATTTATTATGATATGTCTTGTTTACTTATGAGGACTAATACAGACCTTTTCTTTTACAAGATTGAATTATGCACTTGGGGATATTTGTTAGGCATGCTCAATTGAATGTTATTCCTCAATGTAGTTGGTCTTAAAGATCAGTTAAGGTAAGAGTCGACATGACCCCAGGGATGTCATAGTGATCAAAATTCATGTGCAGTTCATTTCGGAAAGACACCACGCAAGGTCCCAATGACATGGAGTTTCCTATCGGCATGAGGGGTTTCCTTCAGAGAAAGGTCTTGGCAAGATCTTCAAGTCTCACCGACCACTATCAAAGACATCCACATATTGGAAAAGGATTTTCTCTTCGCTAGAAGGTCTCAGTGAAGGCCATATGTCCTACCGACTAGTGAGGAAAAATAAATCACTTCGGCAGGAGTTTGTCTTTGATGAAAGGTCTCGTCGAATAGTGGATGTCTCACCGGAACCTGAAGGCCGTCGGCGTAGCAATTGGAGTGTGCTAAGAGGTCTTAGAGAAGAAGAAAGTCTCACCAACCAGTGCAAAGGGGGATTCCATTGGTGGTCATTGGCGAGAGAACTGGTAAGTCTCGGCGACCAAAGAGTGAGCGTACGAAGGTCTTTGCCATGACATGACATGTCTATGGGACATCTCACCGACAAAGGAAGGTTACATCGACATAGATGAGAGTCACCGTAGGTCCTGCCAAAGGTTCAGTCTTCAGTAGGGCATGGTGGGCTCGATATAAGGTCTCACTGAATACATTTGGTCACATTGACAGGGCACAAGGGGGGAGGTCTATCGGTAAGACCACAAAAATGTCCTAGCGACAACAGGGTTTGGCAAAGGAAGCTTCAGGCAGCATAATGTCTCGTCGACCAGAGGAGGTCTTGCTGATGCAGAGAGGCTCACCAATAGGTATGAAGTCAGTGGAAGGTCTCGTTGAATGGTGAATGTCTCATCGAAATACAAAGGGAGCTCTCCTGACGAATCTGGCATCACCGTGACTCTTGCCAATAGAGTAAGTTCGGGGGAGAAAACAAGGACTCGCCATAAGGTCTCCCTGACATCTAAGTTGACCTCACCCAGGGTTTGACGTCGCTATAAGGTCTCACCGACTAGCGATGGTCTTTCCGTTACCGAGCAAGCTCGGGGAGAATGAAATAGTTCAGTAAAAGGTCTCACCGACTGTGTGATGTCTTGCTGATAGAAGAGGGGGCCCCCACCAAAAGAGAAATGGAGTCTCTGAGATGTGCTAGGAATGAAAGAAATGCATGTCGGTATAACTGAGGAGGATACTCCCCTACACAAAAGGTCACCAAAGAATGATAAATTCGGCATAGGGTCTAGCCGAAAGGCAGAGGTCACATCGAAGCGAAGGAGCTCGAAGAGAATAAAGGAAGCTTGAGGAGACTCATAACGAATGCAATGGGTTCGGTAGGATGTCCTACCGACCTGAGAGACTCTCAGTGAAAGAGAATGAGCTCAAGCCCAAGAGGAAGAAAGGAATTTGAGCTCGGTGAGAATGAAAAAGGAGTTCGCTGAAGGTCTTGTCGACAACGATGGATTTCCCAGTAAAGGAGGATGTCGAGGAAACTCCAAGAGAAAATAGGAGCTTCGCCATGTGGTCTCAGCAAAAGGATGAAGTCTTTCCGATGGTCTTTTGGAGCTTGATGTGACTTCTGTAGCCCGCCGAAACATTTTTTCGACTACCTCGTGCTATGGCGATAACTGTGATAAGACAAAATCACATCGAGGAGACACAATAGGTGTCTCACCGACATGCGATACCATCCAGACTACTTTTACTACCAAGGAATCTCATGTGGCCGCTGTTCCTCCAATCATATGAGGAAATTGACTGATTGACCATCCCCATGTAGGAGGACCAATAGAGTGCAAGTAAGATAAATCCATTCTGAGATCAGGGAAGGATGGATCAGTTCGAGCAAAATGCAGAGATTTACGGGGAGGTCCGATGGTTCTTCTAGAAGATGGTTGACAAACAGAAAGTTCAAGACATGAGGGAATCTGAAAGAAGGATGAAAGATCAGTGACTCACAGGGACAGCTATGGCCACTGCTAGTGAGGAGATAGATCGATACTAATGACAATCTTTTGAGCATTCAAGGAAGATTGCAGAGGGAGTTCAAAGATGGACACCGAGATAGAGGAGTAAATGCAGTAGTTGCCAAAAGATCAAAAGGACTTCTCCTAAGGATAGAAATCCTTCATGAGCATGGACAGTAGGGATTTCGCTTTGAATGCAGTTTTGACTTTCCTCAAAAAGATCTAAGAGCCAACTCTCCCAGGTGCAGATATTTTGTAAACCCTAGTGCAGGGGGACAACACATTCTTTTGATGCATTCTGTATATAAGGTATGCTTCCCTCTTTGGAAAGGTTAGAGTTTTTACAGTTAGAACTGTTAGTGTTAGCACTTCTAGAATAGAACTTCTAAGGTTATAGGATTGTTAGGAGTTAGTCAGTTAACAGAAGGAGATAGTGTTGCATCTTGATTCTCAGTAATGAGAGCTTCTTTTGTCTTCTTGGTTAACAGTAATATTTTAGTACAGACTGTGATTTGTTTTTCTAAAATCTCTTAGTGTAGTTGGAAACAATCTGAAGATTCAAATTGTCTATACACTGGTGATTGTGCCAACTTTTGTAAACATTGTTTATCTATTTTAAATAATAGTAGAAGCAATCATAGTTTAATCTACTTCATGTTGTGTTCTTGAATAATACTTGTCTTAGTTTGATCATTTGATTTATGGAGCCTTCAAGGAATGAAATATTATTTTGTGTTTTATTTAAATGGTAATTAAAATCTGTTATACGAATTAGCACTGAGAATGAAAGAGGCTATGTGTCAATCACAAGTTTATCTTGTTCTATAGTTTTGGTTTACAAATTCCTTGAACTTAACAAGTTTGGTTAAGATCAGATGAACCCTCATTCTTTTTTGTTTCAAAACCCTGATCTATCTTTTGTTGTTTCTTTAAAAACCCCAATTAAAGTAGGTTTTATTTTCATGCTTGATCTAAGAACAGTCTAGAAGCTCAACACCAATAGGCCCCTTGAATATTACTGTTGCATTGACCACTGAGTAACATCAGCATAGTTGAGACCCAACTACAAAGACCTTGGGAGCTAAGGCATCCATGTGTTTCCGTTCTCTTTTAGGAGAACCAAAATAGCAATATTTTTGTTTGCATTGTTGTGGTGCCAAAATCGCTATCAATAGGAACTGGTGCTAGAAGGAGGGCCTTTGAAGGGAAAACTAGATAAAGCTAGATTTTCATCCTTAGAGAAGTCCCACAAAGTTCTTTGATCAACAGAAAATCCATCATCTTTCATAGAACTCATGACCCCAACAAGACACAAGAACCATAACGCTGGGGCAACAATCTACCACCTTTATCAGCTCCGCTCACTCCACCAGGATTTTCACAAGTACCCTAGTGGATACCTATTAATCCACCATCACGTCCATCTCAATTTTCATCATAGCTAATTTAACCCATACAAGAGCTGGCTCAACCGCCACAACCACCAATGGAATTCTTTTAGAATAATCCTTCTCCATTGGGGACTATCCCTGGGGGTTTTCATGATATGCCCAAGAACCCTAAGAAATTCTGCCCTAAGTATTTTCATGGTGAATCATGAAGTGCTAAGGAACACATACAAGCCTTCAAGGATGTGTGTAGAGAGCTTAGGTAGCTCACCATGATGTAGTCTGTAGGTTATTCCCCTATTCTTTAGGGGATATGGCCTACAATTAGTACCTTAATCTACCTCAAGGTTCCATTATGACCTGGACACATTTGGAAAATTCTTTCATTAACCAGTTTAGGGTTTATGTGGACCTGACTCTTTTAGATCATCAATTTGCTACCATCAGGAAGGAGCCAGGTGAATCCTTACCTTTATTCAATACTAGATTCCAACGAATGTATAGAATATTGCAAGATCCCTATCTAGTCACTGAGGACAGTGCCATTCTAGCTTACTTTATAGTCATAGACCCCCTATTGGGCTTGTTCTTGCAAAGAACTTACCAACCAGCTAAAATTGATTCTCTATCCAAAGTTTATCATTTAGCTATCAAGTTGCAGCAACAAGTCAGTTCTCAATAAGGAGGTTTGGGAGGAGGTTTCCCTTCGATAGGATACCAGATGCATAGCCCAACTCCTATATTCAATATTATCCCGGGAATGTCTCCTTCCCACTACGGGCCTATATCTGAATTGCAAACTCAACCACCTATCCCATTCTTTGCTACTAGAACTTCTGATCCCTTTCAGCAAACACAGGTTCCTCAAAGTTCCCATGGTTATCCTAACCAAATTGGAACATTGAATCATGGTGATCAGCCACTTGTTGCCAAGAATGTGGAGAGTGAAAAGACAACTCAGCTTACAAATGAGGTGGAAACCTTGAAGAAAACATTGTCTCAAGTTACAAATGACATG
This sequence comes from Sequoia sempervirens, assembly GCA_007258455.2. Classification (NCBI taxonomy): domain Eukaryota; kingdom Viridiplantae; phylum Streptophyta; class Pinopsida; order Cupressales; family Cupressaceae; genus Sequoia; species Sequoia sempervirens. Next base: position 518,887,735 of record VDFB02281492.1, read on the forward strand.
GCTCAGCTACGACTAAATCCCCCTCAAAATTAGGGTAGTTATCCGAACCAGAGAAATTACATCCAAAGGGGTTATCAGGGCCAAAACTCCTCTAATCAAGGGTACCAAAACCAAAATTAGAATAGAGGGTATAATCAAAGGCCAAATAGCAACAGGAAATGGAATACTGGGCCCAATAATGGGGGAGTTCCTCATAATTATCAAGAAAATGAGGAAAGAGCACATACTACAATTGTGGTTGATCTGAATTTCATGACTAATTGGTGTATGTTGCATGATACAACACCCCTTTCTGAGGTAAACTACCCTCAAATGGAGAAAGTTGTCAAGATGGCACACGAAGATTCCCACACATTCCAGGGGAGTTCTAACAAAGGAAGTGACTCAATGGATACTGCAATGACTTATGAGCTCTTTGAGGAGGAGCCTCCATTCCCAAGACAAGAGGAGAATGAACCAGAGGGAGATTCTTATGATGCCCATGCTTTTCAAACAAAAGGAGGACACTTTATGAGAAATCAAGGTAAGGGCCCATTCACTACCTCAGTGCCTCCTAATCACATGGTGCTTCCAAATTAGAATGATGATAATAATCCTCCTCCACCGAAAGGCCCGCTTGACCTTCATAACAAGGGTAATTCCTTTGCAGTTTTCAAAAGTAATTCAAGTTGTAATACAAAATTTGACATTGTTTCTGAGATGCAGAAACAAAAAACTTCTTTGTCATATTTTGACATCTTAAAGTGGTGCCCTACCCAAAGGGAGATAGTGCTGAAAGCTCTAGAACAAGCTAATAAGTCAAAAGGAAAGAGAAAGGTGGCACCTGTTGGGGATGTGAATGCAGCCTTATACAGAAACGAGGTAGGTACTCCACCTTTCCTTTTAAGCTTAAGAATTTCTGGCAAGAACCTACATAACTGTTTATTGGACTTAGGGGCTTCAAGAAATGTCATGCCATTTTCCATATGTAAGAAGTTGGGATTAAACCCCATTCAGACAAATAAGAAGGTCATTCAACTTGAAAAAACTGAGGTTAATGTAGTAGGGGAATTAAGAAACATACACGTGCAAGTAGGATCAAACCCTAGGATCCTAACCAACATAGACATTCAAGTGGCAGACATTCCCGAGACCTATGGTATGCTACTAAGCTGAGATTTGATGAAAAATTTAGGGGGATATCTTTCCCTTGATTTTTCACATATGTGGCTATCATGGAAAGGGATTCCTAATCAGATTAGAATTGAAAGTGAGCCTCGCCTCAAGCATATCATCACTGAGTATGATTGTCCCAATGAGGTTGCTTACTTTGAGATAGAGATGGGGGTTTATAAATAAGAGGAAATTCTAACCTTCTTAGTTCTTCATTCTAAAGACATGTCGATGTAGAAACTCCCTAACTCCACAATTAATGAAAATCAGCGTACCTTGGCTAGGAAACTACAACAAGATCAGTTGATCCTAGGGAAAGACACTAATTTGTTAAGCCTTTTGCTCCCTAACTGGTGCAGGGTACATTATCAAAGTCATTCTGAATTGACTTGTCAACCCTGCAGGGACATTTTGAGTCAAGTTTCTCAAGTTGAGGAAGCTAGCACAAGTCATCCTGAGACCCCTGTAGACCACTCTTCATTTGAGGCCAAGGAAGCAACCATGCTAACTAGGGATAGGGTGCCTTTAATAGGAATTCTTTCTCAAATAGATCCCACCCCGGATATACTCCTGAGTCAACATGTTGATAAAGAGCAGCCCCAAGGATTGTTTGATACCCCTACACTCATAAATGAAACAAAGCTCAAGGAATCAAGTCAAGGGACAAATGACTGCCAGGTAGATAACCATAGGTCAAATAATACAACTGAGCCAGAATTGCAAAGTATACCTATGGAACCTTTAGAGGATCCTTCCCTTGTAATTGGTCTAAGTAATTAAGAACTCCCACCCTTGTTTAGTCCTATTCAAATACCTGTGAAAAATTCAAAAGGATTACCCCCTGCTTGTGATCAATTGTGGATCCTTACATTTGATAGATCCAAGTCCAAGACCAGTTGTGGTGTTGGAATTGTACTAACCAGCCTGAAAGGGAAAGTTTTCTTTGCTTTTTACAAGCTGCAATTCAGGTGCACTAATAATGTGGCTAAGTATGAAGCTCTAGCTCAAGCATTAATTTTTGTACATAAGAAAAGGGTCACTGCCTTGGTGGTCCAAGGAGATTTAGAGGTTGTTGTCAAGCAAGTGCCCAACCAGTACACCTGTCACAATAAAAGGCTAGCAGCATATAGAAATAGGGTATGGAATATAATTGAAGACTTTGATGCCTTTGGGATCAGCTTAATTCCTAGAGAACACAATCAGGTAGTTGATTCATTGGCTGTTGCTGCAAGCACCTTAGAACCTATGCAAGGCTCCAGATTTAAAAGGTTCTCAGTAGAACTGATGTCCACCCCAGCTGTTCCTGATAATATAAAAAAAAATCAAGTTTTTGATGATGACCGACATATAGTTGCTTTCCTAGCAAGTTTTGATGTCTTTGAAGGGAAAATCATTGATGATTCTGATAGGGATCAAGGAGATTGGAACCTGGGAGATTGTGATACGGAAGGGGTCCTTAATCTAAAAACTAATAACATTCCCAAGGGAATGGTTGCTCTAGAAAAGATGTTTGACTCAGACTCAAAGGCTCGAGAGAAGGCATCAACTGAAGGCAAAGGAGGCGAATATGACATGATTAACCTAGCTGACTCAGGTCCTGAAAGGAATGTCTGCATAGGGAAGGCCTGCCCCAAAGCAATTAGAAAAGACATAGTAAGGGCACTTAAAAGGGATATTGCTATGATCGCATGGGGGTATGAAGACCTCCAGACCTTTGATTCTTCTATTATGACCCACACTATCCCCTTGAAGCCTGAGGCTAAACCCTTTCGACAGAAGCATCGCCCTGTCAATGCTCTGATTGAGCCATTAATTTATAAAGAAGTTCATAAATTGATTTCTGCAAGGATAATCTTCCCTATGCACCATTCAACATGGGTGGCTAACCTAGTCCCAGTCTGTAAGAAGAACGAGGAGATTAGGCTGTGCATTGACTTTAGAAACCTGAACATGGCTTCAGAGAAGGATAATTACCCACTCCCTTCCTTGGAAGAGGTATTACAAACTGTCAATGGAGCACAGTTGATGTCATTCTTGGACGGTTACTCTGGGTATAATCAGGTGATGGTTGACTTTGAGGACAGGATAAAGATGACTTTCACTACCAAGTGGGGGACATTCGCATACAGAAGGATGCCATTTGGTCTGATAAACACTGGAGGAACTTTCCAGCACGCCATGGATATAGCTTTCAAGGATCTAATTGGAAAATGTATTATTGTTTACATAGATGACCTGACAGTGTTCTCTAAGGATCGACTTAATCATACTACCGATTTGGCCAAGGTTCTCCAGTGGTGTATTCAATATGGCATCTCCTTGAATCCCAACAAGTGCGTGTTCAGAGTCTCTGAAGGAAGGCTCTTGGGACGTATAATTTTTGAAAGGGGAATATCAATTGATCCAGATCGAGTCGAGTCTATTATGAAGATCACCCGACTGGGAAGCAAGAAAGAAATGAAGTCTTTCTTTGGGAAAATCAACTTCGTGAGGAAGTTCATCACAGGCTTTGCTGAAATTGTGAAACCCCTAAACAAAATGATGAAGAAGGTGCCAAAACAAAGTGGACTGAGGAGGCAAAGGCTACATTCATGCAAATCAAGTGATCCATCTTAGAGGTGCCGGTTCTTACCAACCCTGATTACACCAAGCAGTTCTACATCTATTCTTTCACCTCTGAGCACTCGTGTGCAGCCGTATTAACTCAACAAGGACAAGAGTCAGGTGAGAGACCAATTGCTTTCATGAGTTCTCCCTTTAAGAATGTAGAAGTCAGATACCCACTCCTGGAGAAGCAAGCTTTTGCATTGCTTTGGTCTGTTAAGAAATTATGACATTACATTCTCTGAAGTCAAGTCGTTGCTGTAGTTCCAGATGCAGCTGTCAAATCTCTACTAATGTATAGCGAGCTAGGAGAAAGAAGGGGAAAGTGGATGGCTATCTTACAGGAGTTTGATCTGGAGATATGCCCTATGAGATTAGTCAGGGGCACAGGTCTATCTCAGTCCATGGTAGATGCTAGTAACAACATTGTTTGCTAGTAGTATACGACCTAGTCCTTCTCCAGCGATCCCTGGTATGCTGATGTGGTCCATCTGATGCTCAAAAATCATTGTCCAGAGGGAATGAATTCTACTCAAAGGAGAGCCCTGAGACTAAAGAGTTCTCATTATATGTTCAAAGGAGGGTTGCTATACAGGAGGAATTTTGAAGGACTATACTTAAGATGCCTTGATCATCAAGAGGCCAAGCAAGTGATCTCTCAATTTCATGGGAAACATGGCACAGGTCATGGTTCCATAGATTCTTTGGCACACCAGATCCTTAGGTCTGGTTATTATTGGCCCTGTGTATTCAAGGACATACATCAGCATGTGAGGACATGTCACACCTACTAGGTTTCTGCTCCAAGGGAACACCATTCAGCTATGCCACTACAACCTATCTATGAGGTAAGGCCATTTGCCTAGTGGGCTTTGGATTTCATTGGAGTGATTAACCTGAATTCCTCTACAGGACACAAATTCATCTTGACTGCTACTGACTACTACATGAGGTGAACAGAGGCCATACCCTACAAGAACAACACCACATAGGTAGTGATCAAATTCCTCACTGAATGCATCACTATGAGGTTTGGGGTACCTTTCACTCTGGTATGTGATAATGGTTCCATTTTTTCTTCTGTTGAGTTTATTTCTTGGACATATGATCACAAGATTGTCTTGAAGTATTCTTCAAATTATTATCCACAAGGCAATGGAGTTGTGGAGTCTACCAATAAGAATCTCTTAGGGGTAATTAAGAAATTGTTAGAACATAACCCTAGGGACTGGCATACCCAGCTGAGATTTTCTTTATGGGTAGATAGGACTAGGATTAAGGCTACCTTAAACACCTCATCGTTCAAGCTGGTATATGGCCAAGAGCCTATCTTTCCTATCCATCTACAAATACCTATACTGGAGTTCATGCAAAAATTTTACTCCAGTGACAATAGGATAGAGGTTCGGTTGGATGCTTTGTTGAAATTAAAAGAGCAACGGGATATGGCCTTACAACAATTCTTTAAGCATCAGGCTGTTGTCAAATGTTGGTTTGACAAAAGATCCAAGATAAAAGCTTTTAGGATATCAGACCTAGTACTGTTATGGGATAAAGCTAATGAAAAGAAGGGAAGCCATCAAAAGTTTGACAAACTATGGCTGGGTCCTTATCAAATTGCTAAGATCCTAGGGGAAAATGCTTTCAGAATGAGTAGTTTAATTGGTGAACGGGTTCCATTGCCTATCAATGGGTAGTTCCTCAAGCACTATTTTGAGTCATGAGGCTTGTTGACTTCTGTTATGTATATAAGTTTTCGTTGTTCTTTATGTAAAGGTTTTATTTGTTTCCTGTTTGTAAATAATTTGCATTTATATTCATAGCTTTTGTACTTCGTTTTGTAAATGACTTTTTCCTCTATGTGAATAACTTGCTGCTCTTTGTGTAAGTAATTTTCTCTCTTCTTGTAAACATCTCCCTTTTGTTCATCTTCTTTCCTTTCTATTTTCTATTTTTTCTGTTATTTGGGGATCTATCTTTTGCTACATCTCAAAGTGGTTGGTTGTTATCTGAAGCATGCTATGGTCATTAGGAGAGAAGTGGTTTAGATATTTTTAGGTTTTCTGATTGTGATCTTGTCCTCAATTCATTGTTTCATGTTTATTGTCAATAAGGGTTGTGGAAAGTTCTAGGGAACAAGGTATCAAGTAAGTAACATTCATTGATTCCCCTAAATTTGTCACAAATCATTAAAATCATCTCCCTTTCTAGTAGTGTATTTGTCCTAGGATGATAGTGTTGTAAAGTTTGAGTGAAAAATTCAGCTTCCAAGTGTTGTTATGAGGTCCATTATAGTTTTAAACCCAGATCATATGTTGAACATCTAACATATTGAAAAGAAAAAGAGAATTAAATGAAATATATGAAACTCCAAAAGAAAAAGAAAAGAGGATTCAATATGAATGGGTGATTCCAGTATCTCTACTAGGGCTATGGATACTTGTCTGGCAGTAGGGCAATGTTGTGAGAAAACTAGAGGTATCTCCGTTGGGGCTATGGACGCATGACTAGCAGTGGAGCAATGCCCAGGATATCATTGCACGAAGGAAATCAACTCATGTAGCCCAAATTTTACACATTTTTATTCAAAAGATGAAGAACTTTATGAAAGGAATGATGCACTATCAAGCACACACATAGATTCAGGGGTTGCCATTATTTGACTTACATTTGAGATTTTAGCTCTACCTTGCTTGTTTTAACTGACCTAACTCGAGTTGTGATGTTCATGAACCAGAGTTCTAGGTAGCTGAATCTTTCAGATTCATGAAAATGGTTAAACCATTTTCCCAGCCCAGTCACCATTTTTTATGCCTTGCATAACCACCCCACTTTGATTTGAATCAAAATGGGTCCCCCTTTTTCTTTTTGATTACTTTGCTTCTGGTTTCTTGTTTTCCTCTTTGGAATTCTTGTGTCTTCCTCTTAGTTTTGAATATTGATCTGTCTGATTTAATTTTGGTTGTGTCTCAACCTAAACTAGTTTTCTCCTTATTAGGAATTTAGTAAAAGAATTATAAGCAATGGTGGATTTATTATGATATGTCTTGTCTACTTATGAGGACTAATACAAACCTTTGCTTTTACAGGATTGAATTATGCACCTGGGGATATTTGTTAGGTGAGCTCAGTTGAATACTATTCGTTAATGTAGTTGGTCTTAAAAATTAGTTAAGGTAAGAGTCGGCAGGACCCCAGGGATGTCATAGTGATCAAAATTCATGTGCAGTTCATTTCGGCAAGACACCATGCAAGGTCCCGGTGACATGGAGTTTCCTATTGGCATGAGGGGTTTCTTTCAGAGAAAGGTCTCGGCGAGATCTTCAAGTCTCACCGACCACTTTCAAATACATCCACATATCGACAAAGGCTTTTCTCTTCGCTAGAAGATCTCGGTGAAGGCCATATGTCCTGCCGACTAGTGAGGACAAACAAATCACTTCGGTAGGAGTTTGTCTTCGATGAGAGGTCTCACCGAACAATGGATGTCTCACCAAAACCTGAAGGCCGTTGACATAGCAGTTGGAGTGCGCTAAGAGGTCTTAGCAAAGAAGAAAGTCTCACCAACTAGTGCAAAGGGGGATTCCATTGGTGGTCATCGGCAAGAGAACCGGTAAGTCTCAGCAACCAAAGAGTGAGTGTACGGAGGTCTTTTCTGTGATGTGAGATGTCTATGGGACATCTCACAGACAAAGGAAGGTTACAGTGACACAAATGAGAGTCACCGTAGGTCCTGCGGAAGGGTCAGTCTTCGGTAGGACATGGTGGGCTTGATATAAGGTCTCACCAAATACATTTGGTCACATTGACAGGGCACAAGGGGGGAGGTCTATCGGTAAGACCACAAAAATGCCCCGGCAACAACAGGGTTCAGCAAAGGAAGCTTTGGCCAGCATAAAGTCTCGCCGATCAGAGGAGGTATTGCCGATGCGAAGAGGCTTGCCAAGAGGTATGAAGTTGGCGGAAGGTCTCACTGAACGGTGAATGTCTCACCAAAATACAAATGGAGCTCGCCTAACAAATCTGGCATCGCCGTGACTCTAGCCAACAGAGTAAGTTTGGGGGAGAAAACAAGGGCACGCCATAAGGTCTCCCCAAAATGAAAAAGTCTCCCCGATATCTAAGATGAGCTCGCCCAGGGTTGGACATCGCTATAAGGTCTTGCCAACTAGCGATGGTCTTGCTGTTATCGAAAAAGCTTAGGGAGAATGAAATAGTTTGGTAAAAGGTCTCACCGACTGTGTGATGTCTTGCCGATAGAAGAGGGGGCCCCCACCAAAAGAGAAATGGAGTCTTGGTGATGCCCTAAGAATGAAAGAAATGCATGTCAGTATAACTCAAGAGGAGTCTCCCCGACACAAAAGGTTGCCAAAGAATGATAAATTCGGCATAGGGTCTAGCTGAAAGGCGGAGGTCACACCGAAGCGAAGGAGCCCGAAGAGAATAAAGGAAGCTCGGGGATACTCGAAATGAATGCAACAGGTTCGGTAGGATGTCTTGCCGACCCGAGAGACTCTCAGTGAAAAAAAAGAAGCTCAAGACTGAGAGGAAGAAAGGAATTTGAGCTTGACGAGAATGAAAAAGGAGTTCACTAAAGGTCTTGTCGACAGCAATGGATTTCCTAGTAAAGGAGGATGTCGAGGAAACTCCAAGAGAAAACAGGAGCTTCACCATGTGGTCTCAGTGAAAGGATGAAGTCTTTCTAATGGTCTTTTGGAGCTCGATGTGACTTCTGTAGCCCGCTGAAACATTTTTTTGACTGCCTCGTGCTATGGAAATAACTGTGGTAAGACAAAATCACATCAGGGAGATACAATAGGTGTCTCACCGACATGCGATACCATCCAGACTACTTTGACCACCAAGGAATCTCATGTGGCCATTGTTCCTCCAATCAAAGGAGGAAATTGACTGATTGACCATCCCTGTGTAGGAGGACCAATAGAGTGCAAGCAAGATGGATCCATTCTAAGATTAGGGAAGGATGGATTGGTTCAAGTGAAATGCAGAGATTTATGGGGAGGTCTGATGGTTCTTCCAGAAGACAATTGACGAACAGAAAGTTTAGGACATGAGGGAAGGGGAAAGAAGGATGAAAGATTAGTGACTCATAGTGATAGGTGTGGCCACTACTGGTGAGGAGATAGATCAATATTAATGATGATATTTTGAGCATTCAAGGTAGATTGCAGAGGGAGTTCATAAATGGACACCGAGATAGAGGAGTAAATGCATCAACTGCCAGAAGATCAAAAGGACTTCTCCTAAGGATAGAAATCCTTCGTGAGCATGGATAGCAGGGCTTCCGCTTTGAATGTAGTTTTGAATTTCCTTAGAAAGATCTAAGAGCTGACTCTCCCAGGTGCAGATATTTTGTAAACCCTAGTGTAGGGGGATAACGCATTCTTTTGATGCATTCTATATATAAGGCATGCTTGCATTTTTGGAAAGGTTAGAGTTTTTAAGGTTAGAACTGTTAGTGTTAGCACTTCTAGAATAGAACTTCTAAGGTTAGAGGATTGTTAGAAGTTAGTCAGTTAATAGAAGGAGATAGAGTTGCATCTTGATATTCAGTAATGAGAGCTTCTTTTGCTTCTTGGTTAACAGTAAGGTTTTAGTACAGACTGTGATGTGTTTTTATAAAATCTCTTAGTGTAGTTGGAAACAATCTGAAGATTCAAATTCTTTGTACATTGGTGATTGTGCCAGCTTTTGTAAACATTGTTTATCTATTTTAAATAACAGTAGAAGCAATCATAGTTTAATCTACTTCATGTTGTGTTCTTGAATGATACTTGTCTTATTTTGATCATTTGATTTGTGGAGCCTTCAAGGAATGAAATATTATTTTGTGTTTTATTTAAATGGTAATTAAAATCTGTTATACGAATTAGCACTAAGAATGAAAGAGGCTGTGTGTCAATCACAATTTTATCTTGTTCTGCAGTTTTGGTTTACAAATTCCTTGAAGTTAACAAGTCTGGTTAAGATTGGATGAGCTCTTATTCTTTTCTATTTCAAAACCCTGATCTATCTTTTGTTGTTTCTTTAAAAACCCTAGTTAAAGTAGGTTTTATTTTCATGCTTGATCTAAGAATAGTCCAGAAGCTCAACACTAGGAGGCCCCTTGAATATTACTATTGCATTGACCACTGAGTAACATCAGCATAGTTGAGACCCAACTACAAAGACCTTGGGAGCTAAGGCATCCACATGTTGCCTTTCTCTTTCAGGAGAAGCAAAATAGCAATATTTTGTTTGCATTGTTGTGATGCCAAAATTGCCATCAACAATAAGGTTCTGATGGGTTGTAATATTTTGAATGTATTATGAAGTTGGTGCTTTAGAAAGATTATGGGATTTGGTGCTCCACATTGTTAAAAAGTTGGTGCTCTTTGATTAATAAAGGGGAAATTTTAGCAAGTGGTTTTTTATACCCCAAGAGGGTTTTTCCACTTAGGAAATCTAGTGTTATGTGATTTTGTTTGTCTCTCATTTTGTTTCATGTTAATGTGCTCATTCAATCAATGCTCTGATACTTTAGTATGCTCAAAAATTTCTTATTTCAAAAGGTTGTCATGTAAAGTTAAAAAGTCTTATGTTAATCAAATTAAAAGCTCATTGGGAAAAGTTGTTCTATTACAAAAGCACATACAAGATTGTTCACACTTTAATTGAAAAATATCATATGATGCTTTTAACATGAGTTGTAAATGTTAATTAAATTTCATTTCAATCTAATTTTAAATGTTGATGTACACTTGCATAAACAAGTCTGCCACATTGAGTTTAAATTTGTAAAAAGTTTCATTGTGCCTTCAGAGTCAAAAATTTAAAAATTACTTCACTCTAATTCAACCCCCCTCTCAAAGTGAATCCACTTCCAAGAGTGAGATGTTTCATGGTTTGAAGAATATTTTTGGACCTGGTGAAGACTGAATTGATTGTTTGGTAGTGTTAATACAGGTTTGGCTAACCTGGCTTGTTAGAATTACTTGTGGATGTGCTTCATGGTTTGTGGAAGCATAGTGAAGCGTGTACATATAGATTTGAGTCCCAATTAACCCTTGGTGTGGTCCTCCTTCACTTATTTCCACAATGAACATGTTTGGTGCTGACCTATTTTTTGGTTGCACATTTTAGGTGCATACATTTCATTGAGGATGACCTAAATAAGGCTATTTGAGGTCACATAGGATATATAAACTTAAGGATAAATTTTGGAGATGTGTGTGGAAAAGAGTAGATTTGAAGTGAGATTTGAATGTGATCAAGTGTTTTGATCTAAGTGTGAGCTTAAATTCATAAGGCAACAAGATGTAGTGAGTAGAAGGTGTCTACATTTTCAGTGTGCCTAAAATTGTTGGAGGAAGTGAACCAAAGGTTGCAGATGATGTAGAGTTGTTTTGGTGGATCTTCCTATTGCTCTAAGGTAGTGAACCTCCTTGTAACATTTTTATTTTATTCTCTTCTATTCCAGATAGTAATTCCTTTGGGAAGTGATGCCTTGGTAGTGATCCATTATTTTCTTTAGGGTAGTGAGCCCTTCCGAAAATGAACCTATTGTATTCAATGTTGTTATTCATATAGATGTGAGTTAATCCTCACTGTGGCTTTTC